>JANVCT010000033.1:22983760-22999453 GCA_026770115.1 Aviceda subcristata | reverse complement strand
CCCCCGGGGGGGGGGAACGACACACATGGGGGGGGACCCGCTGGCCGGGAGCCGACGCCGGTTTAGAGCCGCCGGTAGCGGCCGAGAGGCAGGGAGCTGGCACCCATGGGTGCCGACGGAGGTGCGGAGGGTTTGGGGAGGTAGCGGGGAGTCTGCCCGGCCACGCCGTCGGCGATTTTTTTTTTCGAGGCCGAGGGGTTCGTAGAGGCTTTGTGTTCCCGCTTTGAAGCTGGGGTCTGAAAGTGTTGTAATGAGATTTTATTATGTATTCTGGCAAGGTCTTGTTATTTTGTGTGTGGATTTATTGTATAATGAATTGAGTGATTTTGAAATGTTTTGTGCAACGATTTTTTGGAAAGGACATTGTATTTTGTTTATGGGATGTGTGAGTTTTTATGAAACTTTATTTAGCTTTTAGCAAGAATAATCTTTATTCAACAAATAGTGCAAATAAATCTTTAATTGAACAAATATGTGCCAACTTTCAAACACAGTAACAAACAATGACATGAAACAAGGAAACTTTGGAACAATATACAACTTTAAACATAGTATTAAAAAAAAAAAAAAAGAGAAAAAAAACCAACCCCCAAACCCCTAACAAAGCAGAATTTGGGCCGTATAGCAGGGCAGCAGCGAAGTGCACGTATACGTGGGACCTGCCAAACTGCAGGGAGCGGAGGAGGGAGGTTGGTGCCCATCGGCTTTCAGGGGGTGCCCGGTGGGTCGAGGGGTGCCCCCCCCCCAAACTGGGGTTCGGAGGGAGCTGCCGCTGCCAGCTCGCGCCGGGCTGCCAGACGTGACTGGGCTGCGCCAGCGCTCGTAGCTGTGGGGCGATGTGGAAACGCGGTCTCCAGCAAAGCCGGCTGTCTCCGCGGCCGCTCCAGGAAACGTTTCATATATGTCCCTGTCCTTTCTCAGCCGCCTTCCCGGGGCGGCCGATGCTCCCCCCCCTCCCCCACTTCGCGGGGGCATCTCCATCCCCCTGGCATCTCCGAGGAGGGGTGGCAGGGTGCACCGCAGGGCCGAGGGCTGCCTCGGCAAGGCTTTGCCTCTTCCAGCCCGGCGTTATTTTGGGGTTCCTCGCAGGCGGCCGGGCGCCTTCGGTCTCTCTGCCCGTTGCCGCCTCTCGGGTTCGCCGGTGGTGCAGTAGCCTCAAACTTGTCCAGGCCATGGCTCAACCCGGGGGATGGTGTTAGCATCCCCTCGCTCTTCTCCGTTTCATCCCTTGGCGCCCGCTGGAGTTCATCGTCCCCTCTTACCTGAGCTTGCTGCCGGGAGGGGACGAGGCAGCAGCGTGGGGAGGGCAGGCAGGCACATTCCCGTCCCCGGGCTTGGCTGCTGCAGCCTGGGTTGGAAATGGAGTTTCCCATCCCCATCACCGCTCGGGCTGCATCGCCAGGGACAGCAAGAGCCCTTCCCAGTATGCCCAGTGCAGTCGCTGAGATAGTTGTGTTGTGGGGGATGATAAAGTGGTCCGGGTCACGTAGGTGTTCGTCGCTCCGTCGCTGTGGTGCACCCAAGGCGCTGCGCTCTGGGGACAGCGGTCCTCGCCTCTGCCCGTCACGATGTGTCCCGGCTGCCGGGATCTCCGTCCCTTGTCCGAAAAACTACCGTGACCTGAGTTTTGGTGCCGTTGGCTTCTTTGTAAGTAAAAAAAGACACCTAGATGTTGAAACGCCGGCGGCGAGTGGGATGCTGCCGTCAGGATCCCGTTTCTACCCCAGGTGGTGGCGGCTCCATCCCAGTCCTCGGGGCAGGTTTCCGAAAGCTCAGCTCCTTTCGGCGTCTTGCTGAGCTCTGCAGCTGCAGAGCCGTCGCCTGCAAAACCCAGGGCTGCTCCGGCGGCGATGGCGGGGGCTGGGGGCGCAGCCCCCTCCTGCCTTTCCGGACTCCGGGGTGCCGAAGCCCGAGCCGGGGTGGCCACGGCGGTGCTGCCGAACCGGGGCTTGCACGGCGGCTGCGTGGCAGTTTGCACCAACGTGGCTGGAAATTGCTGTAAAACTCTTATATCCAGCCTGAAAGGGCTTTAAGTGAGCGTGGGAAGCCAAAGGGAAGTAGTTTGTGATGCCTGGAAATAGGCATTTGTGATGCCTGGAAATAGGCAGGCTCGGAGTGTTTCGTGCGCGGTTTCCTAGAGCTTTTTTAAGCCACATCCTCCCGCTTTGCTGAATTTTACTCCTCTGTGAAAACTCCTTTTACTTGTTTAAACATCTTTATCAGGAGTAAATATTGGTAAATGACTCTGGATTTCCCGGAGTTTTGCATCAACTCTGTAGAAAGAGATTACAGTGTTAAACTTCTTGTCTGTAAAACATACGCTAGTTTCAAAAAAAACAAACAAACCAACCCTTCTTTTGCAACCTGCCAAGTGACTTTTATTCCTCTTTTTACCTTCAGGGCTGTCTTGGCATTTGTTTCACTTCACTTTTTTGAATGTTAGCCTTTAGGGAGGAAGGGCAGAGTCACCTTGCTGTTTATATTCTTTTGATTCTGCTGGATTTCTTTCCTTGTTCCAACACCTTAGCTGGGTTAAGCTTTTCTTTTTACAGGACAATAATTATCCTAGAGTATGGAAGGAGTTGATTAATGAAGATGCTCATATCCCGATATGGCTGCTGCTTTCCCTGGGGTTTGTCAGATTCCTATATTGAAGGCAAAATAACTCGGCTCCTTATGGCAGGAGGAGACCAAACTCTGCTTTTAAGTGGCTTCCCTGCACTTTCTAACCTCAGGAATATCAGGAATACGAAGCCTGATATTGCGTATTTCTGTGGGCAGTCTGGTGTAGTGAATCCATTGTTATGGGGAGGAGCATTTTCAGCCCTTCATTGGCCTTTTCAGCCCCTAGAAATTTTAACAAAAGAGCTTTTCTTCTAATAGTGAGCAATGGAATTGGGTGTTAATGAAAACAAATTAATTCTGAATGGAAAATTCCTTCTCGTCTGTGTTGTGCCATTCTCTTTTTATAGCGTAAACCTACCAGATCTCTCTCGAGCTGCCCATACTTTTCCAGGAAGAATAAATGAGGCTTATGTTTCCAGAACTGGGAGCTAGAGGCATCTCGCCTCCCCACACGCCCTTGGGTTGAACCAGCCCGACCTTCTCCAGACCTTTTGTATGGCCCCAACAGGGCACGATGCTTCTCTGTACACCTAGCTTTTAAACATTGCTTTTTCTTTGGTTTTTGGCCTCATTTTCTTTTTCTCCCCAAGTCTCAGCTCCTCCTTCTTTCTTGCAGGTTGTGGTTATTTTATATACCTAGAGAATCTAGTCAAGGCTCTTCCATTTTAGCTACAAATACAGGCTTTGCTTTCTGTTTTGAGTCTTATTTTGGATGTGGGTGGACTTCACCCTTGCAAGAGCTCTGCAGAGCCGGAGGAGATGGTTGGGCTGGGGACAGTTCCACCCCAGTTCATACATGGAAGATATCGGTGCGGAGGAGCCTCGTTGCCCAAAGGTTGCCCCAGAGGCTTGTGGCTGAGCCAACGTTTTCGAACCAAATCTCCCGAAACGCAGCCCGGCGTGCTGAGAAGCCGGGCCACCGCCTCCAGCCAGACCTGCGGAACTTTCCTAAAGCTCTCCTTAGCTGTTCTCGCATTTAAAACAGAAACAAAAGGCCAGCTGTGGAGAAAAACACCTGCCTGCCTGTTTTATTTTGAAATCCGTATTAACTTATGAGATCAATGGGTTGGTGTCACTTGCACCATGCAGAAGGAATCAGGGAAAGCCATTGATGTGCCAGATGTGTGGTTGTAAAATCTGCCGCCTTCGTGGCCGCGTGAGAGCGGAGCGGTTGGTGGTGGTTTGCCCAGGATTTCTCATCTTCGGCGAGGAAAGCAGGTAGGGAGATGGTGACTGAAAAGACGGCGAGCGGCGGTCTCCTCGCTGCAGTAAATCCTTCTTTTCAGCCAACGCTTGACCCGCAGCAGGCGGGGAAACAGGTCGGGCAGCAGCATTTGCTAGCAAAGCACTGGCATTTCGGCAAAAGGTGGTACTTTAATAGCGATTATCGGATTGCTCTCTGAACATCTTTTTCCTTAGGTAGGACGTGACCTGAATCCTTAGAAAGGCCAGTGGTGGTATTAAGGATAGATTTCCTTGATTTGTGATTTTGTTTTGTTTTGGTTTGTTTTTTTTTTTTAAAACTAGTTAGTTTCCCATTTAGGGAGGAGGGTAGAATTCCCCTTAGGACCAGACTATAAGTATCACAGCTATTTGTCCATGCTGAGCTGGTGCTCCAAACACAGAGCCTTTGTACCTCCGTCCAGCAGAAAGTGAGATGGTGACCTGGCTGTGCACCCTGCTGGGAGCAGACCCACGGACCCAGGTCCATGTCTTCTGGATGAACCACCCCGAGGGCTGTGCGGAGGAAAGGGCCGTTCCTCGGGCTGAGGCTGCATCACCCCTGGTCCCGTGAGAGGTGCTGAGAGGTCCAGGGGCCCGACTGGTGTTGGGACTGGTGTCCTTCCGAAAGGCAGGAGAAAGAGGAGCATCAGCAGCATCTCGGTGGCGGTGCTTGGTCAGCCCCGGCCGGTTTGGAGTTGGGTGCAGGTTAAGGATGGTGAGGTCCAGAGGACGGAACTGGTGTCCTGCTGGCCGGCCAGGTGCTTGCGTTCACGTCGCTCTCTCCTTTCTTGCCTGCGAGAAGGTTTTCCCCTCGCTCGCCGACCGTACCTCGCTGCGCGCCTTTTCAGGTCCCCGTCCCGGCGCGTAGCTGCCGCGGCTCCTCTGCGGGTTGAGGGCTGGGATCTGCCTCGTGGGACGCGGTGGCCCCGGCTGGGAGGACGTTCACCCGTCCCTGGGGGCTGCGCGGGTGTCCGAGTGTCACGGCACAGGGCTGCCGAGCGGTTTTGCCTTGGGGAGAGCGGGATCCCGCGCGAGCCTCGGCCGGCAGCAGCGCTGCTCTATTTCCTACCTGCTCCTCGTTGGAAGCGGTAAGTCTTTTCTGGCTTCGTGTCAGCAGCGTATCAGGCATGTTAAGTGTGTTGGCAGGCAGCTTTGTCTTTCTCGGGCTTTTGGATCCCACGGGGAGGATCAACTAGATGTCCTCAAAATCCTGCGTATCCTGTAGCTCTCGCACAGCCAGCCTGCAGTCCAGCAGGGAAAACTGGGCTGCTCGGCTCCCTCTCCCAATCTCTCCCAGGTCTTGTAAAGACAGCGCCGTTTTGGATCTCTGCTCCCGCCCCGTGCCTGGGTCCCTCAGCCGGGGAATCCACGTGCCCCTGCCCGGGCGCTGCGGGCTGGCACCGGGCACTCGGTGGGGTTTTGGCAAAGCTCTTCCCTCCTGGCAGTGGCCGGGGTTGGGGGGTGTCACACGCAGCCCTGCGCCTCTCTCCGTCCCTCCCCGGTCGGTGTTTCTCCCGTGGGCTGCAGGCTGAGAGCAGGTTGAGGTGAGAACTTATTGCATCCACGTGGAAGAGCGGAAGGGTGCTGAGCTTGTCCCGCACGTGCTGCAGGGAATGAACAGATTTGACACTTCGGCTGTTTTTCCTTACAGACCTAAGAGAGGGGATCGGGGCTGCATGGCTTGGAGGGTGTCGGTTATTCGAATAAAGAAATGATTTATCTGCACCAAGCTTGGCATTTAAATGGTCACGGCTAAGAAGAAATAGTGCGTAGTGCTTCGTGGTACCTGTCTACGTAGCTTAGTTGGAGTCTTAAGTCCAGACGTTGAGGTTTTCGGTTTCTGTGTCTTTGGTTTCAGACCGTCCGCTTGCTCCAGGATCTTCCTTTGGAAAGAATGTGACGTTCTGCGTCAGCGCTTGCAGCTTGTAGTTGCTGCAGAGATCCTCATCCTGGTTTTAGGATGAAGATTTTGATCTTAACCTGTGAGTCAGAGCACGCACTTCAACAGCATCTTAATGAGCTTATGGTTCAAAGCTATTTATTATCTGCTATAACAGGCTTTTTATTATACTGGAAGACTAATTTGCATTGCTTGTTGTAATTAACACTGTAAAATGTTTAAACAAAAGTACAGATAGAAATTAAATTTACAGGCATTGAATTCAATAGCATTAAAATAAACCTTTGATTTGTTTTTCTCCTTTGGCAAGAAAGTGATTAGCTCAAATTAAATTTACGGAAAGCTCTCGACTTGGAACAAGTGATTTAATGAAAAAAAGACGTCCCAAACTGCCAGAGCAGCTTGAGGAAGAGCCCAGCTTTCACTTGCAGAAGGCTGTTGGAGCGAAACTTAACTGTTTCGGGTGCGATAGGTGCATGCCCTGAAAACCTGCATCAGCCGCTGCCGGCCGGACCCCTGCGGGCAGGGTCATGGTTTGGCTTTTCGGGGCCATCGGTTCCGTTTGTCCGTGCTCTAGCAACTGTTTGGGAGGCGTTTAGGGCTGCGTGTGGAGCGGGACAGAGATGCTTATTCCCTGTTAAGACCTGCTCGCGGTGGCAAGTGCTCCGTCGCGTTTCGGAGCGGGACCTTGCCCAGCACGGCCGCTGGATGCCAGCCCCGTGTCGTGCCTTTCCTCAGGTTAACCATCGTATCCGGTTAAATGGAAAAGGGTTGTGGGTCGTGTGGGGGATTGCAGTTTTTTTTGTTTTTTTTTTTTTTTTTTTGCCTGCCGCTTCTCCCTCTCCACCGCTGCTCATCCGCTGGCAGGACGGCAGGCGTCTCCCTCCTGCCCTGCCGGAGTGTCAGGTATGGGCAGGCCGTTCCGTGGAGACATGAAACGTGGTTTGGAAAATTAGCTTTTTCAATTGCAACTGGTCCCCGAGCGAAGGGGGATTTATTGTACCATGTCCCCTCTGCTCCCAGGGCGCTGGGGACGCGGTGGTGCGGGGACCCCCGCGAACGCGTGCCTGCGATCGGTAGATCTCCTCCTGCTTCGGAGCACTGGAGGTGGTTCTGGAAAAGTCTGTCTTGCCCTAGAAGAGGCTTCAATGTGTTCATCCTCAAATGAAGTCATCAAACCCAGGCCATTTCTGCTTTGATTTATGGAGCAAGCTTCGACAAAAAAACTATATTGTGAGAAAATGGTCTCTTGGTAAGGTTTGGATTCTCTTCTATTGTTTTGAATTTTTTTATTTTGTGGCTGTGATTTGCATAGTTAGAACTAATTTGTAGCGTCTGGGACCAAGGCTCTGAGTTGTCCATGTGTTGGTATTGAGCTGCTGCAGAGATTAATGGGTGAGTACGTGTTCCCCGGGGTCAGGGCTGCCAGGATTTATGGCTCATAGACCTCTTGGGAACTGCTCGGGTCTGTCTGGCAGAAAGTTATGGTAGCCAAAAAAAAAAAAAAAAAGGTAGGGTGTAGCATGTCCCTGTCTCTCCTCAGGTCTTCTACGATGCCGAGTTGCTCAGGAAGGTTGGGGTTTGCAGCCGCAGGGAAATGTCCTACAAACCTGAGGGTATTTGTTCAAAACCCATTTCGGGGGTATTGCTGGAGAGGACGTTCGGCGACAGGGTTGGGTTTGAAGAAGCTATAAGTAGTTAAAAATGAGGTCTGTCCCAAAGGTTTGTAGGATGGAAATTTGGGTACTGATGAAGTGGATTGGAAGTTTCAGGTCTTTGCCTGCTCCTGGGCAGTTTGACAGCCTTAAAGCGGCGTTTCCTCCTGAAATCCCACCTGTATCAGGGTGAAAACCACCGGCAAGGACCTCTCTGTATAAAGGACATGAAAAACTGAGAGGAGCTAACTAAAAGCAAGTAGGCGGCCACAGAAGTATGTTGGATCCTTTCCGATGAGCTGGTGGCAGGGGTGGTCTCGGCAGCTCTAGTGACCATTTGATTCACTTAATACTGTTAATTTCTGCTTTTTTAATGGCCACCGTTTTCTTTTTGCCTTTGATTTGGCGCTTCTTTTAATCCTTACGTTCACTGGTGATGAAACTGGTGCTGGGAGCCCTCCTGCCGCCTCTCCCCAGCGCCGCGAGGGGAGGACGGTGCCTTTGCCTGCCCGGGGCTGGGCGCTGAGCCGGAGCTGGCTTCGGAGGGCCACTAACTTCTTTTATTTGGCACAAATATCCTACATCCCTGAAGGTGTAAGGTGGCAGCAGCAAGGCAAACACCAGCCGCGGGGGAAAAGGAGCAGTCCCAGGTTGGTTTTTTTTTTTATTTTTTTTTTTGTATAGTTAACAGACAGTGTTAGAAAAAAGTAAGTTTGTGTGGTCAAAGTGCAAAGAACTGGCAGAACCCTCGTCGGGCAGCGAAGGTGGCTAACGCAGCGGTTCGGCACCGCGCGTCTCTGCGCGGCGGTAACGGCCGTCCCCGAGGCAGAGTGGGTGCCACCGCGCCGTTAAATACACGCGACTAATTAGCGCTAGACGCTCATCTACCAGATCGGCTCAGGTGCAGCGCGGGGACCCGTAACGCCCGGAACGGCAGATGTGTTCCAGCTGTGCCGGCTGCCCGCGCACCGAGGCAGCGCTCCGCTGACCCCCGGCGCCTCCCTCCTCCGCCCTGGCCCCGCGTTCGGAGGAACTTTGCTGCTTTTTTTTTTTTTTTTTTCCCCAAACCAAGGCCCAAAAACCCAAACCCGACCCCCTTGGGTCGGGGGCTGGGGTTTTCATTTTGGGGGAGCCCTCTTCTCGGTCGCGTGGCGGTGGGACGGGGTTGTTTTCCTTTATTGGCTGCAGTAGCTGGCAGGGAGCCTCGCTCGCTGCCCCTGCCTGCCCCTGCCTGCCCCTGCCTGCCCCCGGGCTGCGTGCAGGCAGCTGGGCAGCAGCAGTCGAGCAGCGGAGGCACCGGCCGTGAGCCCCGGCTAGCGTGCACCAATGCCTCGAGGAACGGTGATGGAAATCGTATTTTCACCGGCAGGTGAATAAACCAGGTATTTTTTTTTATTTTTTTATTTTTTATTTTAAGTTTCTGTCGCTCTGCAGCAGGTAGTTTTCCTTGTTGGTTTGTTCTCTCTTTTTCAGTATTTTTATTTTTAGATCAGGGTCATATCGTTCCTCCATCCAATGGTTGCTTCTCGCTATTTGCAAAATAAATCTTTAAAAGTTCAAGTATTGGTGCGTTATCTGTGTTAATCTGGAAAGATTGTCAGCTGATATGGAATCTCTTTCAAACCCTGCCAGAGTTTTCAGTAACCTTTCTTCTTTTTTTTTTTTTTTTCAAGGCTCTTTGCTTATGTAGGCACTGTGTTTATGTGCTGTTCTTTCTCCAGATTATATTGTAAAGTCTCTTAGGCAACATATGACTTCAAGCTGGCGAAATGCATTTCAAACCCATGTGCGTATTTTCATTACAACTGTTTGAAACGATTCTCGAAATTGCATCACTCCCTCATCTCCGCTGAAAAATGAGCGATAAGCCTGTAAATCTGCCGATGGGTGGGTGTTAGTTAAAATTGTTTGAATGCAACATGTAATTCCTTCTCACCCCCAAAATTGCTGTACTGGGTCCTGCAAATAGAGGCTCTGATAGCAAGGCACTGAGGAACGGGCTCCTGCGCCCTAACTGAGGGTGCTGATTCCTCAACAGAACTGTCCTGTCCTTACATTTGCATCAGCTTTTTTTTTTTTCCTTCTAATACTAATTTTTTTGAATTTTTATGTTCATTATAATAAAATATCTCCTTGCCTCTCCATTGTATCTCTGTGCCCCCCAGTCACCCAATACACTTGAGATGAGCGTTGTCCCTCTACCAGAAGAAAGACAAAGGTGACCTCAAGCTCTATATAAAAGCTCATGGTTTGTGTCTTAAGTATTTTTTTTTTTTTTTTGGTTGATTTACAGGGAGAAAGCCAGCCTTTCAGACATGGGGTAATGGAGCTTCTGAGCATTTGCTCTACAGAAAATAATTAATTTTGCACAAGTGTTTGACTTAGGATAAACTGGAAAGAAGGAGCATCTTGCTGGCTGTGACAGCGTCTGCTAACAGAGCACTTTTCTGTGTTAAGAGGGATTTGTCATGCCCAAACTACCGATTGTGAAGCAGGAATAAGCCTTTTCCCTCTCATTTTGTTTGTTTTTGCTTTTTCGTGTAATGGGCCACGCAGGGCCCTGTTCTGGGGTTTGCAGCTTAAGTCCCTAAAGCTGTGAAATTAGTGAAGACATGGGATTTAATGCCTAGAGTTTGATAATTGTGGTTTTAAAACTTAAAATGGGAGGGTTCTGGGAACATGTCAAGCTGGCGGTATGCATCAGAGGCACAGGACTTAAATTAGAGATTTTTTTTTTCTGATAGTTTTTTTTTTTTTTTTTAAGAGCAGATTCTCTCTATGGCTTTCTCTTAGAAATGACAAGTTACGAACAACGTTGTTAGGGTTCGGGGCAGCGGTTGGGTTTGGTTTGGGTTTTTTGCGTTTGGGTTTTTTTTTTTTTTTTTTTTTGCTCAGGCAGTGGAGACCGAATTTTCAGCTGAGGAGTCCTGGGCAACCTCACAGCTGATATGCTCCACGCCAAATATGACCCGAGATATTTGCAGCATGCGCTGAAGTCTGTGCTCAGCAGCTCGTGCCTGGGCGGGCGGCAGGAGCGGAATGGGGAGACATGAGAACGGTCGTCCTCAAATCTGATTGCTTTTGTATTAGAGGGTTTCGCAGGTGGCGTCCCTGGCCCCGTGATGGGGTGGGTCCGGGGGAAAGCGGAGCTTTGGGGGGGAGCAGGGACCGTCCATCCTCAGCCCGTAGGCTGGGAGCTGCCCCCGCACGGGCTGCAGGCGAGGGGATGTGACCATGGAGGTTTTCTCCGCAGCACCCCTGGGACATCGGTCTCGTTGGCTTCTGGTGCTCGCCACCCGGGGTTTTGCTGGTGCGCGTTTCTTCTCCCGGAGTCAGAGGTTTGCTGGTGTGGTTATGGCGAGAGGAGTTGACCACCCTGGCCGTGTCGATGGAGAGACTCCGGTACCACGTAATGATGCGTCTCAAAATCTGCTTGCCAGGAAATAACTGCTCTTAAAAGCTACAGTCCGACGCTGGTGTCAAGACGAGATGCTGGAGCAGGGATGAACCTTTAGCTGCAGCACAGCTGAGACCCTGTGAGGTTTGCTGGAGGCTGACTTGGAGATGCTAAACTGGAAAAAAAGTGGAAGAGCAGCCTCCACCGTTGCCTGCTCACATTCCCCTGCCCTAAGTTGCTCGGTGCCCTGCATGCAGTAAGCGGTGATTACTTGCTTTTTCACTTGGCATGAAGCACTTTTGAGAGGGTTTAATAAGAACCTCGGCATCTCCTGGCTCACCGGGTAGCACGAGAGCAGCGACTGTTTGTTATGGTGCTTTAAAGTGTTGCTAACTTTTATTGGGTATTCTGCTTAATGCATGGGTAAGGGAATTATCTTGATAAACCCACAGTACAAGTACTGCTCCTGGCTAGGAGGATGATAGCAGCTAATCCCCAGAAACATGCGCAGCCCAACCTTTTGTTGCTTTCCATTTTGCATAATTCTGCAGAGCAGGGTATGTCAACACTCCGGTGTCTGACAAAGAGCCACTGAAGGGGTGTGGGTGAGACGATAAAGCAGGACCGAAGGGGTAGGTGTTGGGACATGCTGCTGGATATCACGTCTGCATGGAAACAGCTGTTTTAGAAATCCCTCCTCTCCGTTGTTAATGGAGAACTGACAGCACCCCAGAAGAAAGCGAGTTCAGGAGGTGCCAGGTGCACGTTCAGTCGAAGTGTAATTGGTTTCTTAGCCAAGTTAGCTGACTTTTTGGGGGCTTTACATTTTGTGCTTCTGGGGTGCTGTACATATTTCATCCCCTTCAGATGTTCTTTCTCCTTTTCTCTTTTTTCCTCGACTCTAAAAGTTGAAAGAGGGCTTGGGTTTCTTCTCCTTTTGAATGCTGACCTTGCTGCATAAAGTTGTCTGACTTTCTGCTCTCCCTGCCGAGTGATATATGTGAGCATCTGGTAACGAGGGGGGAGGCTGATCATCGCTTTTTCTGAATTTCCGTAACTAAGATCACGCGTGTACTTCAGGATCTCTTCCCGGGGAAGCGTTCCCACTTCGGACCCAGCCCTGCGTGCAGAGCCGCGGGGTGTAGGGCCGTAGGCAAAGCAAAGTGGTAAGCGTGGCTTTTTGGGGGGGGGGGGGGGGGTGTCTAGCACGTTCTGGTATTGCTAAGTGTATCTGAATTAGATGTATGCATCTGTTATTTGAGTTCACCTCTCATCTGAAGCAATACGGTCTCCTTCTGCCTCCCTGGGCATGTCCTGGGAGTTTGGGGCAGTATTGGTCATGACATTAGTATTAGCGTTCGGACGTTTTTGGGGAGATACGTTTCGTCAAAGCCCCCGTCTTAACTCCTGGGTGGGTTTGTTCTTCCCTAGGACACCTGTAGGTTACCCCTCCTGGGAGATGGGATTCAAATCAGATGGGCGGTCGGCTGTTGGCTTGCTGAGTGTCAGCCAAGCTCACCCAGCTGAGTTCCTGGTAAGAAACTGGGTTACGCTTTAAAAAGGTTGACCCCAGTCTAGCTAAATATTTACCTTACCTGGTGCTGCTACTGTGCGGTTGGCAGATGGATTTCGGTGATCCTGGGGAGGAAGCTGAGGGTGAAGGACCGGGCAGTGCCCTCAGCCTCATCGACAAGGCACCAGTTTTAATTTTAATTTAATTAAAAAATTCAGCCACTGAGCTGTGGGTGAAGGTGCCAGTGGGGCAGCGGGAATGACCCTCTTGAGGGGCACGAATCCCGTGGACTGCTGCTACCAAAATACCATCATCTAAATGATGGTGTAATTCCGGGATAATCCATTTTTATAAGGCGGTTTTATTGGTAGTTTCTATTCTTTGCTACTTTGTTTATGGGTTGTTTTGGGGTTTTTTTTTTTTGAGTAAGGACAATAAGATCTAGCACAAGAGGCCGGTTCCTCACGCTGGCTGTGTTCGCCCTGCTTTCCATCTCAACCTCGCGCTTCTGCAGTCTGCTAATAAAAACCCAAATTGTTCCCTCTCTCTGTGTGAAAAGCTAAAGAGGGCCAGAACTGAGTCTGAATGTGATCCAGACCAAGCATCTCCACCTCCTCTTGGCTGTTGGGTATCAGATCTCTGGGGTAATAATAAAACCACCAAAAGTGTTTCTCACCTTGGGATCTTAAGATCCTCGGGACAGTATTTCCAGCATCCTTCTCCCCATGTAAGATCCTCTATCCTTTGAGGTTTTTCTCATTGCAATAGTACTAATTTCTGCTGTCCTGGATTTTTTAGGGTAAAGCTGGTAAGGCTTATAAATTGAAATTTGACTGCGTGACGTAGTTTCTGGCTGCAGTGGATTCATTCCCCGTGGGCGTGGGGACATATCCCATGTGTTGTTTTCCAGCGCAAACGATCGTTTGAAACATCCATCTGCTTTATCCGCTGTTGTGTTTACAATTGCGCTTTGTAGTTCCCCGCAGCATCTTGTCTCCTCTGCTTTTTGTTTATTTAAGGTTATGGTAAAATATCCCGTTCATTTGGGGGTGCGTGGGAGCCTTTCCCAGTTTGGCCGATCCCGGGGGTCAAGGGAATAAAACATCATGACACCAAGATCGTCCCGAGAACTGCGGTGTGACCCAGGCTGGGGGGGTTCCAGCTGGTCGCTGATGCTGTTGCTCCTCAGAAACGGGATTTTAGCCAGATCCTGCCCTTGACCTGTCTTGGGCTTTGCAGGCGGTGGGGCTGGCTGCATCGATGGCCAGTTCTTAGCAGATTCAGTGTGTGCTATGGGAAAACTAAAGGCTTCAGTACACTTAATTTGTGGCAAAACCTGGCCAGTGGAATAATTTTTGTTTGGGTATTGAATCAGTGTGATGTCCCTATTTGTTTTTCTGTCTAGGATGATTTAGAAAGCCGGTTTCAGCTTTAGAGAAAAAAAAAAAAAAATACAACAAACAAAACCAAACCAAACTGTCTGAAAAATCCAGTGAGGATATATTTGATACTTTTTCCTGGCAAAAGTTAAACAGTTTCCATCCTTCTTCAGTTTCAAGGCTTGGGAAGGTTTATGGGACCTTCTTTAGCACGTGTTGCTGCCTGTCCTTGTCTGTGCTCGTGTGCCGGCAGCGCTGCGGTGCTGCACGGTGCACGCGTCGGGCTGCTCCGACTTCGGCGTTTTGCTCAGGTTTTGCGTCCCCATCACGGGCAAAATACGACCTGGGGTGACGTTTGGAGAAGTTGCAAAATTCTGTCTGTAAACAGTATTTTTTTTTTTTTTTTTTTTTTTTTCCCTTATACTGAGCCCCAAGCCGTGTAGCTGTTCGGCTCACCCAGAAAAGTAGGAAAATACTCTCTGGCTGCAGGAGTGGGTTGTTTTCCTAATTTTCCTTTGCTACGGCAGTGTTTCCCATTAACGGCGAGCGTGCAGAGCGCCCGGAGGAGACCCCCCCAGTACGCATGCCGCGCCAAGGTGCGTGTGGGACGCGGTGGCGAATTCCCCGTCCTCCGCGGCTGGACTCGCTGCCCGTTTCCCAGTGCCAAAAGTCGGGCAGAAAGCTGCCGGCCAGCTCCGGGAGTCCAAGGAGTTCTCCTGGCGTCAATGTGCCCATGGTGGTTTGTGGGGAAAAATAAACCTACACCTCCCCAGCTGCCGTACGGAGAGTCGGCACCAGCCGCGGTGGGTGCCCGGATGAGCTGGAGCAGGTCGGTGGTCCGGCGCGCTCCGACGTGGCCGGGCGGCAGCCGGGATGCGGGAGGGGGGCCGGCTGTTGGGGGATGCTCTCCGGCGGTCCCACGCTTTGATTCCTTCCTCCGTGTGCCTGCCCGCTCCTATGGGACCGGCACATTCAGAGCCCAGCCTGGGTGCCCAGGGCTCTGAGCTGGGGGTGCTGGAGGGACCTATGTAGAGAGAGAGAGAGATCTATATATCTATACCTACCTCTGAAGCCTCGCTGCTAGCAGGACGTGGGTTGATACAGGAAGACTTGTCTCTTCTGTATCTGGTACCCAGCAGTTTTCTGGGTGAAAAGAAGGAGATATTGATAAAAGCGAATGATTGTAAAAAAGAAACAAGCAAAAAAACCACCCAAAATAAATTAAAAAAAAAGAGTGGCAAGATTAGATTTTCCTGGGGAAGAGTCGTCAGGGTCCGCTTCAGAGGAGCAGGTCAGGAATACCCTCATGCGCTATGTGTACACTTACAGTTGAATGTTGAACTTTAAATGATTGGGAGTGAGCTGAGGTAAGTGGTGTTTCGGAAAGACTTGAGAGCCAGCTTGCAAATCTTACAAGCCAGCTTAGTCCTCATTTTAGGAATTGAGCATTTTTATGGAACTTTTCTCCTGACACTTTTTTTTTTTTTTAAACTTTCAGAATGTCACTTAATCTTTCAGTGCCTCGGTTTGCAGTGTCCATACAGTGGAAAAAGCAACTACCGCAGTGGCACAAGCAGTATCCCCCAGCTTAAAATAATACTTAAAGACTTCCACTGGTCTTGACAAACTCGTACGACTACAGAAAAACCTTTTGTTTCTGTGTCAGCAAGCAAGAACCCGTAAGCGAGCCACGAGCGAGCGCTTCCCCGGCCCCGCTCTCGCGCGAGAGCTCCCCAAAAAGCCCGGCTGGAGGCAGCTGCGCAGCAGCTGGCCTGGCGCGCTGGATGGAAACATCTGGACGGTCGGAAAACGCGTGGACCCTGGCGGCGAGACGCTGCGCTGACTGCTGCTGCGCCCGGCATCTCGCCGCCGCTGCTCCGGCCCCTTTGGAAGGCGCGCTCTGCCTCCTCACATCAGCGCCTGAAGCAGAAGGGCTTGGCTTGCACCAAACCAACACCTCGCCTTTCTCGCCTGGCGCTGCCGTGTCTCTTGCCCCCCCC
>JANVCT010000033.1:22940631-22971411 GCA_026770115.1 Aviceda subcristata | reverse complement strand
GGTTGTATTGATGACTTAAATAACGGTGATAGGGTTTCTTCAGCGTAAAGAAAACCCCATCCTGGTCAGAGCAGCCCTGGTTGTTGGCAGGTGCGGTAACTCGCAGAACAAGGTGTTTGGCCCCTAATTAATCTTTTGCGAAATTCCTTATTTTTGGATGTGGAAATAGCTGGGGAAAACGCTGGTGATGAGCTGCCACACCCTGGGGTAGCTGGGAGGACTGGTGAAGTTTCTAAACTGAAATGCCAGTTTCTGGGTCGGGATGTTGATTTACTGACTGTCAAAGAGTTTTTAATGCAGCAACTATTTTTTCATGAATAAGAGGTCGCTACATAGAATTTTTGCCTCTTGGCAAAAGTCATGTTATAAAGATGTACTTGCTCTAGGTTTAAAGTGTTAATTTATGTGGTATCCCGAATTGGGTTTAAAGGTCCCTGAAGACCTTTGAATCTCAGTAGCTAATGAGGCTTGGAGAAGAGAGCTTGAGAGAGGAAAAACTTACTGGCAGTGAGTAATACTGGTGAAAGAGCTCCAGGATTGAGCAAGTTTTGCAGAGAATAATTAGGAATGATCGCATCGGCATTTGGGGCATTTGATTATTTCCAGCTATAGATCTCCCCGATGCGGCCCGTGTCCCTGTCCCTGCAGCCCCCTGTGCCCCGGAGGGATGCTCCTCCCTTGCCGAGACCCTTCAGGTTGTGTTTTCCCAAGTCTTTGACTGCTTCCAAGGGGACACAGCTCCTTGTGGTTTCCCTTGGGATGAGCCAGCTCCCATCTCCCTTGGCTCTGCCCCTCGGCTCAGCAGAGCTATCCCTGATGGAGAGGATTTGGTGTTCAGGCTTCGAGCTCTCCGCTCGGCTAAGCCGTCCTTGCCAAAGATGCTTAAACTTGTCCTCCTTCTTCCAGCTGGCCTTGCTGAACTTCTTTCACCCCGAAGAAAAGCTGCACGTCGGAGAAGAAGGTAGACGCGTCCGTCGAAATAAAAGGAGTAAAGGCAGCGAAGGGCCAGACGGTGAGTCCCGCTTTGTTCCTCGCTGCTGCGCTGCTCGTCTTCGCGCAGCTGAGCAGAAGACTGACTTTTTTTTTTTTTTTTTCTCCCCAGATCACGGTTGTGATCATGGTACAGAATTCTTTATGTGGGGGAAAAAAAAAAATTGGCATCTGTGGCTTTTAACAGTTTCTGTCTGATTTTGATTGACTTCCAGATGAGGAGTTCCAGTAGTTCTGATTTCTGCAAATGTAGCTCTACTGATTTTGTGCAAATTAATGCTACATAGTAATTTTGTCCTTGACTCTTCTCTAATAGTAAGGCTCATTTAAGGCTATAATTTGCACTTATATACCTATATTTGTTGTTCCATACACTGTCTCTGCTTAAAACCATCAAGTAGCTATTCGTAGCCCAACAAACAGCTTGAACATCTGCATCACAAAACGGTAACTGGGTTCTAATGGCGCTTCACAGTGCAGCAGAGGGTCTCGGGTGGGTTCAAAGCCTGTGTGAAGGGGAGTCAGAGTTGTACAGAGCTTGTGTTAAGAGGGCGTAGAGTTACAAAAAAACCCACCATTGTAGATCTGTGATTTGATGGATATAAAACGAGTACGTGTGATACAAACCCCGGGGCGCCGGGCTTCCTCGGTGGCCCTGCGTGATAGCCCGAGACCTCCCTGGTGTGACGATGCTGTCTGTCCAGACGGCCCGCGGGGCTGTCTGTCCCATGGTCCGCGGGGCTGTCTGTCCCGGCGGTCCGCGGGGCAGCAGCTGCTGCTTCCCTTTGCCGTCACCGTCCCTTGGCGAGAGCGTCGTCCTCCACGTGTCCTGCTCCGCCGCACTCGGATGCCAAAGCCCTTCCCGGGTGTCTGCTCTCTTTGTTTCAGACCTTCTGGCTGGTTTTGGACTCGGGGTCTGGCAACGCGCCTGCCCTACGAGGACGGTCCCCTGGGTGGGACGGGCCATACCGTGATGCGGTGGTACCTGTGCTTTATGCGGGTGCTAAATATTACAGTGCAACCTGCTACTATCTGATAGGGGGGTTTTCTTAAAGTGTTTTAATCTTTAATCCGGGAGGCGGAGGCCGTTCCCGACGGCTGCGAAGGCGCCCAGCCGGCGCAGAGGACGTGGCGGTGGGAGCAGGAGCCGGGCTGCGCGGGTCGGTTGCGGCTTCGCCGGGCGAGGGACCGCAGCGGCTGCTTGTGGGAAAAGGTCTGGGAGATAATGGGGCAGAATTCGAGAAAGGGGGCGATTCCCAGGGGCTCCCCAGGAGCTGCGCTCCGCGTGCCCGACGGCTGGCTCTTCCCGCGGCAGGTGTCCTCTAAAGCCCCTGGATGTCTGAAGGGTGCTTTGACGTGGAAAATGAACCCTGCCAAAATTATTTCATGCTTGAAGTCATGTAATGACACCTTTTTTTATTCTTCTAAGAACAGCGCCAGAATCCTTAGGTAGAGCGTAACTTAGGGTAAGTACTGCGACATCTTTATTGCACCAAAACCACTCTCAACACTTGAGAACATAAGTAATAAATACCAAAAGAAGTAAAACTAACTTCACCTTCAGTCCCTTCCCCCAGCTTCAATCCTGCCTGATCTCAGTATGAGGAATTTTATTGCCGATGCTGTCTTTTGATGAGTGTCCAGCTACACTGAGACATGAGGACTGCTGCCCGGGTCGAGCTCCTGGAAGAGCTCCCGCACCTTCCTACTGCAGAAAAGCACAGGTCCATTTTTATACAGATTGGAGAAGGGGACTGGATGCCAGGGAAAGTAGGGAAAGAAATAATGGAGGAGTAGTGGTTTGTGCATGGCCTGATGCCTGCTAAGCCCAAGTCCTGACTGTGTTATAAACCTCTTGGCTAGCGTTAGTTTTCCTCTCCAGCTCCCTGGCTCCATGACTTTCCCATCTCCCTTGAAGCCTTCGCAGTTTCACCGTGGAAAAGCGTTTCCCTGTGGCTCTGCTCCAAGAGCGAGCTTCGTGAAACTCCCCGGATTCCTCCTCCCCAAAACGCTGACAAGTATGATGCATTTGGTACAGACTCCCTGAGTGATTCCAGCTAAATGTGGTCCGTCATCTTTAGAGCCGGTGTCGCTCTGATGGCGCAGGCGGGATCCAAGTCCTTTTGCACAGACTCCTTGAAATCTATTCCAGCGTCTTCGCAAGTCGCTCGTGTAAGTAGCAAGTTTCCACCGTAGGCGAGCGGTGTAAACGGAGTGCTGCCGGCAGATGTTCGGAGGAGCGAGCCGAGTCCGTTCGGCTGCCGAAGTGCTGCCTTTCTGTTGCCAGATGTGCAGAGAATCGCTGCACGGTGAGAAATAGATGCTGAGAGTCGGTGGACTGACGAGGGCTTTTCTCATCATCCTTGTCCTACTTTTATAACTTGCTACTCCTTTCCCAGATTTCATGTTCCCCGAATGCATCAGAGTTGAGTCACTCCAGAAACGTAGCACGCTTCCACCCGTTATATATGTCTTTTTGTCAGTTAGGGGGTTTGACCCCGTAGCGTGATGGAGGTGGGGAAAATTGGCAGAGCGACAGGTCATTTTCCAAGTGGTGTTAGCGAGGTGGGTTATGTTGGCGAGGAGTTACTTCGTGTTTGGCCATCTCAGTTTTATTAGGCAGAGCAGTATTTAACAAGTGTAAGCTGTCAGGGTAGGGATTGACCTTGTAAGAACCGTAAAAATCAATAAACAAACAGAATAGCTTTCTTGTGCAACTCGGGCTGTTTGGTTTAGACCTGCATGAAGGAATCTTACTTTTCAGAGCAGGACAATGAATCATTGAAAAAAATAAATAAGATCATGTCACGGTACTGATAACATCGTTTTCTTCATGAGTTTTGCAAAGGGAAAGTTGATCAAATCTTTGATCTCCAAAGAGCCTCCAGAAGATAAAAGTGGATGAACTATAAATTCCCAGAAGGAAGGAGATGTGCTTTCCACTTGAGGCCTCACTAATATTTGTCTGGAATTAATTTTATGAACTTTCAAGTCCTTTCACACATGCAGTGAAAGACCAAAGTGATCCAAGTGTGGAAGCCGTGGTTGGAGGGAGGCTGCGCAGTCCCCTTGCACGGCTGTTTGAGTCCTGCTTGCCGCGGTACCGACAGCGGCATGGCTTTGATGATTTATAAATGTCAAAGCTAACACGGCTCCTTTCCTCGAAGTTTTTGCTTTTAGGAAAATTTGCTTTCAAGTCTTTTGCTGTGACAAGGGTGGTTTTGAGGCAGGTCAGAGCTGGTCCCGTGGGGCCAGGGGAGGGTGATGGCCATGGCCGTGCCCAGAGCGCGGAGTCACAGGGACGGGACCCGGGGGGCCACGAGCAGCGAAGCTGCTTTGGTGCCTCGTCCTTGCTGGCTGAAAAACCCCAAGAAAAGTTGTGTGCAATAGTGCAAAGCCGTCGGTTGGATCCCGTCACTTCCAAACACGACTCCGGTATTTCAAGGGCTCCTCCTTTGAGGACTCCGGCTTCAGTCCTCCTGCCCACTTGTCATGTTTAATGCTCGTGTTTGCTTAATTTTTGTTTGTGTCCCCCCACGCACAGGGCCCTGGAACCAATTAAAGCAGCCGAGGTCGTGTCCTGGGACGCGGTGCCGGCCTGGCTCCCCTCTCCGCTGTCTGTCTGTCCAGCTGGGCTCTGGCGTGGGTCACCCTGCCACGGGCAGACGGGATTAATGGGAGGCTGATGCCTGTCCCAGTCCTGAGGAGCACAGATCATCTTTCAAGCCAGCTTCCTCTCCGTGCCACCAAAACCAACATTTGCACAGCTTTAAAAATTGCCGCTATTTCTTTCTGCTTCTCAAGGACCAGGATTATCCCCTTTACAGCTCCGGTTTATGGTGTTCTTTCTGCTCGGTGTTACTGACTCCACCTGTCACTTAATTTGCTTTAGTTCACTAAAACTTGACCCTCTCCGATGTCTTTTATTTATTTATTTTTCTCTTTGCCCCTTCTTCCTTTCTGTCTTGGTGTATTTATGCTGCTGTGGAACCGCTGTTGCTCCCAGATTAACAAATCATTCTGGAGCTGGTAATTAGCAACAGTTGTGCTAAAAGGAACCATCAAGAATGTTAAATTAGTCCACTTTTAAATAAACTGTGTATGAAATGTTAGATCTCTATTCCCAGAGCACCAGTAAAAATGCTGCTGGCTCTTTGCTAACAAAGCCAAAATATGGGAGTAGCATGGTTGTAACTACAGAGACAATTCCGTGCTCTTGAGGTTATAAATAATGACAGAGCATTTACAAAGCAGATGTCAATAGGACTCTTTAAAAAACATTGTTTTAAAAAAAAACCAACCTAGTTTCTTTTTCTCCTACTTTCATCTCTGTTCCCAGTTAGATCCCTGCCGTGCTGCTTTCCTGGTTTGTTTGGTTTTTGCTTTTTGGTTTGGGTTTGGGTTTTGTTTTTTTTCCCTTCCTAGATTTTTTCATATTGAGCTTGGTGAGAAACATAAGTGATTGTTATCCATTCTTTGATTTGGAGCATGGCAGCTGGGAAGAGGCTGAGCAGATGGCTGTCCTTAAGCTGACAACAATTTGGTTCCTACTACTTTGGCAGACCTTACTGCCGAGGAAAGTCCTTGATGAGAACTCACGGGTTTCAGTGCTGCAAATGGCTTTTGTCGAAATGAAAATTAAATTCTGGGAGAGCAGAAGCTCATCTCGATCCCTGTTTCTACCTGGAGCTTTGGAAGTGATGCGCCAGCCACGTGGGTTCAGCCTGTTAGTATTCGCTGGGTGGTTTTGGGGTGGTTTTGGGGTGGTTTAGCAGGTAGCTGATGCCAGGGCCTGGCTGGGGGTGCCTGGGTCCCTCCATCCCCCCGGGCAGCCCCCGGTCCCGCACCCGACCTGGCAGCGCTGACGATGCAGTAGGGCTTTTTTTTTTTTTGTTTTTTTTTTGTTTTTTAGTATCTAGATCACAATAGCAACTTTTCCTGCCGGCTTCCTCTCCTTTGGAAAGGGCAGGTTCGTCCCGCTGCCTCCAGAACAATCGGTGCCTTTGTGTCGGCCCGTGCAATTCCCCAAAGCCCAGGCATTCCCAGAAACGCAGATGTATGAAGGGCGATAGAGCCTTATTGTGCTCCGAAACCATGGTGATGAGCACTCGGTAAATACAGAACATTTCCTGGATACTGGAGCGCAGGAGACCGTCCCGAAAGAAAAGCTCACCACAGAGTGCTTGCACTTAGTGATTTCCCCCAGAATTTCTCTGTGATTTCCCCCAAAATGGGAGAAGGGGGGAATTAGGATGATGTTTGAATCGTCGTGGACAGTCTCCATCCCTTTCCTGTGACGTTGCTGTCAGTACTTGTTATTACCGCGGTAAAATTAAGACTACAGCTCATTTACAGATCCTTACCTACATGTTATACCTATGCTTATGATAATAAGGCAGGTAGCTGTATAAGTTCTTATACCTCAGGCACTTTTCAGCCATGAAGATACAGTGATAAATATATAGCTAACTTATTTCAGACTAACATCTTGTGTCTGTGCTTGTTTCCAACCAACATTTCCACTGAGACGGATCCAGAGAAGCTTAACAACTGGCTAAAAACCCAGAATAACATTTAGGTCCTGGTTTCAGCTGTGTTACAGCAGTGGTAGATTAATACCACGTCATTTCTGGAAATGAGTGGAAGCAAAGGTGAAGATGATGTTAAAGGGGATCTTCTTGCTCTAGGTATAACTTTTAAGGGAATACATTTTTAGACAGCTGAAACATTTTCAGCATGTCCTTGGTTCAAACTTCTCTGAATTCATTTTTTTAATACTGAAATTACTTTGAGGTCGAATTTGCTGCCGTGTCCATTAACAATCTTTGCTGAAGCCTGTCTTGGGAAACCAGAGGCAGTTCTTTGTCATCCAGGGGCATGATGTGGTAGATACCCAAGCGAGGCATAATTTGAAGGAAGCTCCATGTAGCCCAAGCGCGTTGGGAAAGCAGAATTGTCAACCTCTAGGCTTGGGCCAACATGCTATTTCAGCTTAAAGATTTTGGAGTCACTTTCTGTACCTAGAAAGCCTGTGATGCTGAAAGCCTGAGTGGCCACGTTCGTTCCTGCAGTGTACGTTGAGGGTGATATTCTCATGAGGGTGTGCTGCATCAGCCAGCAAGAAGGAACCAGGGTCTGAAAACTGATGGAGTCCAGAATTCTTCACTGAAGTCTGGCATGTTGCTGTCCCAATTGGCTATTAAATATTAAAATTAGGTACAAGCCTAATTGCTTGGTGGCCTCGACGAGGAATTGTTCACAGCGTAATGGTCGATGTGTTGTGATCCATACGCAACCTCCGTTTGCCCCCTGTTCTCTTCACCAGCCCTTCCAGTTGTGATCTGGATTGTTGCAAAAGAAATCCTGCTTCATCATTCTTAATATTTGCAAAGGCATGATTAGGTGCTGATGATTTGTTCCATCCGTAGAGCTGCTTTGGTGTGTGTTTGTCCTTCCCTGGTACCTCCTGTCTGGTGTGGATAAGGTGGTGGGGTGACCACTGGAAGATTTTGAGATGCTGAGGATATTCAGAAGGCTTGAGAAGGAATTCTCTGGTTAGAGTCTCACCTTGGGCTGCATTTTCAGATACTTGAGCTGATTCCACTTTTGGGTGGATTTCAGAGTTGTCCTGAAAGATCCTCAGTGCGAAGCCTACCGTGTGGGCTTCAGCAGGCTTTGCTGAAACTTGAACTAAACTCCTAAGCTTATTTTACAGCTGCATGTTAAGCAGGGACCAACATTATTAGAAGTGACTGGTGATTCCGTATGAATTCCGCTTCTGAAAACCGGGGCTTTTCATAACGCCTCGGGTCAAATACTGAACTTCAGGAATCTCAGATAGTTTCTTCTGTTACAAAACATGGCCAGGACTAATGAGAGGAGAACAGATGTTCCAGCCAGGCAGGAATGCGATTGCATCTGAATTATGTGTGCATCTGAACTATGGATGCCATGCACCAAACATTGTAAATGCTGAACTCAACTAGGAGCTAGTGATTTCTTTCCCACAGTATGAGAGGCTCTATTGTCTGTCTTGCTGAAGTATTTGCAGCTGAGCTTTGATTTCTGTGAATAAACTGGCTCTCTGGCCACATCCACCGAGTATTTTGCAGGCAGACACAAGTTTGCTTAGCACATGCTCCAAGCCCATCTGGTCGCAGAGCAGCTCTAGCACAAAAGCTGAGGAACTGGTGCTGAGCTGGATCTCGTACACCTCATGGAACGGCCAGGTATGGCAGTCCAGGCTCAGGGTCCCGCTGCAGCCACTACGGGGTATCTGCCTTCTGCAGATCTTGGGCTGAATAAGCTCATTTTTCTGTCTGTGGGGGCTGGGGTGGGACTGAACAGCCAAACGCAGAGCTGCTTCGCTGGTGATGGGAGTTGTGAAGTTGTCTCCAATTTGTGGCCTGTCTGGGCACTCGTTAAAAATCCGCTCAGTTATAGGAGACCAGATACATTAGCCATAAGAAAATGACTGTTGCCCAAAGCTGAACACCACCACCACCACTGGGAAAGTCTTTGGGGAAAAAGTTGTGAATGAGGCATGGTAGTTGCATGTTTTCATTAGGGCTTTGTTGGCCATGATGTATAGCAACATTGTTGGATTTGTAACTCGTCTCGTTAATGCGAGCAGGATTTGGTGAAGTCCGTTAATCTGTTTGAAATGCTGTGAATGGGTAAACTCGAGAGTTGGCTGAGCCAGGCAACGCTTTGCTGCGTCACGGCTGCTGCAGGGACTTGACTTTGGCTTCCCAAAGAGTGGCGGGGTCTCTCCCGGGTTTCCTTCAGACCCCTTTTCAGCTTTGTACAAATAGAAGTACATGTGTATGCACACAGATGTATTTTTGGATATAGATCCTGTGCTACTCCGTGTAATTAAACCGCCAGTTTACAGACAGCTGTTCAACGCTACAGAGGTTTTCGATCCAATTAGGCAGAATTACATACGGGAGGAAGAAAAACATGTGAAGTTCTACAGGGATGAGATAGTCGAAGAGATTTCCTCCCACCTGCCCTCGATTCCTTATGGATAGCTGTGGTGGGGAAGAGTGCATTTAAAACATCCAGCAAACAATTTCAGAGAGCCTTTCGTACGCTTGGTTGAAACCTTGCTGCAGCACCACTTGGGAATCATTTCTACTGGAATTCATGACATATGTTGGTTGTTTATCTTAGTGGGATATGACTTAAAATGTCAGAATGTTTTGTGTTAAGCAACAACCGAATAAAACAAACAAAATAAAAACACAGCTGTAATACTACGCTTTAAATTGTTGAATTCAAATATGTGGTATTGATAAAGTAAGCAATAGGGTGCAGTGGTGTATAGAAAATAAGCTTTGCGAGTCCAGCCAGCAAGCCAAAAAAAGCCTTGAGATACTTGAAGTAGAAATAGTAATGTTGTTTGTCAGCTCTGCTGTAAAGATCCAGCATTTGGAATCCAACCTAAGTGCCTGAAGGAAAACAAAAGGCACATCATATTCTTCTTCCATAGCCAGTGAGAGTGTGGAAAATGAAATATGATGGCCACAGGTTCTGGTGTGAACCCCAGGAACTTGGCTGGGACTGATTATGTGGGAGCGAAGTTAAGAAGGGTGGAGATTTATGTTTGATTGGGTTTTTGTGTTTTTGCGAAGGCAGTGCAATATTATTTTGCCAGCAACAGTGGCTCTGTAGTTAATTGGGAGCAGGATTTTGTCTTTGTTCATGAACAGATTTGCGCTGTGGTGTGCTTGCACCTACTCAGTAGAGACTGGATATTTTTATTAAAAGCCTTCATGGTATCAGTGGGCTGTCCTGGTACCTTGCCACCAATCCCAAAGTGGACCTGGATGGGATTGAGGAGATAAATCAACTTGGTTGTTCTTTATGTTGTATAAAGTGATGGAAATTCCTGTTTCAGTGAGTCAGGACACCTCTCCTTTACTGAGAAAGCAGTGAGCAGGGGTGTTTAGCAGAGCTCTGGCTGTTGGAGAAGCAGCGCTGAGGTCGTGGAGTGACGTAGGGTGGAGGGGACCCCAGGAGGTGACTGGATCCAGCCCTCTCCCCCAAAGCAGGACCAGCACCATGACAGAGGTGACAGACTTCGAAAGGACAGTTGCTCTTCCAGCCTGGTGCTTCCATGACCCTGGACCCGTGTTGTTCCTCATGCCAAAAAGCCCTCAAGAGGTACGCAGGGCCGGCGGGTCTCTCCGTGCTCCAGCACGGGTCCCTTCCAACAGCAGCTGATGACCTACGAGTCGCACTGTCCTTTTTAAGGTGGAAAAACCTGGTAAATGCATGAGAGCAATTACGTTCATCTTACTCCTTCCCTCCTTTCCAGCTGGGGCAGAGGGTGGTTGCTCAACAAGGCACCTTTACCTGGACCAGTGAAACAGGTTGTTGACTGATGGTCTCCTAGGTCTGTCTTTTTTGCTTGCACTTCAGTTCCGATCATCTTGAACTGCAGTAACTACAGATATTTTTCTCCCTTTAATACGATTTAAAGATCAGCATAAAGTACATCACAACCTACTGTCACTGTTGGCCATTATGTCTGTATATTTGCATTTAACTGTCCTCCCGTTCCTGATGAGCTCGACCAAGTTATTGCCTAATGTGAAGAGTCCTGTTTTTTAATTGTCAAACCAGGCAAAAATATCTCTTGAGTATTGCCAGGAGACAAAAAAACTTTGGCAACAGCAAAAAAAACCTGTTACGTGATGAGATCTTGCATCGTCTGAAGCCGTCTGAAGAAGAGAGGTTGTGGCTCTCTGGCATCTAGTGTCACTCCAGGGACTCAAGAGATGGGGCAGGGATGAGCTGTGACTTCTCTCCGTTTGTTTTCCGACCGATAAGCTTGAACTGGGGTCTGGTGTATGGGATCAGAGGAATAGGGAGGGAGCAGGCTACTGATCCGTGGAGCTCCTGGAGCAGCATCTGATCATCTGGATGACACATGGATGTAGGCTTGTCCTTTGACGGATTGCTCAGAGGAGAGCAGCGAGGCAGCAGAAGGCCACTCTCATACCTAACTCACCACAAGAGAAACGATTCTCAGCCTTTGGTGTTGATGCACAGGCTCTGCTCAGAGCCTCCGGCCAAGCCGCACGGTGTCCCAGAAGTGTCGGGGGAGACCGCAGTGCGGGACGCTTCCCCTGGAGACATGTGGAGGCATGTGAAAAGTCGGTAAAAAGAGATGAAGAATAGCCTCAGTAAGTGGATGTAGGCAAGGGAGTGCCTCAAAAAGAGTACAAGACGAGCTGCAAACTCTTCTTGATCTCTCGATCTGGAGGAGACTGGCTTTGGGCGTTAGGCAGTTTAATTCAGCACAGCGGTGGGGTATCAGAAGAAGTGTCGGCTCTAAATTGGCTCCAAGCCAGTCTTGGGGGGACTTAGCAGCCTATAACTCCAGAATATGACAGGGCTGCCACTAAGCAAAGACTCCTGAAACGCAGGGCTTGTGTTTCGGCCGTGCACGGAGTTTAAGTGCCGTGAAGGGGGAGCAGCGGGCTGGGCTGTCCTCCAGGCGTGACTCTCGGAATTGCCGTGGGAGGAAGGTGCTGTGGGGTGAAGGACGAGGAGGGAACGCGGTTTGGTGGGATGCTGTCACAGAGCATCTCAATTTAAGATGTCACCAGAAAAAGACAAGTAAGGGTGACTGTGTTCACACATGAATTTTGAAGAGTTTAAAACAAATGGAAACAAAAGCGGAGAGAGAAGCAACAGTGGTGGTTAAGGAAAAACTGAATGGCCTTGGGCTCTGCCTTACATGCTAATATGTCAAGCAGCACTGTTTCATCCATCACCCGCTTTGTACAATGAGCTCCCCACTCTGTTATCTAATGTATTCACTATATTCTGATTTATTGAAATTAGTACTAGCCTTGTATCAGGGACATTGCATCCCTAACTTGGATTCAGCCGTTCTGCCTGTAATTGCAGGCAGTGTCTTTCCCCGACACTTAGTAGAAGACCTCCCTTCCTAATCCCACCCCCGCAAAAAAACCACTCTGGCAAGGCACGCCAGAAGTTTTGAGTAGCACACGGTGTGTTTTACTTCTGGAATGTTTTCCTAGATCTACAATTTATCATATCTTCTAAATATTCTGGAGTAATAATATAAAAGCTGCTCTTCAAGATCTGTTGCCTTTTTCTCTGGAATTGGTGAAGAAGCACTTTCTTTTTCAGGAACGGGAAAAAATTTATCTTGTTTCAGTATTAGTATCGCTGACTGATATTTCAGTAGGGTCCAAGAAGCTTTCATCTGCATAGACCAAATTTCCTGAAAATGTTGAAAACATATTGGTTCCAAACCTCCCCCAAAACCACATGTTCTAGATTAAGCATGTGTTTGGGAGCTACATCCTTCTTTCCCCAACTCCACCATAGTCTGGCATTAATAACGTCGCACTTAACAATATTTGAAAAGCCTTACATATCTCATACCCATGTGAATGAAGTAAATATCATTACACCAGTTCTGTAAATGAAACAACTGAGTTCCAGAGGTTTGACTAAAGTGGAGTTTTTTGATGTTATTCATTGGGACAACTTACATCAAAGCAGGTAGTAGATTCTTCATCGCTCAAAATCTCAGGTAACACTTGAACTTTTCTTTCCCCCTCATCCACCTGTGGTATTGGTCAAATAGAGATAGAGAGATTAATGGGAGGCTTAACAGGTAGGACTTCTTTGATACTTGGTCATCATAATGGTTCCTTCTGGTCTTAAGGTTTGGGAAAGTCGACAGGACTGGTTAGTTCCCAGGCGTGGGTCAGGAACAGGGTAGCATTTGAGTAGCTGCTTTGCCTCTCTCTTTTCGGGAAGCCCCAAGTGCCAGAGAACTTCCTTCCCGGAGAGTTGGAAACCTTCACGGCCGGAGGGCCCTGGGTGGTGGGAGCTTTCTGTGAGAGGTGGGAACCCCCTGCATTGCTGGGTTGAGTGGTCAGCAGGACTTGAGTCCTGGGACACTCGTCCGCTGGACCGCAGAGCCTGGTTGTCGTGCTCAGCTTCTGTTTTCATCTCCGTTAGGAATGGTTTCCCAACTAATGTCCAGGAGCTCGTTTCAAATTCTGTTAGCTACCTATTTTCCAGAAGTTACTGGTGGATTTGGGCGGTATGCAGAGCTTTGTCTGAGATTTAGCAAGTGGTCTCTTTGTTAAACTAGACGGTTAGAAGGATTTGGAAAAATACACAAATTTCCATAGCTGCTGAGAAGGGTGATCATTAAACCTAATATTCTCCTTCCAACTACAGCCAGAAGCTCATACTTCAAAGAAAAAGCTGCAATTTTTTTTTCTAGTGCACAAAGACAATATAGTTTTTAAAACAGGCATATTAGATAAGTCACATAGAGCTCACTGCTTCTGTTTTTGTCTTTGAAATTAGATGTTCATCTTAAAAGTAGCTGTGGACTTAATGATTTCAGGTCACCTTATGCTTGTTTTGTGAATGAGTGAGAAGTGATGTGGCATTTCTGGAAGACACTAACACCTCATTAATCATCAAGATTTTGTCTCCGATTCTGTTTGTAACCTGGGCTGAGGATGACTCGTCAGTACCATCTTCTCATCTCTCGGAGGCAGAGTGGTGATGGCAATATGCAGATGGCTCAGCTGTGTCATCTGGTCTTACATCTTCCCCAAACCAGAGTGGTGCTTAGGTAACAAGGTTGATGATATACCATAGTAGCTTAGTGCTAGGAAAATAGAAAAGGGGTGCCTTAATAATCTTAGGGTCAAGCAGTGAATGCTGAAAACAAGTTTGGTACCTTTCCGAAACTGGTTGAACACCTCGAAGACATCAGTTGATGTCTTTGTTCTGAATTGAATGTGGATGCTGCTAGAATATGGTCGTGGCACTCGTCGACTTTGTTCTGCTCTTGGCAACTGAGAATTTGAGAGAGTTCAGCAGCCTTGCTAGGTACTCGTCCTTTGTTTGACTGATTTCTATAATGGTCAACCTTTTATAGGTTTTATATAAAATAAGCGTAATTACAAAGATCTGTTCCCATCAATAAAACCAGTTTGAACTGTTTTGCAGGAATTTAAACTATTTCTTGTTAATCCACACACACAACTAATAAGTGAATGCAGGGGTTTTTTAATATACTATTTATATCAGCATATGTCCTAAAGAAGTTTTTGATATTTTTGTATTTATAGTAAATCATAGCAGTGCGTAGCGTGCAGAAAGAAAAATCGGGGTGGGGGGGGAGGGGAGTAAACTCTATTAATCTTTATAAAAGAAAACATGTCATGTGTAATATCCTCGAGTTGCATCAGCATCTGTTTTTTTTCTGAAGCACTTGGAAACGATCCAGCAGATGCTAGGGCTGCAGGAGCTGGGGGCTAGACCGTGCTCCCTGAAGCACAGTTAGATGTCTTCTGCTGCTGGCTGGGCCACAGGTGCAGTTTTACCCAACAACAACTCATCTATTGCAAATATTTTCTCTAGCTTAGGTGAGAAGCTTGTGTCTGAAGTGGCTCGAAAACCCGTGGCCGTAGTGCTTCTGCTAGGAGCAGTGACTTGGCATTGCTTGGAGCCTTCCCCTTGCAGAGAGATGCCCAGCTGGATGGCTCTGCAGGCAGAAGGCTTCTAGGGTGGCTTTTTGGTTGGGGTTGGGGGTTTTTGTTGTCATATAGAGCTGCCTTTTCCTGCTTGAACCTTTCCCTCGAACTTTACCACTCTTGCTGGTTTTATATTCCCTCCTTTTCTGTTACCGTCCCCTTTTATTTTCCCAACAGATGTGGAAAATGAGCTTTTGGAGAAGTCTAGGTCTCGAGCGCCGTTCAAAGCCAGGGTCTTCAAAAGCCCAGCGCGCAGCGTTGCTGCTCTGACACCTTTGCTGGGGAAATCCCGTCCTGTGATAAAGAACTCAGCTGGCAGATGATAGAACTGGCCAGAGTTATTATAGCTGGAGTCGGTGGGCTTTTCCTACAGGAAATCCAGTGAAAGAGATTATAAATTTTGGAAGTAGATTAGGTAGCTAGCTTAAACATTTCAAGTCAGGCTGGCAGCCTGCTTCGTAGCTTAGTAGCTATGGCTTTAGTAGTTAGGCAAAAACTAACCCCACCACTTTCCAATGGGACCGATAAACTTTTGGGAGACTTGTAAGCAGTGACCCATGACACCGGAGGGCTTGCTCTGAGCCAGAAGACCCCCTCCAAACCTGTGCTCCTCCTTCTGGAGGTTAGAAGAAGCCTTCTCGTTCCCAGCTTCATGGCCTTGGGGAGCAGTTCGCACACGTGAGGACGTGCCAGCGCTGTTCTTTAAGCCCTAAGAGGTGGTCTTCCTCCGTGCCCATCACCATAGCCTTTTGCAGTGGTGCTCTCAACCCTTTGCCAGCTTTGATGGCCAACCAGGTGAGCTCTGCTTGACCACTTCTTGACCTTCCCAGGAGCCCTTCTGTGAAATTGTTCTCATTTAAATTAATCTTTCTGTATGTAGATGATGAGGATTGGCTGCGTTACTCCCAGGACTTTCACTCCTACCTACTGAGTGGCATCAGTATTGCCCCATGTCTGCTGGAGGTATTTCCACTGATCTTTTAGGATTGTATTTCTGCCTTTCCTGGCTGTGCAACAGCAACTCGGCACGCGCAGACGTTGTCCTCCGCAGCTCCATCTGAGGAGCTCCACCATCCAGTAGAAAAGTTTATTATTCCCCATGTATATATAATTTATAGGACTACGCATTTTGTATGACTGGATCTCATTCCATGTTTATTACGCTTCAAAGCCATCCCGCCTGTCCTCTCTGGTATCCCGGTCCTCTTCTGTATTAATAGTTCTTGTCAACTTCCCCTCCTCTGCAAAGGAAAGCTAAAATGAGAGGTGGAATAGAGCTGACAGCTCCTTCAAGGAGGGATTAGAGCATAAGCATGAATTTAACTTCAGATGAAAGACAGGAAATGTAGAAGGGGATGGACTTCCCTAGGTCTGGGGTCTGGTTTGACCTCAGACACGAGCAGACAGCCTGCGGAAAGGAGGTGGGAGGTAGGTGGGATTGGCACAAAGAAGAAGTACAGAAGTCGAGCCCAAGTGCTTACGGAGAAAACCAGCTACGCTCGCATAGCTGTCGCAATTAATGCCAGCAGACAAGACCACGGGCTTGATCTCCCCTACGTTCATAACGGATACTTAAAGGAATTCATGAGGAACAGAGGTGATGCCAGAAAAGTGCAGAAAAGCAAACTCGAGGTTATTTTTAAAGAAGGGAAAAGAGGTGCCGAGGAACAGCTGACCGGTCAGGTTGCTCTCAGATCCCGCTGGGATTGGAATAAATCCTCAAACGTGCTGTGGTGAAGCCCCTGAAAGGAGAGACAAGAGCGGTAGCAGACAGTGTTGATCAGTGGAGAATTCTTCACGTCAAACCAATTTCCTTCTACAAGGAGATGGCAGGTCTGGCGGACTCCGAAGCAGCAGTGGGTATCCTGTAACTTGGTTTTTTATAAGGCTTTTGATACTGTAGAGGAAAGTAGTGCACATGCCTATAATCTGCATCTTGGAGCGAAAAAAAAAAAAAAGTGTCTTCTCATAGACCTTCCTTGGAATCAAGTCATCTAATGGCCTACATGAAACGATGCTCAATAAAGGTGGGTGGTGTAAAAAGGCTTTGAGGCAGGGAGCCCGTCCGCAGGAGGAGCGGGGTGGTGAGGTGGCATTGACGGTGGAGGAGGAGACTCTAGGAACTAACTTGTGGGGATTTAACCTGCTCCATCAGCGATCAGAGAACCAGTGTGTCGTACGTGTTCAACCCCTGCAGCGTTTAACAGGCTTTATGGCTTAAATATTGGGGTGTGGCCTCAGAAAAGCATGGCAGAAAGGATTTTTTTGTTTGTTTGTTTGTTTTCTCCTCTGCACATAAGTGTTGGGACAACGTATATGAAGTAAAGTTTTCAAGCCTTGTGCCTCTGCTCCTTTCGTACTGAGGGGAAGATATAGATCTGGTATTTTGGTGGCACCCTGCTTCTCAAACTCAGACTTTGTTACCATTTCAGACTAAATTGAGAAAGAGCCCATGAGTTTACCATTTTGAGCAAAAATGAGGAAAATTCTGTCTTCTGGTATATCAGATGAACCTTATGGCTCCCTGCTACAATTAAATTATCCACCCCCTCCTATTGGGAGATGAACAGATGCAAACCCCAGAGACTCAGAAGCTCCCAAGGCTAATAATACTGTGTTTTTTTCATGTCAGAAGTATTTTTGTGTTTGTCGAAAGATTCACTTGCACAGCCGTAACATCTCTCTCTGCCGTGCCTGGAACAGATGCGTGTGTTGTAATATAGACTGTGAACATTGACATCGCATGTGGTTCTCATTCCTCCCATTCATCTTTGAAGCTAATTGGTTCCATCCATTTCAAATGTGTTTGGCTCGCCACAGCTATTTGTACTTTCACTCTGGTTATAGCGCTAATGGTGTGATATATATAACATGAAATAAACTCTCGTGACTCCGAGGTCTGAAGAGACACATACACAACACTTGCGTTTCACTTGCTGTGTTGAGTTTTGGGGTTTGGGTTGGGTTTTTTTTTTTTTTCAAATTATGTCCCCCAGACAAGTTTTTTTCTCTTCACTGCAAATGTTATTAACTAGCTGGTGTCTAAGATGAGGCTGGTGGAGATGGCCAGCGTGATCGCGGCTCATTCTGCATCGCGGGAGCTCAGAAATGCAAAAAGAGGAGCTTGTTGGTGTTTACCAAACACGATACTGGGACTGGCATTGTTAGAAACCTATGGCTTGTGCTATCTACGTGTTTTAATACTGTGAATGTATGGTTTAATAAAAAAATAGTAAATTAGCAGAAATAATAAATCAGATAATACCATACTTTTCCCATGACCCAAATCGTTAAATTCATATTCCTGTTGAAAAGGCATCAGTAAGGTGGCTGGGTGTTTCTCCGGTCCTTCTCTCATCTTTACTCTAACTAGCCATGGGAACGTGGCATTTTTGTACTAGTTTGTAATTTGTCTTTCTCTACCACTGCAGACTCAAAGCTACCTCTTTATCTTCCATTCACTCTAAGTGTATCTCAGTTAAAGGTGACTTCAGTCTTTGATGTGTGTTTAAACCCGAATTTTAGAGGGATTTCACTGATGAACAGCGAGGGAGTATTTGGGGATTTTTTCAGTTCATTCCCATCCGTGATTAATTTTTGAGGAAGCAGTGGAACATGTTTCACACTTCAGCTTCTGCTCAAAAAATCATGTAGTTTTTCAGCTTCACTATAAATATTTTCACTTCTTGCTAGGGAGGCTTGTATTCCCATTGTTTAAATAAGCCAGTTCATACTAATTCTATTGGGTTTTTTTGGTGTTTTATTATTATTTTTAAACAACTTGACTCGCAAGTATTTGGGTTACTGCTGAGAGCTGTCATGCTAACTTTCTTCTAACCTGTCCTCATCAGGATTTAAAGTGTGTCAGCCTTCAATGTTAAGCGTGGCCATTTCAAGCTAACAGAGAAAATTCACATACGGCCGCCCAGACCGCCGATGCATCCGTTGTCCACTTGAAAAATAATCTGCTGCTTTAGGGATCGTGTTTTTAAACGGGTTCTGTTGAGTCTCAGGGTTTCTGCTGAAGGTTTGACGCGCCGTACTTCTGTCCGTGCCTTCAGGGGACGCATACGGCAAATCTCCGGGCAAAACTCCGAGGGGTGTTGGCAGAGCTGGAACTAGGCTGGTACCCGAGGGTAAAGCTCGGGCTCAAGGTCGAACAGCGTCTGTCACCTGAGCTTTGCCCTTGGCCGCAAGCAGATGGGTCAGCTCATCTTTGCAGTAAGGGGGAGAGATGCCCACCGAAACTCGCTCACTTGCGTTATACCAGCCGCGGGTTGCTGGTCTCACAGAGGGCGAAGCAGATCTGGGTCTCAGTAAAATCGTTTTACCTTCACAGCTATTGTTTGTAGAAAACAGAAAACTCTACGTACATCTTTGGCTTACTGGTTTTGTTCCAGCTCTGGAGAGGCACCCTCTGGGTTGGTGGGTGTTAGTGGCAGTGGGGATTTTCTAAGATGAAATGGTCGCTGAATTTCACTAGTTTTCTTTTTTTCTTTGTAGGTCCAAGTTCAGTCAAAAACAAGAAAAAGGGTAAGTTTGAGTTTTAATTTTATTTTCCTTTCTCCGCCTCTGTTACCTGGCTAAGAATTCTCTTTAGCCAACACGGAGTGAGAGGTTCCCTCTCCAGGGAGGGCAGGGATTACCGTGGTCCCACAACCCAGACCGTGAGCTGCTCTCGTGCACCCGCATCGCCACGGCAGGACTGCGGCGGGGAGCATCGGCGCTCGTTAGAGCCTTCCTTGAAAGCTAAAGGAAGTTAATCGCGTTGTATAGAAGTATTTCTGAAGATGCTATAATTAAATAGTTGAGTCGGGCACCAGCTATCGAGAGCCACTTGCTGTTTGCTAGGTCATCTCTGCCAAAACAGCTTTAGTTTTCATCCGTGTCCTGCCCTGCATCTCGCTGCAGGTCGAGGTCTCCTTCAGACCCACCAAAGTCCAGGTAGATGCGCTCTGCACCTCACTTCTGGTTGTGTATTAACCTCAGAAGTACTATTTTATGTGTCCCTTCTGAGCGTTGGTCGGCCCGCAGGTATTTTGTCTGACACTCTTACGTTCCCCAAGCGGTTTGCAATGGGTAACTGGGTATTTTTTAAAATGCGCGTGTGCCTTGGGTTGTTTGGGAGGCAGCCCTGTGTTTCCGTGGGGTGTCTGATGCCGTCCGTGGTCGTGTAGGACTCCTGGGGAATGCTTATGGTCATACACTGGCTACCAGGAACTTGCGCAAATCCACGGATCCGAGTTGCTTTATAAACTTTCCGTCAAAAACAAGCTGCCGTCTTGATTTCAGGGAAACGGTCAGATTACCAATTTTTTGCTCCTCGTAACCATCAGAACGCTTCTGCGCCCGTTTTAAAAACCGGGGCACGTGCTCGCCACGGGTCGTAGGTTGCGGGAAACGCAGAAAGCGTGTGTAACTCGGGGGGGTTCTGCCCCCCAAACCCGGGGAGCTCCCCCTAATCGAGGGGCTCACGCAGGCGCCGACCCGCAGCACGTGCCCCTGGCCGCACGGCAGGCGCAGCGGCGACTTTCTGCTTACTGCCTGTGGCACCTGACGTAATTTAATTAACGGAGAAATTAGCCCTTTGGCACTTCGACGTGTCCCTCGAGACCTCCCCGCCGCCGCGACACAAGAGCGGCCAAGCTTCGCGCGTCTGTGCTGCTTTAATAGCACATCGGGTCGCTTTTAATCCTTGGATACAAACTCAACATTTATGGCTGAGAGGTTGAGACAGGCCATAGTTAGAAACTCAATTTATATTTACCCCCAAAAGCAGCATAAAGTTTTATGTTTGAGAAGTTTGTCCTAACAAAACTCTGAAACCCTAAACCTGTGTTAAATCAGCCGAACTAATAACAAATGATGACTGTGGTATTCATAGCAATTCCGGAGTAGCAGGGGGATCTCATAGAGCTGTATTATATACAGCTGTAGCACTGTATAAAATAGTTTAATTTTATGGTATTGTCACATTTAATTTTTTTTAGAGTTAGAGCTTATTGTTTGGTGAACGATGATTAAGGAAAACTTACTGGTTCTGCCTGCTTTGAGTTTTGGAGCCTGCCTAGTGCATGTGGGTAAAGACAGAGACTTGGCACGCTGGGGCTTGGGTGCTGGAGACCCTCCCTGGAGAGCTGCTTGTGGTGGGGCTGGGGTCCCCTCAGTTACAAGATGAATCGAGAGCTTTATACTTACTGAATATCTATTTTTTGCCTTGTGACTGTAATAAGCGAGGATCCATTAATGCAGAAAAGTAGCTGAAATTACGTGAAGGAGCGGGAACGCACAGAAAATAAGTGTCCCTGTGCGGCATCAGAATTATGTGCAATTGTTTTACTGCTAAACCAGCAGCTCATTTAGTAGCAGACCAGATTTCTGAGACAGATTAGTTAAACCAGCTGTAATATGTATCCCTCTTGGGAAGGAAAGCAAGGAGTGACAGCAGCAGGATTCCCGACTTACTACATATGATCCTTCATTGGGATGGCCTAGATCGGAGGGCATGTGAATGAGAAGAATTTAGTAAGTGTGCTTTAGGGGAAATGGGTAAGGGGTTTGATGCAAGACGATAATTTCCAAAGCATGTCATTATCCCGAGGAGGAGGAGAATTGCTGGATTAGAGGAAGGCTGGCGTGTTGCCAGCTCAGATTTGAAGACACAGCTACTAATCTGGGCAGAAATACTGCTGCGAACAATTTGGCCCCTTAAGCCTTTGCCCCATTTTTGTAGGATACCAATATTACCTTAATCACCCGTGATTACTTTAACTTAGTTTTCTGCATATTGAAACTAAACCGCACGGTTGTCCTATGCCAATTGCCCTGTGCCCTTGTTCGTGGCTAGTGACCATCTCGAGATTTCCACGTCTGGGCTAACTAAAATAGATGGGTTTTTCCTTACAGTTTTGTTCCATGAAAAAGATGGGTATTAGCAGAGAAACAAGTACATAAACGTGCTCCGAAACCGTTCCAATAAGCATTATTTCATATCCTAACTGCTGCTGTCATCTTAAAAAGTGTTTTAATTCTGTCCTACTTTGTTTCAGCAATTGAAGCAATTTTGCTAAGTTAATAAAGATCTTTGGCATAAAAGCTGTTGCAAAGTTGTTAAAAACTACATCAAAAGAACGGAATTGCTATCAGGGGTCTGGAAAATCAGGAGAGCACAGGTCAGGCTTTCCCTGCAGACCTGATTTCACTCCACTGTGCGTGTGCCTGATAGTGCCATGCATTCCTGGGATGGCGTGATGAGATGTGCTTGAGGATCGTGGCAATTCTTCAGTGCTTTCCTCCTCCTGTTCGGGTTAGCCCTTCCCTTACCCCTCCACCCAAAGCCCAAAAATGCACATTTAATTCTTCTGAGGCCTTGTAGCATCTTAGTCCTTCCGTGCATGTTAAATGCATCCTCATCACACCCTAGAGCCCTGGCACTTCGTCCCCACCGAGCAGCGGCAGGGATGCTCCCTCATGGCCCTGGGGATGCCTCCGCCTCCCCCTGGGCGCTCAGCAGCGGCGGAGAGGAGCTGGAGCTCAGCTCTGAACTGCCCTCTGGAGGCACCTCTCTCCTTCCGACAGGAGATCCAGCCGTGGGGATGACATGCTAACGCATACGTATGCTGCAGGTAGAAGAGATTCCACCTGGCTTCCATCAAAAACCAGAAAACGGAGAAACTGCAGAGCGGTTCATCTCGGCGTTTAACACTCCAGCTTTCCCTCTGTTGCATTGCAGCCTGCCGTTGCGCAAAGGGAGCATCCTAACCCGGCCCCGGGAACGCGGCCGGCTCTCGGGAACGCCGCCTTCGAGGGCTGCGGCACCTCCCGGCCCCGTGCCGAAAGCAGGGTGGCCGGGCCGGGGTTGTGGCCGGAGCTCTGGGGCAGAGACCGTCTGAGCCTCCCTTTCTTGGGAGGCCTCCGAGAGCCCCCTGCCTCGTTTAAATGTAATTACGTATGCTGGAAGGAGCCTGCAAGGCGGCCACCTGCTTCTGCTCTGCCGGCAGCGTTGTCCTTGTGGTGCGGGGCCGTGGGACCCCCACCCCGTCCCGGTCGGTTGGGTGCTCCTCCTTGTCCCTCCTCTCCAGCCAGCAATGATCCATCCCCAGTCTTCCGCTTTCCTCGTTCCCAGCGCTTTCCTGTAGGTAAGAGACCATCCCACGCTCGGCGTGCGGAGAAGCTAACGTTTGCCCTCCTATTTTCCAGGTAAGAAGGCTGGTCCTCCAGGGCCCAACGGTCCCCAAGGGCCACCGGGTCCTCCTGGGCCCCAGGGTCCTCCTGGCATTCCCGGCATCCCGGGGATTCCCGGCACAACCGTCATGGGACCGCCCGGCCCCCCTGGCCCGCCGGGCCCTCAGGGACCACCTGGACTGCAGGGCCCCTCAGGTAACTGGTTTGTCCCCTTCCCCGCCGGGGTGGGGGGATGCGGGAGACGCGGCGGCGGCAGCGCTGCCGGTGCGAAACCAGATTTCTTGTGAGCGTCCCACCGAAGTCTGCCGGTGACCGCCGATTTCTGCGCGCGCAGGCTGGCTGCGAGGCGGCTTTTCCTGGCCTTGCCTTGGTGTTTCTGCTAATTCCTCTTAGGCTGACGCTAAGCCGAGCTTTGCATCGGGGCCGGGAAGGCTGACGCTTAGCGCAGCTGCTGAGCCGGCCCACGGACCGCAGGAACCGAGGCGGCTTGCCTCCCGTACCAGCCGGATGAAAAATATCTTTTTCTCCTGCAGGTCCCGGCTTCATTTTCCTTTGTTTCCTTGTATCTGCACCGTATTGTTTCTCCACGGAGTCATGTGCCAATTATTTTGTTAAAATCCCTGAATTTAATAACTCTTGAAAAGGCAGATTAGTGGAAGTTCACATCAGTGTTGTTTGGTTTTTATATATATAAACGGTCTAGTATTAAAAAATGTATCTTCAGAGAAATTGGGACTATTACCCCATAGCTCTCATGGCTCTCAAAGGAAAACTTAGTTGAATTCTCAGTTTATATCTCAGAAATTGCCAAAGCAGAGGCCAGGAGCAGCATGAGGTCCTTAGCACTCCGGAGCGCTGCCCGCAAGCATCTCCTCTTTAATAGAGATTTGGCTCTCGGAGAAAAGAGATTTCAGCATGTAGCTTGAATGCAATGAATGACCTGAGTTACTGCAGAGTGAAACTTGTAATCTTTGCAGCCAAGAGGCTTTATTGCCACTACCGATCAGGAAAAGGGTTGTGCAATTTGTCCTTCTAGTGGAAACTGGTTGAATAACGTTGGGGAATTTTGATGGTGTTAGACAGAAATGTAGTAATAAAATAGGAAAAAGTAGGATGAATCTTTCTCTTGTTTATGTACTATTTAACATTAAGCTGCATGCTATACCGCTGCTACTCTCCTCCTGTTAAAAATAGGGGTTTAATGGTTATTATGGAGTAAGAGAAGTTTTATTTATAGGAGTGTTTACTGCAGCTCTTTCAAGCTTCCTCTTCAATGATGTGAAATTGCATTTTGCAGGGGCCACAGACAAGGCCGGCTCCAGAGACATCCAGGTTGGTTGATCTTCTTTCAAGGGAAAAACCCAGCTTTGGCTGGATTTTTGTAAATGTTTCCGGCTATGTTTGCTAATGTTTGCGTTCGATGGTATAGCTCTGAAAAAAACCCACCCCTTCTTGCGTGTGCTAAATCAGAGCTACGCAGATTGACTGCCTGAGCTCACCTTTTTAATCGCTCACAAGAAAACCACGTTAATCTGGCTTGGGCTTCTCACCTCTTCTCCACTACTTAAACATGTTGTTGTCAGCTGCTCTGATCTTCTTTTTTCATTTATGAAAAGCATTAACGATTTCAGGGTACTGTCACGCCTCTGTACTGGTCACCAGGGCTGTGGAGGTGTGTCGAGTGACTGTAAGATGACGCAGTCTTTCCCGTTAATTTGAAATCCCTGTGATCTCGTTTGCAGCCAGCTGTGGTCCACCTTCAAGGCCAAGGCTCAGCAATCCAAGTGAAGAATGGTAAGGATCTCATGATATTGGCAGTTGCTGAAAAGAGCCCATCCTGCACCCGTAGCCTCGTATCTGGGTCTAAGTCCACCTATGACACGGGTCCCTGCTGTTAGCCTCCCCCGAGGTAGTCCGATTCCCCTGCCCAGACCCCCTTATAGGAGTTTTCTGTTGAGTCTCCATCCCCGTTTCCCCTGTGCTCCTATTTATCTCCTAGATTATCTCTGTTCTGTACATCCCAGTAATTCTGTCCCGCTGAATCTCCCTTCTCCTTGACCTCCAGATACGTGTTGTGCCTCCTCCAACCTGCTGTTGTATCATCAGTTTTCCTCAGCCCCTCGATAGCCAGCCTTCTTTCCCACCTATTCTATTTTAAACACCTCAGTGTATCCTTTTCCTGTCTCAGCCCTGGGAGCCTGTGTTTTTCTCCAGTTTTCCCAGTAATTTACGGCAGGGCAAGGCACAGCTGTGGTGTGAGGACACAGAGGTCCGCAGCCGCCGGCTCCTCCTGCGTTACGCTGCGAGCATGTAGGCCCGCAGCCTCCGCAGTCCCTCGTGCATCTCTACCCCCACCGGCAGCCTTTAAGCTCAAGTCCTGCCGAGCCGTTTCACGTCCACAAGCAGCTCTTCCCTCTCCTCCTTCCTCCCCGGATCCCTATCCAATTTCTGCTCCGGTTCCTGCTCTTTTTGCCAACAGCTGGGTCTCATTCATTAGCGGCCGCCTCCCTGCTCACGGTGTCTGGCTGTGCCGGGGAGGAGCTGGCTGCCTTGTCCCCTGCCGAAGTCACCACGTGCAGGTCCCCGGGGAGCGTGGGCAGCGGTCCCGGTGCGCGTACCCCCCACCCCAGACCTGGAGGGCTGCAGCTGCCGAGGCTTGGTGCAGCAGGGAGGGGGCTGCAGGACCCCCGTCCACCACCTTCTACGGGACGATGAGGGCTGGCCACCGCTTCTGTTGAAAGGCAGTTTTGCTCTTTCAGCAGATGTGAGCCGTGGGAGCCGGAATTTCTCATGGGTAGGGAAGTATGCCGGCAGCGGGGTGGGGGTAAGCTCCCTAAAAAAAAAGGAAACTGGCCGCTCCTAAGAACAATACGAGGGAGAAGATGCTGTTTTGCTTACGTTCAGAAAGTAATTATCCCTTTATTAATGGGAAGCCTGTATGTTTACAGAGCGTACGCTGCTCTCCAAGAGTGGGAATTGCCCTGTAAGTGTACTTCCCTGCTGCTCGGGAACAATCTGATGCTGTGAGCCATTAATGCTGTCCAGCTGACAGCCGGCAGAAAACACAGCCTGGCTGGCTTGCAACTGGGGGCAGGGAGCTGAAAAGCAAGATGAAGACTGGGAGGAAAAGAGTTGTGTTTGATAAAACAAGGCGTCTGCGGAGAAATGGCTCCGTTCTGGGCTCACAGTGAAGCGTGTCCTCTGGACCCGCTTCTTGTCGGTCCGTCCAGAGAACAGAGGTCTACTCATGGTGTCAGTTACTCCATTGGCTCCAATGCCAGAGCACTGGGTTCTGGATCTATAGAGCCCCGACCATGTTGAGGAACCCAGTCAGGGGTTAATGTGGTGTGACGTGATACGATTTTGTACTTTGTTGTTGTTATGGCTTTTAAAAACCTAGGAAATGTAATGAAGCATTTGTTAAAGTAATGCTAGTTACAAAGTCAAGAATGTTGAAGTCAAGGAATACCAGAATTAAAATCGATTGTGTAACCCTAAGTTGGCCTCCACGCACACATGTGTCCTGAGAGATGGTGTAGTCCAATAGTTGCCCACAATTTTTTCTATAATACTGTTGGTTCTTTTGCTGCAAGGACTAGTTTTCTTCTAGGGATGGTCCCAAGGCTTAAAGTGAGGGCGAAGGCTGTATCATGACGCTCCTGCTGAGAACATCTTCCAGCCCAGCAGCACGGGGGGGGGGCGGGACACAGACAGATTGACCACGTGTAGTCCCATTCCCACGAGGACAGGAATCACCGCTGTCATCCTAGCCTTGCTGTGGTCCTCAAGGACGTAGCTGTTGACGTGGTCTTCAGCACACCGTCTGTTGACGCTCCGCTTGTTTAGTGTAGAAGCTGGGTAGAGAGGGCTGGGGAGTGAATAAATGAGATGGGAAGTAGAAGAAGAGATTTAATGGTCTCAAGGCTGGGTAGTATCAGTTGAGGATACTTCTTGGAGAATTGGATCCCGGTCGTACCCCTGCTGCAGAGTTTCTTCCGTGATACCAGGGCGGTTGCCAATAACAAAGCTTTTACAAGGGCCGTGAACAGATGCTCTTTGGCAGGTGCCTGAAGAAGTGCTGTTACAGTCACATTTGGGATCTGTGGCTGAACATACCAAAATAGTGTGAAAAATCAGCCCCTGGCCTCTCAGGTGAATGAAGAAAACTTAGCAAATACCTTACAGTACTGGCGTTGATTTGCCATGTGCCAGAGTGTCTTGGCTCTGGAGTGGGGTTGGTACCGGGAACAAGTTTTCAGGCCCGTAACACACTCGAATATGGTAATAAGCTCAACTTAGTGTCAGGAGGAAGCAAGGTAGTCTGTATCCAGCGCTGGGGGTGAACATAGTGTAGTACAGAAGGTCATACACCAGTTTTCAAGGATGAGGAGAACTACTCTTGATGAGGACAAGTAGAGATGTAAATCAGTTGTGCTGTGCACTGAACGAAATGGGTGTCCACCAGCAAGTGATGGTGTAATTAGAGCTATAGAGAGGAGTCCAAACTAACACAGCATGGTCTTTAATTCTGGGATTTTCTTACTGAGTTACTTGACTTTTCAACTTGAGTCTGTGCCAGCCGTTGTGTATGAAACCTTGCAATGTCACTGTATTTCTGTGCTCCTGCGCTTTTCATTCTGACGGGTACTGAGTGACTGCCGTTTTCTCATACTGAGATCTTTCAGGTGGAGTCCTCAATGACTGGTCTCGCATCACTATGAACCCCAAGGTGTTTAAGCTGCATGCCCGCAGTGGGGAGCTGGAGGTACTGGTGGACGGCACATACTTCATCTATAGTCAGGTAGAAGTGAGTACGGTCCTAGGCCTAACTCCTATTCTTGTGTTCCAATGGAAGCCTTGCATGAACCACGAGAGGGCTCCAGACAACTACCAAATGCCAAGAACTTGTATGTACTTTTAACCACTTCGTGCTCTAGGAGATGTGTGTCGGAGGAAGACCTTACAGTTTCGAAGTGCAAGGTCACACGTTTCGCCGCGACACCAGCTGCGAGAGATTAGTTACCGAAACACATGCGCAGACACCCAGCCAGATCCCACATGCCACCAATGCCTTTTTTTTTTTTTTTGAATCCTTCATATTGTGTGTGCAGTCACTCACCAGCCCATCTAAACCTCCTTGCAGAAAGGGTCCCAGCGGGATGCTAGGCTCTGTGCTTTAGTAGAGATGTAAGACCAAAACCCTGGCAACTTGTGATCATTGCGAAGCCATGTCACTCTTTGTAAGCATAGGACTCAGCCCGGGTGGCTTGGCCAAACTCCAGCCCAGGTAATTCCCATTTCACCTCCACCTTCTTCGTGTAGCTTCAGACCCGGCACGATGCGCCAGCAACAGCATTGTGCAGCGGGATGGCTCAGCTGCTGCTTTAGTTGGTACCGACGATGGATATACGGACCTGCTTCTGTAAAAAGGGCTAAACAAAGTAATGATTTATTGTATTGGATTTGGTATACAGCTAAATAAGACATCGTTTCCTCTCCCCATTCAAATAAAATGCAGGAGACGGACTGTCATTTAACGCACTGCTCCCAGTGTCTCGCAAATCTGAGCAGAATCGCTGAGCTGCGTGGAGTATGAGCTACGAAGCTCTTCCAGAGCACGCAGGGTGTCCACCCACCTGCAGGCTGAAAAACTGTCCAGGTTCTGGGACAGGTTTTGGCGAGACGAGAGGGTTTCTATGTGACAACCACAATTAAGCGACTTCCACTTTGCTCCAGGCTTCTAATATTACCTCCTGCTCAGGATTTCCCTTTATGCAGTTGGCAGCCCCACTGGGACTGTACCAAGTCGGATAAAGTGGGCTGTGGATGTCACGTTAGTTCTTCTGTGGAACTGGTAATGTGTCTGGTTTGGATGGGGACAGGAAAAATAACTCTACATGGGCCAAAGTGTAATTGTTTCCCGAGTGCTTAATGCTAAGTGCTGGCCACAACGTTGTGCCTCTGAAGCCTTTGTCATTTGCAGTCCATCAAGGAAAAGGGGGACTCAATCTTGTGTAGCTTCTGTGGTCACAGGGTGTAGACTAAGAAGAATTAGCAGATGCATCCAAAATGGCTGATTTTCTTCTATGGGGAAGAAGCATCTCCCTGGGACTGACTTCTCTTTGGACAGGTCTTTCTCACGCATCTCACAGTTCTGTAGAATCAGCGTGTGGGAGGTGGTTAAGTAACACGTAATGGAGTCATGGGGGCTTAGGCACTAGATCCAAGAGTTAAATCAGTAGAAACACCATGAGGTCATTTGCTTCCAAGCTGTGGAGGTTGGGAGAGTGTCTTCCCTGTAATAGCTTATGCCTCTGAAAGCACCTCAAGTCCAATTACAAAGAAGGCAACTCCCAGTACACCTTAGGGCATTTTTGATGTCAACACTAAAGGAGGCTCATGGGACCCAGAAAGCAGGACTGGCCAGGTAAGTGAAAGAGGACTTCAGTTAAAATATTTCTGTTTGTTTATTGGATGAAGAGCTGTTTGTAGCAGATAGGGTTGTCTACACAGTTTTGTAACTAGGCCTGCAGGTTTGTAAGTTTTCCTGTAATAAGCAGGAAAGCGAGGGTTCATAGCTCTCAGCCTTAGATACACGCATTCACAGATGCTTGCATGCTTTTGTTAGTCTGAAGTGGAATGCAGAGCTTCCTCATGCTTGGTTGGCTTCGGGTGCCTTCTGCCTCAAACAAGTCAACCTCCCATGAGTGTCCTGGGGCCAAGGAAGGGATCGTTAGCGGAGGGAACATATATGTACACACTGAAAGGAATGTGGACTTGTTCTGTGTGCACAAATACACTCCCTAATACCTTTCTTCTTCCTGCTTCACATCAGGTATACTACATAAACTTCACAGATTTTGCCAGCTATGAGGTGGTGGTGGATGAAAAGCCCTTTCTGCAGTGCACTCGGAGTATTGAGACCGGCAAGACCAACTTCAATACCTGCTATACAGCTGGGGTCTGCCTCCTCAAAGCCAGGCAGAAGATCGCTGTGAAAATGGTCCATGCTGACATCTCCATCAACATGAGCAAGCACACAACTTTCTTTGGGGCCATACGCCTAGGAGATGCACCAGCATCCTAGATGAACTTGGCGTGTCCAAGGATACTCACAGAACTGCACAGTGCTGCTGTTCATAAGCGTATCAGTATTTCAGGGGGTTCTGTAATCCGGCCATAAAGAAAACTGATCCAGAGCTATTTATTCCTATATGTGAATGCAGGAAGCACAATTGTCTTCTGTGACTTGCATGGAGACTTGGAGCAAAAAGCTAGTTGAAAAAGCGTTGTGAGGAGGAAAGGCTGTTGTGTCTGCCTTGTCTCAGTATTTCAAGTATTACTGCACTGATACTCTGCTCTGTGATCTTCACACGAGGCTTGTTGAGAGTGGTGTGGGTCTCTGCTTTTATGTTGCACTAGCAAGAGCATCCCAGGCGGTAGCGGGAGAAGACAAGACTTATGTCCAAATTGTCCTATCCAGGCACTCCTGCTTCTGCACGCTAACGAAAGCAAGAAAGGGGGTTTCTGGTTTTCTGCCTTCCCAGTTTGAACTGGAACGGCCACGGGGTGCGAAGGGAGGTGGATAAGACAGGGTCAGTGGTGTTTACATTCATCCTCAGGAGTGCAAGCAAAGAAGGCGAAGTGCCTCTACCTAGAGCTTGGAAGCAGGCTGCAAAAGCAGTAAGTGCGAGAGGAAGATGAATACTTTCTAGAGCAGGCTTAGCAGATAGGAAACTGCCTCCACATTCCAGAAATCACAAAGTCCCAAAGAAAATGCTGATTACCGGTTCCAGCGCCTCTGCTACTTTCAGCTCCTGCCATTACCCCAGAGGTATACCTTGCCCTAACGGGGGCTGCCTTAAAGTACTGCTGCTGTTACAGCAATTGGTGTTTTGTTGGGGTTGGTTTTTTGTTTGGTTTTTTTTTGGTCTTTTTAATTAATGTTTTGCAAACCAGAACACATTTCTACAGGCTTCACTGAGCCGCGTAGAGCAGACACAAGTACTTGTGAAAACACTCTGAAGAAGTTTGTCATGTTTAAGAATAAAATATT
>JANVCT010000033.1:22908174-22918438 GCA_026770115.1 Aviceda subcristata | reverse complement strand
CCCTCTCCAACTGGGTCCCCGGAGCAGGGTGCCGGTGGTCCCCCTGGCCCCGTTGACACCCACCCTCTCCCCACAGCGGGCTGACGGAGAGCGGCAGCGGGGTGGCCTGGAATGAAAGCCACCACTGCCGGCTGCTCGCCGGGTTGGTGCCGGACCAGTTCCAGATGTGTCGGAGGAACCTGGAGGTCATGCACAGCATCGTCCGGGCCGCCCGCCAGACCAAGGGCGTCTGCCAGAAGACCTTCGCGGACATGAGGTGGAACTGCTCCTCCATCCAACGTGCCCCCGGCTTTGGCCCCGACCTGCTGAAAGGTAAAGGATGCTTCAGCCGCCGTGTTCGTGCTCCTCGTCCTGCCCCACGCGGCTTTCCAGGCCGGCAGCACCGCAGGCAGCGCTTGAACGGGCAGCACTGCTGCTCAGCTGATGGGTGTCAGTTTTGCCTTAGATATCTATTTTGGAGAGAACTGGCTGCCATCACACTGGTGTTAATCCTCCGCAATTTAGATCTGCAGGAGATGGCAGGCAGTAACTTCCATTTCAAACAAAAACAGCTGCTAGAGGCTCCAAAAAAAACGGAGAAGAGGTGGGGACATAGGCTGTATACTGACAGCGTAATGTAGCGGGTGGCACAGGTTAAAAATACAGTGTAAGAAAAACGCCGGGCCTTGGTTTTATCCCGTTGCAAGAAGAAAAATCCCTCATTTGCATTGTGAGATCTTTGAGAGGAGTGTTTGGCTGGGCGGGGAGGAAGGACATCTCCCCCTCTTCTTCCCAGGCACCCGGGAAGCCGCCTTTGTCTACGCCCTGGCCGCTGCCGCCGTCGCGCACTCCATCGCCCGAGCCTGCACCTCGGGAGAACTCCCCCTCTGCTCCTGCGGCTCCGTCCCCTCGGAGGTCCCCGGGCCGGACTTCAGATGGGGCGGCTGCGGGGACAACCTGCGCTACGGCCTCCAGCTCGGCACCGCTTTTGCTGACAGTCCCTTAAAATCCAGCAAACCGGGGACGCGAGCGCTGAAGGCCATGAATCTGCACAACAACGCGGCGGGCCGGCAGGTGGGTACGGAGCCCACCACGGATCGCTGCAGCCCAGCACACCTTACACCTGGGGGGCAGAGGTGCCTGATGTAAAGCCATAGGTAGACTCCGTCCAGGCTGTTGGGATGCTGTCCCTAAAGTCAGGAGGCAACTAAACGGTTAAAACGGGGTTACGCGTGTTTGTAGAGACATCTCCCACGGCTACCCACCCCCCCAGACATCCCTGCACCCTTTCCACAACTAGCACAAGGTATTTGCTGCTTCACACCAGTACTTCCAGCACTTCTTTCCGCCCCTCTGATGGGAGCAGAGGCTCGTCCTGCTCCGCTCCGGCCGGCCGTCCCAGCCCTGCCCAGAACTGCGGGGTTTTGTGCTTTCACGCGCTCGTGTTCCCCAGGGGAGGAGGTGGCCAGCCTGCACCCCTGACGGCTAGGGAAGCCCCCAGCCCCACTGCAAACTCCAGCAGGGAGTTGCCCAAGGGTTAGGTTCTTATCAGAAGGGGAACCAAGCAGGGCTGAGTCCTTGATTGCCCCATTATATTCATTTAAAGGTGGCAGTAAGCAGCTGAGCTCTTTCATCTCCTGAAACTTCCCGTGGATGCTCTTGCAGATCAATCTGTAGGGTGGGTACCAGGAGAAAGCAGAAGGAAATTCATGTTTTCCTGTCCTCTGCAGGTGCTGAGTGACTCCCTGGATACCAAGTGTAAATGCCATGGTGTTTCAGGCTCCTGTTCGGTGAAGACCTGCTGGAAGGGACTGCCAAACCTGGATGAAATTGCCTCTGACCTCAAGTCCAAGTACCTGGCAGCCATCAAGGTGACCCACCGGCTCATAGGGCCCAGGAAGCAGCTGATACCCAAAGAACTGGACGTCAGGCCAGTGAAAGAGACGGATCTGGTTTACCTCAACAACTCTCCTGACTACTGCACACCGAATCTCCACCTGGGGTCTCTGGGGACACAGGATAGGTAAGAAACTGCTGCAAATACGCTCTAACTCAGCCTCCCATTTTACGAGTGTCTGTACCACTGGGTTTGAGAGCATGCTCCGGGAAGCTGGTGCGGATGAGCAGTCGGTCCCCTGCCAGATGTGGACACCACAGGGACTGCTGCGAAATCTTGGCATCTTTAAGTCCCAAGGGCAGGAAGGCAGATGTCGTTCTAAAAAGGCAAGGGAGAGCCCTCACTGAGAGTCCGTCACCTCCACGCTCCAGGACAGGATCCATCCAGTGAGGAGTCAGAAAGGGCGATACCCCCTCTCCCTGCAAGCCTTTGGGTGCTGCCTGGCAGTAACCAGAACGGTCCAGCAGTCCTTGGAGTCCGCGGCGCTTCCCAGATGTCTCCTTTCCGGAGCGGCTGCAGGGTGGCATGGGGGGGAGTTTTTAGAGGGGTGGAGAAGACTCCTTTGAAGGCTGAGCCAGGGCTGCCTTAGGGCTATGACTTGTCAACCCCTGCTAGATTTAGCAGTAGCAGAAATTCCTGGTCCTAACCATTCGCCCTTCCTTCTCCACGGGAAGTTCCTGGCCCCAGCGTGATACCGAGCGAGCGTGCCCGACCTCAGCCGCGGCCGCCCTAGTAACGCGAGCTGCCACCGACCCCAGTTTGCGAGCAGCCCCGTGCGGCTCGCTGCCTCCTGCGACGGGCAAGTAAGCTCTGGGAGGAGGCCAGGGCAGCTAGCCGTGGGTGCCACGGGTGGGCAGGTACGGTCCCTCAGCTCCCGCTCGTGCATCCTCCTCTTGACAGGCAGTGCAACAAGACCTCCGTGGGCAGCGACAGTTGCAGCCTGATGTGCTGCGGCCGCGGCTACAACGCCTACACGGAGGAGGTGGTGGAGAGGTGTCACTGCAAGTACCACTGGTGCTGCTACGTGGTGTGCAAGAAGTGTCGGCGGAAGGTGGAGAGGTACGTCTGTAAATAACGCCGGAGGCGTCACGGCAGGCGGGAGGACGCTCGCATCGGTCTCCTCCGGGGCACAGCTGGAGACCGGGCGCCGGCCGCAAGGGATGCTCTGAGCTACGGCAAGAAGGCGGCTATGCGGGAAGCCTGGACTCTCGCATTCCCATGGAAGACCTCAAACTGAGAGATGCCGGGAAGCCTAAGACCAGAGGCCGACCTCTGCTCCATCTCTCCAGGGCAAGACAAAGGGCTGCCCTCCTGCAGCTGATCGGGAGTGTGCAGCCCTCTGTCTCCAGCTGGGGACAAACCATTTATCACTCCGCACGCACAGGCCCTTTTCTGCAGGGGTGAATGGGGACCCTGGGCTGCCATTGTCTCTTTGCAGGAGGTTTCTGACAGTGGCCTGAAAGCCAGGAGTGATGGATGGGAAGGGGGGTAGAGAGTTGTCCATTGGGAGAAGGCTGCAGGGGAAGAAAGCTGCTTCGGGTGAGGAGGTCACGGGCAGCTCCTTTGGGGACAGGTTTCCACTGTGGGCTCACCCAACACCACCGAACGTTCCTCCTCAGGGGCAAATACTGGTCCAGTGCCCTTTGCGGCATCTGAAATGAAGACACAGGCTTGGACACAGGCAGAACTAGTCATAGCTCCAGGAGACAGAACTTATTAATCCTCCCCATGACCTGCATGGACATTGCCGCTGCTCTCAGTGATGACTGATGATAGCAGACAGATCTGGGGACAGGAGTAGTCCCAGAGGCTGCTGAAGCAGGGCAGCATTGCAAAACTGCACCCAGCAGCCTCGTACTAACAGGGCAGCCATGGCAGCGCTGTAGCTTCTGCCCTCTGGGCTTGTGTTGGAGGTGGAAGCCCACTCAACGTGTGGCATATTCCCAGCTTGTCCTTCCTGCCCCTTCTTTCAGACCACTGAGGTCTTCAGCCCACCCCTTCCACCCCCTAAATACCAGGTGCGGCACTCTGGCCTGGAGAGGACGTGACTCCAGGGCCCTAGGGAAATAAGAATGATCCTTTAGTCTCTATACTTACTGTAAGTGGGATTCTGGTGTGCGTTTTTAAAATAAATGTATTATACCATACCTCTCTGCGACATGTTCCCTAGGTGAACCTCCTTTCTCCAACTCCTCCTCAGCTGGCCCCAGAGAAAGCGAGGCTGTAAGGAGAGCATAAAGCCCTGCATCCATACCCTTACACGCAGCAGGGGACCAGTTCAGTTTTAACTCTCCCTGCTGCTCAGTGGCCCAGGTTTGTCTTTAATTACAGATATCTGTCAGCCTGAGCTACCGTGCACATAGGGAAAACCCGCGGGAAGGTATCTATCGCCTGCTTCCTCAGGTCTCTGAGCAGACAGCAAGGAATCTGGCTTCCTAGGATTCAGCACTGGTGGCTGGAAACCGAGGCGGTCCGGGATTATTTTCTGATCCTTGTGAACGTGGGCTGGACTAGCCAAGAGCTTGCGTGTGGATAGCAAGGAGTCCGGAGCCGGGGGTGGGGGCTCTGGTGGTCCCCCATTTCCCCGAGCACGGAAACTAAGTGCTTCCATGGGATAAGAGTTTCCCGGTCATGCAGCCTTTGGAGAGAAAGGATGAGTCTGAACACAGAGGTGCTGAGGAGAACCCGCAGCACAGGGAGGACAGGTAAACAGGATGGAAATCCTAGGGCAATTTCCTGCAGCTCGTGTCACGACCTAGAGACTCTGGTGGCTTTGCATGCGCCTTGGTTTATTTGTGGTTTGCATTGAATGGAGTTGGCCGCATTCAGCCCTAAGTCCAGCTGTACGATTACTCATTTCCATATTCATTTAATCATTTTTAATAGCCTCTGCTGGGTCACGGAATCAATTCATGAGCGGTTATTGTAAACCATCCCCTCCACTTAATGTGGTCCAGGTTTCTGTATTAACAGTGAAAGAGAGGCGAGAGTCAAAGGTGGCTTGAGACAAGCCTGGGAGCTGGAAGTCGAAATGCTCAGGAGTGAAGCATATGCTCACATAGTTAACCAAGTGAGTTAACTATCATTATCAGTTGTTAATGTGCCATTGACTTGATCTGGCTGCTGACATCTAGCCTTCCCAGAGTGACAGTAAAGCCACAGCTTGCGAGGCTTCCCCACAGCTGCCAAAGGCCAAAAAGCTATCTGGAGTTTGTCTTTTAAAATGCAATTAGGGGTTAGCCACCAGCATTCCTCGGAAAAGGGAGTCTTCAGCAGCCAGGCTGCAAAATAGCTGCAGTTTCTGTGTCCAGAGCCAGGCTGAGGCAGGAGGTGATGCAGGTACTTAATTAGGAGGATTGCTTAAATACCTTCCCTATAGCCACCTGGCTGTGCCTAGCCAGATCAGAGGGAGGTGAGACCGGGAGTGGCTGTGAACTCGGCACAGCATTGCAAAACGAGCTGGTGAGAAAAAAAACAGGGGAAGGATCTTGTGGAGTGAGAGATTCAGCCAGGAGGGTGGGAAATGTGATTTGCATTTGGTAACTACAAACACACATAGCCTGGGGTAGAGGAGAGGAGCCACAATAGCTAGGAATGCCCCGGGGAGATGTCATGATCCCCTCCTAGAGAGGTCCCATTTGAATTTCTGCCTGGGAAAAGGCAGGGTCAAGTGCTGAATATGCAGAGTCCTCTCCTTCCCTCACTTCTTGCATCTTGACTGCAAGCCCAACAGGGAAGAACTGGGAAAGGACTGGAGGGGTCAATCAGCAGCGAGGACCTTGGGCTCCGTTTGTGTCCTGCAGGAAATTGGAAAGCCCTGTAATTAGTCGAAGGGTGCGAAGGGTCAGGCTGGCAGGAAGGACGATGGTGGGGAGGTGACAGTTAGGTGACAATGCTCTGAGTGGGAGGCATTGTAATCTGGGCCCACACCTGGATTTACCAGGCTTGTGAGATCTGCTGGACTGGAAGAGTCTCCTTAGAGCAAGGCAATCAGCATCCGATGCTGGATCCAGGCGGAATAAACCCTGTGCTTGGCCCCAGGGGTTGAGGAGATCCATCTGACTGGATGCATTTTTTCTCTCTCACCCTGCTTGGACAGAAAAGCCAGCAGGAAGGTGCCAGCGGAACACGGAGCCCCTTCCCACAGCCCAGGTTAGCACAAGCACCTTCTGAGGTAAAAAGATGGGAAAACTCAGACCCTGATATCACCCTCCAGTGGCTTCCAGCACCAGTCAGTGCAACACTCTGCCAGAGAAATCGGTGCGAGAAGGCTTTTCTCCAACCCTCTGCACCTTTGCTTCCACCCTAAACATCTCCATCTCTGACAGATAGCCCTTCGGGACCTGAATAAACCTGGGCAAGGACAGTAGCAGTGTCCCTGAAACCGAGAGCATCTCTAACAATTGTGGCTTTGCAGCCCTTCAGACACTTCCTCATGCCTTTCTTTCGCCCTGCTTTCACAATCGCTCCTCTCCAGACTGTGGTAGGCTGCTGTCATTACCCTCTGCTTCACCAGCCCTCGCCGGGCTCGCTGCTAATGTGACGGATCTACCTCTTTGACTTTCCTGTCATTAGCCATTTTTCCAGATGTTTTGTGGCTTTTTGTTTATCTGTCTCTCTGGAAATGAGACTCCCCGGAGCTGAATTCTCCATGGCCATGGCAGAAGTCTTTCACTTTCTGGTGCTATGGGAGAGATGGCTGTGAAAATGGCTTGTGTATAGAAGAAAACCATCCCTCTTCATGAAATGCGGTGAAAACCAGGCAAAGGGTTTGCTCTGAAAAGCCTCCTCTTGGTTACTGCTTGACTTTTAATTGGGGTTTGAAAGGAGTAACACTGGTATGAATGTGATCGTTCCCTGCTGGTTAGACAAATGAAGTCTGGAGAAAGGCGAGTAATTTTCATGGACTCTTTTGACTTTGCTGCTAAAGCACTGATTATTTTTTTTTTCTTTTTATTTCTTTATTCATAGAGGAATGCTGCATAACTTATTCCAGGAGGATAATCTGAGCAAGGGCAACAAGCTGTTGGTAATCAAGTAAGCTTTTTGGAGGAAGAATGACTCTGTGTTCAAGAACATGTTGCGATATTTCTTCCTTACAGCCCTGGATTGCAGCTCGGACTGGAGCGTGGGTCAGGACCTCCACCTGCTTTTTGCTTGTGCTCTTCACAAAGAAGACTGAGCTGGTACAAGGAGAATGCACGGGATGTGGCCGCTGCCTGGGGGCTCAGCTGTTCATCAACATCTGTACTGCTGTAAATATTTGGGGGATGTTGCTTTGACCTTTGGGATGGTTGGTGCCTACACTATCACACCGCAAGACACAAACATGAGCAAACACTTGTATTTAAGGAAAAACCCTTGCATCTCTGTTCTCCTTTATTTCTGGGGTGTTCAGCAATATTGTGATGCCCTAAGGATGACAAATAATAATAGGGATTGTCCTTATGGGGATCTTCAGCTCAGGGACAGGGACAAATCAACATAGGTGAGTAACAGCCATGAGACCAAAGGGGGAACTAGGCAGCAGACTGAGGGCCCTTGGGCACAGCTTGAGGGACGGATGCAGCAGTGGGTGTGTGAGGTCCAGAGGGGCAGCAGACCTCCCTCCATCCCTCCTCCTAGGCTGGGCAGCCTGGCATCCCTTCCAGCTCTGAAACCTGTATTTCAGCAAGTTGCTCAGTCAGAGCGCAAAAAGTCCCAGATACCGCCGGTGTGTGGTATCCCCACCACACCTGCAGGAGCCAGGAGTGTGGTGGCATTTCATCTCCCTTCACCAGCCCGTATTTCTCCCTCTTGCTTGCTTAGAATCATCCATGTTCAGTGCGGGCAGCATCCTGGAGGCTGCTTACAGTGGATTTTTCAAATCACCTTTCTGCCAGTGCAGAGAAGGTGCCATGGCCGCCCTGTTGAATCCCTAAATAGTGGTGTCTTCCCTCTGTGCACGCCTGGGGACGCTGCCTCCAGGGTCCATCAGAAAGTGAGCTAAAGCAGGGAGGGAGCTGCAGAGCAGAAGCTGGCATGGGTCTGTGAGCTGCCCTGGGGCTGGCACCCAACTGGGTTTTTCCAGGAGCATCCTCCCACCAGCCCAGAACTGGGGCCGTACAGATTTTGAGGATTTAACTCAGCTTGTGTATGTGTCAGCTGTGACCACTGTGCATGTGCTATGTGGTGGAATAAGGAATTTCCAGGCATGCTTCTGTCTGGCTGGAGCAGCACTCGTGTGCTGTAGGACGACATGCAGAAGCTCTGACACCTTCCAGGAAGACTGGATGTGCATGTAACATGCTGGAGCTCCTGGGAATCACCAGACAGGCCTTCTGGATGTGCACGGCCAGATGTTCTACACATGTGTGTTAAATGCAATACACCGTGGCAGTAGGTTTTACTACCTGTATAATGGAAAGCAGGTGGGCACGTTTCATGTCTGGAAGTTGAAATGTAAGAACCCTCCAGAAGCTGAGGCTGATCACTAGACGTTGACTTTATGCTGAAAACCTACCACAGAGAGACACCTGGCAGAACTGGGGAGCGGGAGAGACCGATCCCCAGCTTGCCAAAGTGCCGGGAACTGCCCCTTTTCACATGCAGTGGGACTAATCACAGCTACTATTCCTGTAGTCTCCAGCTTGAGGCTCATCGTGGTGTGAATAGGGACTTGCTGGGTAATTATGCCTTCCAAAGAATAAGTTATTTTTTCCTTGTGTTGAGAACATTAGCTCTGTAATTAGAAGGGGCAGCTCGAAAAAACATATTCTGCCAGGCAGACCTCAGGCAGGAGAACAACATGTGCGGGTACATGCGGTTTGCTACGCTGGAGCTGAAGAGCTGATTGTGGGCAATTCTGGTCACTAACCCTCGCTCGTTTCATGCTCCCACAGTGTAAATGAAACCTATTCTTGACCGGTTGGGACAGCAGATTAAAAACAAGGCTGATTAACTTCTAGCAAGGAGATTCAAGAGCTTCCAGCCAGCTAACCAACTTGGCTCTTAGAGGCAAAGCCTTCTCCATCTCAAAGGAAACCGGGCCTCACACGGATTTCTTATTCTCTTGGTCTAGCTTGCCTGGTGAGCCAGGATAATGTGCTGCTCAAGGCCTGTCCTGTGCTGCCCCTGACAATCTGGGTGAAAACTGCCTCTCCTACCCCCTCCAGTTTTAAGGGGAGGGTAGGCAGGCTGAGACCCCACACTCCATCATCAGCCTATTTACAATTACTTGGAGAGCAAGCCTATGAACCTGCCTGGCTTGCTCTGAGAGGTGAAGGCCTCCAAGGAGAATGCCCTAAGGAGATGTTTGTTAAAGATTAAACAGAGATATCCTATAGAAAGGTGATCTGTGAACCGCTCAGAGAGTCTCTCTGTAACACAAAGGATAATGCACTGGAGGAGTTCATGCTAGCAGTCTCTTTTGCTCTGATCCTTAAAAGTGCTGCTGAAATGTTGAATCTTAGCGGTTACAGGGCGTGATGATGTGATAGGTTTTAACTGTAGCTTTTAACTAATACATACAAAGCGGGCAGATGCTGTATTGAGAGTGATATTGCTCTGATGAAAGTGAACTGGTTGTAATTGCTGGAGATGCCAAAGCATCTTCTGCTAGTGAAGAACAAACGGCTTTAGATTCCTGGCCCCATTCCCAATCGTTATATTAATTAATTTTCCCACTGCCGGACACGGCGTTGTTCTTCACCTCCTGCCTGGTGTGCAGGAACAGCACAGAATGACACAGTCAGCTCTTGACCTACCTCACACTACCGGCGCCTGCCTTTGCAGCCTGAGCAAAGCGGTCTCACAGAGGGAGGGTGACGGGACAGTGACACCACAGGGGGGGTCCTCAGGGCACAGCGAAAAGGGACCTAAACCCACAGCTCTTCTGGTTTGTATGAGTAACTTTTTATCGAGCTGTCTCACATAGGTATGAAGAGGACAGAGTAAATTGTAAACGGACGCACTCTTGGCGGCTGAGTGCTTCCAGCTGGCCCTGAATTATTCTTACAGCATATACACATTTCTCACGTCTAGATCAATTACCTGCGTTTTTAAGGGACCCACATCAGTTTCTAAAAGCCCAGCTTTAACCCTTACCTGCCTTATGCCTGTTTAAATTTCAGAGCTATTGGAAGAAGGGACTTAGGAGCTAAATAAGAAAGAAGTGAGAAAGGCTGCTTATCTTCACTTTTGCCACAAAAACAATACAGAGGAAGAAATGGAAGGTGCTGTGCTTAAAAAAAACCCCTAAAATGTAGCGCTACGCTGCCGAGCGTTCACACCGTGCATTGCGTGCTGCCGGGACCGTCTTGTCGGATCGAGGTCCCAGGCTGACCTCACCCAAGGCCACCCGAGGGAAGGCTCCCTGGGCACGCCTGGTCTCCAGCAGAGGGACTGCCT
>JANVCT010000033.1:22896406-22907555 GCA_026770115.1 Aviceda subcristata | reverse complement strand
GTGCGGGGCCGCGGCTGGCGGAGCTGCTGGCGGCGGGCCGGCGGCTCTGGGAGGAGGTGGAGACGGGCACCGAACCGTCTTCGGGGGCCCCGGCCGTGCAGGATAAGGTGCGGCAGGGGTTGGACGCCTTGCAGCGGGCGACCGCCATGGTGGCGCAGCTGGACCTGTTCAGGTGAGCGGAGGGGCGGGCTGGGCCTGGGAAGGGGCCTGGGCCTGGGTGGGCCCGGGGCACCCAGCGAGGCCGTGCGAGGGTCCTCCGAGGCTTCTGCCACCTCCACACGGACCCCCGGGCCGCGGCGGAGCGGGCTGGGCTTGGCCGGGCCCAGGTGGAGCGGAGCGGGAACGGGAAGGCTCGTCTCTCCCCCTTGCAGCGAGAACGAGGAGCTGGAGGAGGTCGCCTCGGCCGACCTGAAGTACCTGCTGCTGCCCGCCTTGCTGGGGGCCCTGACGCTGAAGCAGGTCGACCTGAGCAGGAGGCTGGAGCACCTGGAGAGCGCTCGGGCCCACTTCTGGCGCTTCCTCAAGCTCTGCAGGAGCTACAATCTGGGCAGCTTCCACCTGCCCCCCGCCACTGCCGCCAGCCCCCCGGCAGAGGAAGATGCTGGGAGCCCATCCCCGGGGGGACCAGCTGCCACCCAGCCCAGCCTGGTGGCCATGGCATCGAGTAGGCAAGCCAAAATCGAAAGGTAGGCTCTTGTTTTGCAGTGTTTAAAGGCTTTCAGGAATCAGTTTAAGAGAAGGGGAGAGCCTCTAGCAGTGTGAGATTGTATGGACAAGGGCTGTCAGGAAAGAACTGGTTCCCTTGATATTGGAATACTTTGGTTGTTAAACATTCATTTTAAGATATGCACTGCCTATTACTTAAGGGCGTTGGCTTGTGCACAGACTGGAGAGATGCATTTATGTCTTTAGTCTCCAGTCTTTGAAGAACTGCACAAAAGTTATTACAATTAGTTCTTTAATCACCGCTAACTGCGTAAAGCCACCCACGTTGGAAGTTACCTACCAATGCGCTTATTAGATCTTTAAAAAAGAGGTGCTTGATGCCTCTTCATCATGCTTTAGTTGGGGATTTTGACAATCAAGTTGTTGCTTATTGTGGTAGCACTGAAAGGCCCAAGCTGGGCTGGAGAGATGTTTAAGTTGCATGAATACAAAAATATGATTTGTATTCTAGAGAGTAACCTAACTGAGATGGGTTTGGGATACTAGAATATGTCAGGACCTTTGGGGTCAGCACAGCAAAGCCTTTTCAGCATGGGCTGCTTGTCGGCAGTCTCAGAGCTGCGCATCACCTCCCGAGTGCGTGTGAGTTTTGTCGGCACCGCAGGTAGGGCTTTGGTTACGCCTGAACTCCCTTCTCACTGAAGGCTTATGTTTGCCTGTACCATAACTCCTTCCGCCTGAAGACAAACAGGAGGTGCCCGCATTGTGAGTTCTGTCACAAGCAGGGGTTTGTTTCTTAGAACTTTTGTATGCTCCCTGTCCTTTTAGCTCCCGTAGGTTTCTAATCCTTGGTCCTTACTGTTCGTTCAGGTGGCACTGTAACTGAAGGAAGTGGGACACAAGGATTTAGCCTGGAACTGTCCTATATAGGTAGTTTTCCCCCTTTAATAACTAATTCCTGAAAAGGTCAAAAAATCCAGAAAGCCAAATCTATATTAAAAAATGACCTGCATACACAAAAACACCTGAGACAGGAATTGGAAAAGTGTTCCAATCTGCCTTATATGCAGCTTCTTGATATCTTTGTGTCATACAGAAACAACTCAAAATAGGTATTACATTGGTTTTCTCCATGAAGGAGCCAATGAGTTAAAGTCCTGTTTTCTCCAGGAGATTAATGTTGCCAGGCTTGCCTAATTTACCTGGGAGGCTTAATTTTCAAGGATAGCGTGGAGAAGAAGAAAGTAATTGAGAGGTGCCTCTAAATTTAAATTGTCATCTTAAAGCTACCTTTAACAGACAGGAGGTACTTAAATTACAACAGTAAGCCATCATGACCTCCCTTTTTATATACAATTTTCTTTTTATATACATGAAATCATGTTAAACCTCTTACAAAGAGTAGTAAAGGTCCTGTGTATGGTCCTATGTCCTTCCTTCCTTGACAGGTGGAAGTGATGGGGAAGATGAATGGAAAAGATTTTGGTCCTGCATGTATGTATATAACTGTGCATTTTCAAGGCCTTTTTTAAGAAGATTGGAACACCTCTGATTTCTGTAGTTTTCATTTGCAAGAAACCTTCTGTCAGATGAGGTGGGGAGATGGATCCCCCTCCTTGGTGTTTTGCCTCTTGCTTACGCATCATTACAGGTCATCAGTAAATGACAACCAGTGTGATCTGGTGCTGCCAGTGCTCCTCCTCTTCTTCACAGGTACATTCCTGTACGTCTCTCCTTCTATAGGACTTTTACTCAGTTGTTAAATGAATGGGTCCTCCTCGCACAAAGAAATTTGTCAAAGACGTGAGGAGCTTTATGAGTAACTGGGATTTGCATACCCTAATGAGCACTGGTCAGCAACTGGCACCTCTGTGAAGAGCAGTTACAAGGGGATTGGGGCAGGAGGTAGCTCTCTAACTACATTTATTTGAGAAATAGGAAATTGTTTCTTTTAGAAAACACTGTGTCTGGGCTGGGTGAGAGAAAGGTTATTTAATGTTCTCATTTTGTTCTCTTTGAGACAGATATAAGCAGAAGAAGGAACTGGAGAACAAGCTGGCCTCTATGAGAACCTTTGTGGAGAGTGGGCAAGCAGATGAGGATCAGATACGGGAATTTTACATACTACAAATCCAGAAATGGATCAACACTAGTCTGGAGGAAATTGAGAGTATTGACCAAGAAATGGTCATCTTGAGGAGCAGAGGTACAGCGAAACAGGTATGAGATCTCTCTTGAACTGCAGGTCCCATGGACTGTGGATAGTTAGACCTGATGATAAGACACTGTTGCAGGTAAATGAACCCCAGAGGAGTTCAGTAGCAGAGTTACATAAGTTTTATTCTGTGAATTCTTGTTTGAAATTTTGCTCAATCACAGCACAAGCAGATGGGGTTTGCTTTAATTCTGAATGGGCAGTGGTCTGATTTTTGGATTAGTTGCTGTCTGCTGCTACCACATGTTCTAGACAGTCATGGCTTATGAAATGCTAGAGTATTGAATATCAGAGCTGAATCGGTCTGTGTGCAAAGGCTTTTTCCACTTTGCTGGGTTCTGCCAGACCTGTAATTCTAAAGAATTAAGTACATTTGTAAAACACGAGCAAACCGTTGTGATTTCTTTCAAACCTACACTTCTGGTCTACAGTGTGTCCAGATGTTACAGAAAGAAATGCCCATTCTGAATGATGAAAGCTTCTCATAGACCTGCAATTCCTGTGTAGAATAGTGTTTCTGGGCTTTATGTTACTCATCTAAAATGTCTGTCTAGAAATAAAAAATCATAATGTGCTGACACAGACCACAGTCCAGCTTGGTTGGCACAGCTGGTTGGTGCAGTTCATTATTGGTCTTGCAGAACTCTGCTTTTCTGTAGTGCCCTGGGTGATATCATCGGGAATGATGAGTTGTACTTGCTTCAGAATGTACTGTATTTGATCCCTGGAAAAATAAGCTATATTTCATGCTTTGATCTGAGCTGATCTGGTTTAGCTCTGTCAGCTTTCTGCTTTGATCAGAGCGGGTGTAACAAAGGCACAAAGAGAAGTGATTTGTAGAAGCTCACAGATGGAGTTCATGATTTAAACTGGATTAAGGCCTGAATTGTCCATCTTGGGAAGTTGCTCTGACAGCAGAGGCATTTCTCTGCTGCAAGACTTTTAATAACTTGTTTGGGGTGGGAAGCAGAGAAGGGGATTCTCATCTACACGATTATCTTGTGACTATTGTTTGCATCTTCAGCCTTCAGCACCACCACATGGTACTTCTCGGCAAGTCAGGGCTCCATTGAAACCTTTCATTCTTACCCGGGATGCTGCTCAGGCTAAGTATGTTGTTTTCTGATAATTTAGACACAGTATGAGGCAGTGCTGTGTTCTCACATCAAGCCTAAGATACTCTTTCAAATGCAAAAAACCAGTCGTTACCTTCAAGCAGCGTGTCACATCAAGATGGCACGTGTTGTGCATCTGGGCAGGGGATGAGGGGAACGTCTAATGCATTTCTTGAGCTTTCTCTGATTTCTTCTGTTACCAGCACGCTGCAGTGTCTTGGCTAATCCTCTTTCCACCTGTTGGGATGGCAGAAGAGGAGATCTTATTAAGCAAATATTACTGTGTTAGTTTATAGGCCACGTGCTTGCTGTTTGGTAGGCTGTGGAGAGGCAAGGCTTATCTGCCCCTCTAACCTCTATGTGATGTAACAGTGAAAAGCACATGTGGTCTCTTAATCTAATGTAAACTCTGGAAGATTGCAGTGAATTCAAATAAGTCGTCATAGGGACTGGGAAGATGTGATACCTGCCAGAGAATCATCAGTCACAATAATACAGTTTTTAACTCTAAGGCTTTCCCTAGGGCATCAAAATCTTAACACTTTGTGGCACCGTGAGACTCTTGCAAGGAATTTGGCAGCTGAAGCACAAAATGGGATAGAAACCAGATTTTTTCTCATGCTTTTGACGTTATTTGCCCTGAGCCTCCCATATATCTATTTAGCCAAGCTGTGCCTATTTCAGTTCCCAGGGGCTTCCTTGGCAAGCTGTGCTAGCACAGTGTTCTCCTTTGGGGTGGAGAAGTGATTCAAGGTCTTTGGACTGGAACACCTTTCTAAACTAGCAGGACGAACTCTTTAAATGCTGTTTTGGCTAGGTTACTGGCCAGTCTGTTGCTAGAAATACGTTTGTTCTCAAGCCCTCCTTGATAACATGGCTTATGCTGTTAGTACAAATTGGATTACATAGTAGTTCTTTGTGTGGTTGTCTACGTTTCTGCTCGTAGTGGTGTAAAGTGCCTTCTTTGACTGTCTGCCTCTTGCTGTAGAGTGTTTGGTGCTGGATATCCCGGCCTGCCTACTATGACTGTGGATGACTGGTATGAGCAGCGCAGAAGGCAAGGAGTCGTGTCTGGTCAGAGTGCGCCTCAGAGAACACCAGGTATGGAGTGGCAAGGCAAAGATCAGAATAGAGAATTTGGGGAGTCTCTTGAGGGGGAGGGCGAGTAGGGATGTGGTTAGGCTGTAAAACACCCATTGACTGAGGAAGACTGAGAGCTTAAGACTTCATTAGGCTGTGAGAATAACTGGATTGCTAGACTGCTCTTTGGCAGTTCCTGCTTTCTGTCTAGACCAGCTCCAGGCAGGGCTTCTGTTTTGAGAACTCGATTGGGGATCTTCCACTGTCTTACTGTCCCTCACTCCTGCTCTTGACCTTCAGCAGGTATAACTGATGAAGAGTTGCAGAAGCAGCAGCAGGAGAAAAAAGAAGAGGAGGATAATGAGGAAGCTCTTCAAAAAGCTCGGAACTGGGATGACTGGAAAGATACACACCCAAGAGGCTATGGCAACCGGCAGAATATGGGCTGATGCTCTCGCTGCAGAGAGAGCAGGGCCTGGAAATCCTGTAAGAATTGCCTGTGTCCTGGAGATATAGGAGTAAATACGCTGTACATATGTGGAAGTATGCGTGGCTTCTCTGGGAGGCACTGGAGTCAGAGGAGTAAACATGACAGTTTGCTTTGGTTTACATTAAATGTCAGACTGAGTGCACTGGTCATGTACAGTGATACCACAGAGCTCCTGTCAGGTGGAGCTCTTTCTGAGGGGTCAGACAGCCTCTGTTCTCCCCGTCGGAGGAAGTCCTTGAGAGAAAAGTACATGAATTTGGGAACTGCTCTTTGTATTGTGGGTGGATGTATTTATTTTTTTCTCTCTATTTTAAGCAAAATAAAATCTCTTGTGCTGCCTAGTTCTTGCTGTGAAAATCCCTTGCTCTTTGTCCTAGGCTCTTCCAGAGCAAGTCTGTAAGGCTGGTTTCCAGCAACCAAGGGAGTTGGGGATGGGAAACGGGCAATGTCAGATGGCCAGGTTTTTTTGGCTGAGGCTTCTGAACACACCAGCTGCACCAGGTGCAGCGCTCACCTCATCTGTATGCAGCCAGCGGTACCAGTGGCCTTTCCGCAGGCTCATCCCGCTGCTCCTCCCAGAGCAGGCAGACTGAAGTGTTTGGGATTTTTTGTGTTAAGTAGATCAGGTATTTCAAGGGCAACGTCTCAAAGTGCTGATACTACACACAGTACAAATGCCTTAATAGAAACATTTGTTCTCTCGCTTTGTGTAGTGTGCGGTCTGCATGGCTATAGCATACATAATGTAATGCACGACGTGTGTACTCGGGGACCCTCACGTGGAGCCCTACAGGGACCAATGCTGGGACAAATGGTGCCATATTCAAAAGCGAAGTAGTGTACTGGTTGTCGGTTTGCTTTGACATCTTCAGGATTACAGAATAATCCCGAAGGGGTGAAAACCTTTTCTGGATTCCTCTCAAGCTAGTTCAAATAGCTGCTGGCACTAATCCTGAACTTACTGAGGAGAGAGGGCCTGACTGGTCTGCTGTACCTGGCACTGACCTGGCATGCGGCAAGCGTGTTACTGGGGAAGAAAGTGAGGAATCATGGCTGGAAGCTCTGGAGTTGCCCAGCGTGGGCTGGCAGCTGTGACTGCAGTTGTTCAAAACCTGTTAGAAATGTTGGGATAAAAAACCCAAACAAAGCATCACTGCTACTTGCGTGTGTGGCAGTGTGTTACCTGGAGAAGGCCATGAGGTGTTTACTGTTTGATTTGGCACAGTTGGGTTCATCAGCAGAGTGCTCCCTTACCTCTGGCGACAGTGGGATTCTGAAAGAATTTGGGGTTTTTCCTTCCTATTACTGTGATTCAGGCACGCTTGAGGGGCCAGCTAGGCTGCAGGAGGGCTTAGATATTTTATACATAGCAATCTTAGCTCCTCTTAAATAATCTACATCTGTGAAGTTGTAGCCTGCAGTGAATGCTGTTGCACCCTTTTTTCCAGATACTGAGTCGCTACAATTTACAAGAGCAGATTATGAGGTTTTGTAGGTTCCAAACCTCTCCCGTGAAACATGTTTTTTTACGTTAACAACACGTGCGATCCCATACGTGTATTTATCCCTTTCCTATATTTGATGTTAGCTGGCTGTTCCTAGTGAGTACTTCTGGAGAGGTAGATCAGAAGTAGCTCTAGTGAATCAGATGCTGTGGATTTTTACTGTTCCTCCAGCTGTTGGCCTGAAGCCCTGTCTCAGGGCTGCTTTTGTGCTGCTCTTGTTTCCTTTTCTTCTCATTTTTCCCCCCAACCCTCTCCAGGCAGTACTCCAGTCTTCCTGGGCTAGCAGGCAGGGCAAGCCAACTCCGGTGCCCCTCTTAGGGATGGAAGAGGAGGGAATGGTGCTGGGTCTGGGAGTCAGGGACTGTCTGGCGGGCTGCGTTCCCGTAGCACGGAGCAGGAGCTTCGGGATGACGTTTTCGGGCGGCTCTGGAGGGGAGTCACACCGGTAGAGCATGACAGCGATTTGTGAAATACCCAAAGTGCGGACGGTACCATTCCCTGGGGGAAGGCGGTCCCTGCCGAGCCACCACTGGTGCCGGCAGCAGTGCCTTTCCGAGGAACGGCGGCTGCCCTTCGTGACGGCAGCTCCTCACCGCTCGGCACAACTCCTCATCCTCCCAAGGACCATCAGCTCTTCTCCTTGCTCTGCAAGCTGGGGCCGGAGCGGGTCCGCTCCCCTCCGTGGCAGACGGTTTGCCTTGGATCAGCTGGTTGAAGCAGCTGGATACACAATCAATCGCTCTCCGGTATTTCCAAACTTGCCTTTTAACCTGCTGAACCAGGGTCTGGCGCAGAACTCCTTGCCACCATGAAAACAATTATTGCAGCCTGTTCCCAAAATCTTAGTGGTAAGATATTTCCAAAGTGTGTTTGAATGGTTTCTGATGCTCTAGCGATGCGAGGAGCTGGTCAGGCAATTATCGTTTGTTGTTACTATTGTCTATTTGCTTTAGACTGCTTAGGGGAAAGGGAGGTGTTTGGAGTGATTTGGGGTTAGCAGCAGCAGAGGAGAACATACGGTTGCTCAACAGGAATGAAATTTCTGACAATGCATTCGGTAACGTTACTCCCGCAAGACGCTCCAGTGCTGCAAGTTCTCCTTCGTCTTTCCTTGCTGCCCCGGGCCACGGAGTCAGAATTTCTGGGTTTGAAGAGGCTCCTATTGCTGCGGATGGGGCCGGCAGCAGAGCCCCTGAGGTTTCTCCATTTTCTGTCTGCGGTCTGGACATTCATGGAGTGCTTGGGGGGGGAGCTAGAAAAAGGAGCTAAAAAAAGCAACTGTTTGGTAGGCACAAATGTGCTAGGCAGAGCTCTGAATCTTCCCTGGAAAAAAAAAAGGGGCTTTGGAAAGTTGACAATGGCAGGGCTGTGCGGGCAGGAAGGCTTCTGGGGATGCCTCGCTGGGCGTGCGGGAACGGGTGGGAGGGATTGCTTAGAGCACAGCAGGCTGCTCGGGGAAAAAGGAGAGGGAAAACAGTTCTTCAATGCTGGTGATGGCTCCAGCGTTTAATTTATTTCAGTTGTCCCATTCGCCATTTGGATTGAGCCAGGATGAGTTGAACGTCCACCAGCCACCTGAACCAGGGTTTGGTGGTTCTCTGACCTGGGGGTCCCCGGCACGGGAAGCCATGGGGACAGGTCTGCTCCTGTCTCACCCTGAACATCTCTCTCTGGCCTGCACGCCATGATTTGGGGTTGTTTTCCCAAGAAAACAAGGCTCTTGTGACACAAGAGCTGACATAGCTCGCTGTGGTCATGGTGGTGGCTGTAGCGGGTGGTCTCGGCCGCGGCAGACCTTTGGCCAGGAGCGGTGCGCTGCTGGGACCAGCACCTCGGGCCCGTTTTGGGGAGGAGGGATGGGGCCGTGCGTGGAGTTTGGATCCTGGCACCCGGCCCGGGGGGGTTAATGGTTCACCAAAGTTGGCCGGAGGGAAGGGGGCAGCGGGGGGAGTGGAGCGGCGGCAGGCTGCTGGGCTGGCCCTCATGGGAGGGAGGGCTCGGTGGGGACAGCCAGCCTTGGCCACCCTGGCTCAGCCCCCGGCCGCCGTCCTTGGCACTTGCTGGGGGGCAGACGCTGCCCCACCCCTCCCTGCCGCGCCAGCTGAGAAAGCCCCGAATTCTCCGTGAGCCTGAACGTGCCAAGGAGGGCGCGGGAAAGGTCCTGGCCTTCGGGGAGCTCGGCACGGTGCGGGATGTGCTCAGCTCTGCTGGTGCACCCAGGCTCACGGACGCGTTTGGGCTGGGGGTGCCCAGCCTGCCAGCTGGCCCCAGAGCAGCTGCGGGTTGCCCAGGGCCACCTCTTGCCACGGTCCAGAGCTCTCCGGGGATGAGCATCCCCCATCCCACCCCGTCCCATCCCTCCTTGCCCAACTGCTTCATCCTTCCCATCCTACCTCCCACCTTACCCCCACACCCCAGCCCCAGCAGCCACGGGTATCACCAGACCGGGCCCCCCCCCATGGCTATCTGGGACAGCATTTGGGCAACCTGTGCTGTTTTGGGCTGGGTGCCGTATCTCTCCCCGCAGGCAGCCGCGCCAGCATCCAGACCGCCCTGCGCACCCTGCTCGCAGCACCCTGGCCCTCGCAGCGGGACGTCCGCTCCTGGCTCCAGCTCCTCTCTGTCCTGCAGTGGGTGCTCAGCTTCCTGCTGCTGGGTGAGTAGGGGGGTGAGGGGGGGTCCCGGTGGGCTGGGCACGTGCCCGCTCACCCCCCTCCCTGGCTCCCGCAGGAACCGTCAGCCTGCTGCTCCTCATCTACCTGGTGTTCACCAGCTTCTGGCCCATCTCCGCGCTCTACCTGGCCTGGATCATCTTTGACTGGGACACGCCGGAGAAAGGTGGGGATGGGCACAGCCCCCCCCTCCTCCAGCTTTGCAACAGGATGGGGTCTGGGGTCCCCCCTTTCTCTGGGTCCATCCCAGCATGGCACATGGGGAGCACCACGTCCCACCTGCTCCTTCCCTCCTCTCCCCCATCATCATCATGGTGGGAAGAGGGATGCGGCGGGTCGGCGGGGAGTGTTTCCCGCGGGTCCTGCTGCCCACTGGGGTGGGCGTCATCTCCCACCATCCCTCCCCGGTTTGCAGGTGGCAGGAGGCTGCCGTGCCTGCGGCAATGGCCCGTCTGGAGGCACTTTCGGGATTATTTCCCCGTGAAGGTACGGTGCGGCGAGCCGGGGTGCCGGGATGGGATGTTCCTGCAGGCGGTGGTGGTGGTACCACCCAAAAGGATGTGACCCCTTTTTGTCCCCGCAGCTGGTGAAGACGCACGACCTGTCCCCCAGCCACAACTACATCATCGGCTCCCACCCCCACGGCATCCTCTGCGTCGGCGCCTTCTGTAACTTCGTCACCGGCTCGACGGGCTTCGGGGAGATGTTCCCGGGCATCCGGCCCTTCCTCACCACCCTGGCCGGCAACTTTCGTCTGCCCGTCTTCAGGGAGTACCTGATGAGCGGGGGTGAGCGTCCACGGGCAGTGGGGGGGGGCAGCTGCCTGCCACCCTGCCCTCCTGGGCAGCCCTGCAGGCACGGCCAGTTGTGCTGGGGGGGGGGGGGGATGCACCCCCTGCCTGTCCCCCTCCTGCCCAACTCTGCTCGCTGCCACGGAGGGTCAGAGCGTGGAGGGGGCATTGCCCACGGGCAGGGGGGGGCTCGGGGGGAACTCCCCGGTCCCATCTGCGGGAAACCTTGGACTGGCGGCCTCTGTGTTCCCCAGGAGCAGGCAGGGCTGGGGCGGTGCTCTGCCTGCACCCTGCCTGCACCCTGCTTGAACTCCAGCCTCACCTTGCTTGCGCCCTGCCAGCACCCTGTCCGCACCCTGCCTACACCCTGCCCGCACCTTGCCAGCAACCCGCCTGCACCCTGGCCCCCTCCCGCAGCGGAGAGCACCCTCGCCGTGTCCCTTGCGTGGTCCCACCAGGCAGGGTCCCTCGCGGGGTCCCTCGTGGGTTCCCCGGGCGCTGCACGGGCAGGCTGTCCCGCGGCATCGGTGGTCCGTTCCGCCGCAGGCCTGTGCCCGGTGACACGCCGCGCCATCGGGTACCTGCTGTCCAAGAACGGCACCGGCAACGCGGTGG
>JANVCT010000033.1:22885783-22896387 GCA_026770115.1 Aviceda subcristata | reverse complement strand
GGCCGAGTCGCTCTCCTGCCGCCCCGGCGTCACCACGCTCATCCTGAAGAACCGCAAGGGCTTCGTCCGCATGGCCCTGCAGCACGGGTGGGTCGCGGGCACCGCCGCCACTGCCGCTGCGGGGGTCTGGGGGTCCCGGCGCCCCGTCAGTGCCCACCGTGTCCCCTCCACAGGGCCTACCTCGTCCCCTCCTTCTCCTTTGGGGAGAATGACCTCTTCCGCCAGGTGGTCTTTGAGGAGGGCAGCTGGATGAGGAGCATCCAGCAGCGCTTCCAGAAGATGATGGGCTTCGCTCCCTGCGTCTTCTACGGACGCGGTCTCACCTCCGTCCGGTCCCGGGGCTTCCTTCCCTACGCCAGACCCATCACCACCGTGGGTGAGCGTCGCCCGCCGGGGCGGAGGGGACCCCCAGAAGGACACCCCGTGATGGGTGGCGTTGGAAGGCGACGCTTGGCTCGCGTCTCTGAGGAGCCGAGCGCATCCCCGTGCCGCCAGCCTGACCTCCCTCCCCTCCCGGCAGTGGGGGAGCCGGTGACGGTGCCCAAGATCGAGGACCCAAGCTGCGAGACGGTGGACATGTACCACGAGATGTACGTCCGCTCCCTGCTCAAGCTCTTCAACGAGAACAAGACCAAGTACGGGCTGTCGGAGACGGACGAGCTGCACATCCTCTGAGCCCGGCCAGCGCCGGCGGCCAGATCCTGGCTCGCAAGAGCGGCTGGCTCTTGCGGGTGGGGATTTCAGCCGGCCCGGCACGGGGAACACGTGGGGGACGGTCCCCGCTCCGGCCCTCCGCTCCTCCGGCCGAAAAACCTGAGCGGGAGGTGGGAGGAGAGGAGGAAGCGAGGGCAAGGGGAGATTGGGAAAGGGTCTCCCTTGAAAGGGATTTGGAGGGGCTGCGGGTGACACAGCTGTCCCCCCGAGGACACGGGGCTGATGTGGGGGGGGGCTGGCAGAAGGCTGGGGACCACCAACGGGCACGGTCCCTGCAAGACAACCAGGAGAACGCGAGCTGAGGGAGCGGGCGTCACAGGAGGAGGGAATGAGACGGACTCTTTTGGGTGACGTCCTGATGGCGAGCAGGACCAGGCTGGGGAGACATCCCCCCGGGGTGGGGGGGGCACTCCTGGACTTGGGGACCCAGCCTCAGCTGGGACCACGGAGCCCTGGGTGGGGGCAGGTGCTGGTCTGGCCCCAGATGAGCCTTTTCCACCACTTCTGTACCCAATACAGATTTCCAACCCCCCCACCACTGTCTGTGTGTGCTGGGGAGGGGCGGGGGGCAGGATCAGCGGCACCGCAGCCATACCCCTGCCACCCACCAGTGTCCCCTCCCTGGCAGTCCCGTCTCTAGGGCTGGGGCCATGTTTGGTGGGGATCCCTGCACCTCTCAGGTGCAACCGAGCAGCTCCCGGGTCCACCTGGGCCACATCAGATATAATGGGAGGTGAGGGGTAGCAGCTGCTCTTACTGGGTTAACTGGGACCTCTCTGCTTCTGGCTCATGGGTGAGTGAGGGGCTCCCTGGGTGCTACTGTCCAGTGGGATGGGGGTGTGGGGCTGGGACGTGGCATCCCTGGGGTCCCTCCCTGAGTGACCTGGGCAGCCCTTGGTGGGATGTGGTTGCGTGTGGCCGGTGCCGTGGCCGGGGGGGTGACACCCCGATGATGCTATGGGCATCCCTTCCCTAGGCATGTGCTGGCAGGGCTTGTGGGGGGGCGATGGGGTGCTGCCCCTTCTGGGGCTCCCTGTGGTGGGGACAGCCCTGTCCCATCCCTGCCCGGGCTGGCGTGGGAGAGTCGAGAGCGCTGATAGCCATCTCTCGTCCGCTCCTCTCTGCGCAGGCACTTGGTCAAACAAAAGGGCTGGGTAAACATTTGGAAAGCAAACACCCATAAAGGCAGATTCCTGAGGACTGTCCCATCGCCGCGGGTGTCACCGCTCCGGCTCCTTGCTCCGAACCTGCCCCGGTGCTGGCGTTAAGGTGGCGGGTGGCTTTTCTCTGCTCTCAAACGCTTTTTGGGGTGAGGGCGGGCGTCTCGTCCCTCTTTGTTCTGCTACAGGGAGAAACAGGTCTGGGCGTAGAGAAAGGGAAGGGGCTTTATTGGGGGGTGATGGGCAGAAAGTGCCCTGTGCTGTGTCCCTGCCCACCTCCCCTAAGGCCAGCAGCGTGACAGGGACATCCAGGAGAGCCTTCGCCAGGCATGCGGGGGGCCCAGCGTCGGCTCCGTCCCCAGGTTCACTCTGGTCCCCGCGTGTCGCTGTCGAGCAGACTGGAAGGGCCGTGCGAGCCCAGGGAGGGACCAGAGTCCCTTCTCTTTAGTGACCTGTCAGCCCCCATGTGGCCCCAGGAACGCCCTGGGATGGGATGCCAGCCTGTCTCCCCCAAAACGGCTTTCTCGGCATCTTTCCCATTCCCACGCTGCTCCAAGTGGCACTGGCACCCTCCTCCCATGGCATCCCAGGGCAGGACTGGGACGAACCCCATGGCCACCATCCCTCAGCCCTGAGGTCTCTGCCCCTGCAGAGGCTGGGCAGGGGCGGATCAGGTTTGGGGTCCTGGGGGTGCCGGGGTGTCCACATGGAGCCCGGAGGGTCCACAACTTGTGGAGACCAGGGATGAGGTTACTGGAACCCCCTTTGGCCCCTCAGCACCCGCCTCTGCTCCGTGCTGTCCCTGTCCCTCGGGTGTCACCAGAAATGTGGCTGCCACCCATGATGTTGTCCATGGAGGGGGATACCAGGGCCAGTTCACAGGTGGGCACAGGCTGGAGGCGCTGAGCTGGCCCCCGGCGTAGCCGCCCCCGGTATTTGTCCCCAACCATGAAGTACAAGATGGGGTCAAGGCAACTGTTGATGCTGGCCAGGGGCCGAGTGATCTTGTAAGTGAAGTTGATGATGTTGAGGGTCTGACAGTCGGCTTGGAAGTAGCGGGAGGTGTAGTAGATGGTCCGGGTGATGTGGAAGGGCACGAAGCAGATGGCAAAGACGGTGAGCACGACGATGATCATCCGGATGGAGCGCTTCTTGTAGGAGGGCATTCGGGGGCTGGGGCTGGAGAAGCTGGACTTGACAAGTCTCTTGGCCATCAGGCAGTAGCACAGGACGATGACCAGGAAGGGGACCCCGAAGAGGAGGGCCATGACGGAGGAGCTGTAGTGCACGTAATGGTCGAACTCCTCAGGCTTGGTGGTGTCGTGGCACAGGGTGCTGTTGCCCTTGGAGCTGGTGGTGACAAAGATGAGGTTGGGGATGAGGCAGATGGTGACGACGATCCAGGCACCCACGCAAATGATGCGGGCGTGCTTGGTCTTCACCCAGTTCAGGGAGCGGATGGGGTGGCAGATGCCCATGTAGCGGTGGACGCTGATGCACGTCAGGAAGAGGATGCTGCTGTAGAGGTTGGCGTAGAAGAGGAAGCGCACGATCTTGCAGAGCCATTTCCCAAAGGGCCAGTTGTTGCGGTCAGCGTAATAGTAGACCAGGGTAGGGAGGGAGAGGACGTAGAGCGTGTCGGAGACGGCCAGGTTGAACATGTAGGTGGTGGTGGCGTTCCAGGGCCTCATCCTGGAGATGAACATCCACAGGGCCCAGGAGTTGAGGGGGAGCCCCACCACGAAGACGATGCCGTAGGAGACGGGCAGCAGGATGAACTTGAACTCCTCATTGAAGACGCACTTTGCCTCCGCCACTGCGGTGGTGTTTCCTCCTGGCCAGGGAGCCGGCGTCGGTGTCCACAGGGCAACTGGGAACGTCCTCACTGAAGTGGCCATGTTCTCCGAGCCAGATCTAAGGGAGCAGTTAATAAAAGCGCATTAGTCGTTGATCCCGACCATTGTCAGGCACAAAGCGTGGAAGGGAGCCAAAGATGCCAGATTTTCCCCCCCTCCAGGAGCTCCGGCCACTTTGATGGTTCTCTGGTTTTTCTCAGCTCGCGCGTTCGGGCCTCGCGGGGAGCCGAGGGGGACTTGACAAATCTTCCCCTTCGCAGCCCCCGCAATGACACCCATTAATCATCCCTTTGAGCAGCGCGCAGTGACACCAGCGCCGCGTGGAGCCGGGAAGCGTGCCTGAGACAGAGGACCGCGCCGGCCCCGCCGGCCAGCAGCCCCACGGCGCGCCGAACAATGAGACCTTTATGAGCAACAGCAGCCCCCGGCCGGTGCCAGCGCAGCCTCTTGGAAGCTGGCTCAGCCTAATTGGCACCATCCTGACAATGCTGCTCGTCCCAAAGGGCTCCTTGACAAGAAGAAAGGCGGGAGGAGAAGAAAGGCTTGTCTGGGGGAATATTACGGCTTGGAGAAGTCCTCGGGGGGCTGTTAAAGGAGCCTTTGGGAGAGAGCGTCCCTGGACGGTGAGGGGCCTCCAGCTGCCGGGTATTCTCCGTAGGAGAGGGATGAGCTAAGCCCCGCGGAGAGGAGCTGCGCCAGAGCCAAGTCCCAGCTCAAGGCAGCGCGAGTTCACAAGGCAGGCAGGACGTTCGCCCTGGCACAGCGTTACGGTCGAAGGCCGGGTTCTGCGTCCTCCCGGCAAATCGGGGCCCGGGGCCGAGGCGTGAGGGCAAGCCGTCAGAGGGTTACGTTCGCCTCTCGGGGCGTCTAAAGGTCAGAGCCCGCTGCTCCGGAGGGAAGAAGCAGCTTCTGCCACTGTCACGGTGTCCAGCAAAGGACGGGCGAAGGCTGCCTGTGCCTTGGCCCCTCCGTGCCCGCCAGCATCCCTGGCGAAGAGATTTCGGAGCGGCCGCTTCTGCTGGCTAAGGATGGATGCTCAGATGAGTAACCTGGGAGGTGGAGCATCTGCCGTGCTGCCAGCAGAGACGAGGGTTATAGCCAAAACGGTATCTGATGGAGGGGGAGCGCTGGTGCATCTCCAGTTTCTGTTGGTCCAGAGCTCGGGCAGGAGGTGATGGACGCCAGGACGAAGGAGGACTTGGGGCGACGATGCGCCTTAGCGGGATGCTGGTGTCGGTGGCACGAGGTGGAAGGCTGCGTCCTCTCAGGCTCCTTCATCCCTTGGCTCCCTCGTCATCCCCCTCCTGTTTGCCTCTTGCCTTCGCCACGGGGGTGTGCAGCCTGACGGCTCCTGGCGGCAAGCACCGCCGGCAGGAATATCCCACAGGGTGAATCCATGGGGTCAGCTGAGCTGCCATCCACCTTCTCCCTGCACAGCCTCGCCTGGAGAGACATCCCTGTGTTTACGGAGATGATCGTAAATGAATCAGCAGGCAGATGGGCAGGCGGGTGGCCGCGGGACGGGCCCCTCCGTGCCGCACGCACCTCCACGCTCTCTGTTTGAGTTGTGGGCTGAGCCGCAGCTTTGGGCTCCCATCAAACACCCTGCAGCTTCCTTCCTGCTGCGGCTGGCACGGGCGGCTGCCTGGCTTTGTTACAAGGATGAGTTCAGAAAGCAGCAGGCAGGTCCTGATCAAACATTAACAGCGGGGAGAACTTGCTCTGTCTCCCCAGAACCAGGAGGGAAAAACAGCCGGTAGGAGACCCTGAGCCTCTGAGCGCTGGTGACAATGGTGGTCCCACGGGGTGCTGTGCCGGTCGTGCTGGTCCCAGCCCAGCTGCTGGGTCTCCTCAGGCCACGATGCTGCCAAGGACAGGAGGCACCAGATTTGTTTTCCTCTTCTAAGCTGGGAGCGCAAGTGGGCGTGAAGCCTTGAGCCCAGCCAGACCAGAGGTGCTGCAGGGTTCAGTGACCAAAGCCAATGCCCGTGACATAGATCAACAAACAACAAAGATATGAAGAAGCCAATAAATAAAAAATAATGATCTGGTGTGAGACACACATAAGGAAAAAGCCTGAGCAGCTGTGTGGTGCCGGGCTGCTTGGAGGAGAGCGCAGGTACACGGCTTCTAGCAGCAGAAAACGCCCGAGCACGGTCAGTGCTCAGCAGTGTGACTTCACTGTTCCTAAGAAAGTTTCCTTTGAGGAGAACCACCGAAAAATAAAAATGCAAATGCAAATTACATTTGGCAAGCTTTATCTCGACAGGTTTCCTACTTCCTCATCTTAGTCATCATCAAAATCAGTGGTTTAAATGGCTCGTTCACATCAGTCCACCCCAAGGACACGTCACCACCAGGCCTGTTCCTACTCCTCACCAATGTCCCCAGCAAGGTTTTCCCTGGCCACGGCCTCTCCAGCGTGGGCTTTTCAAGGAGGGACTGGCCACAGCTGTGGTGAGGTCCGAGCCAAGCGTTCGGGCTTGCTGCCAGAGCGGGAGCTGGAAGGCTCTGCGGGGAAAGGACGCGGAGCTGGGGAGGCGATGCCCGCTCCCACCCTGCCTGTTCTGCGGATGCACGAGGGCTGCGATGCTGGGGAACCCCTTGCCCACGGCAAGCACAGCACCCTGGGACGGTCCCTGCGAGCTGACCCCCCGCCTGCGCCCCGGGAAGCAGCGAGGGGTCCTGCAAAACACCCCCACGGCCATCGGCAAGGGGCAGGGACCAGCCACGGGGCCACGCGTTGGGGAACACGTGCTGCCCTTGGCCCTTTGCCGCAGGAACGGGAGCTCTGCCCTGGCTCCCGGCCCCGCGGCCGTGCCCAGTCTGAACCTGTCCTTTGGTCCCGAGGGGACCGTCACCTGGTGGGTGCTGGTGGTCGCCCCCAGCCCAGGGTGCCCCAGCAGCTGGGCAAGGCTTCCTGCCCTAGGGAATTACAGGGGTGTTGGAAAGGCACCAATGAAATGAATGAGTGGGGCAGCACCGAAGGCAGACTCTGCCCCGGAGCCAAAGTCCTGCCCGCTGGCAGGACGGGACGAGGGTTCGGGGATCGTGGTGGAACGGGCAGGAGCTTCGGAGAGGGGACGCGAGAGAGGATTTCGGAGGGGAGCGAGCAGCTGCCGAGGGACGCGGGGCTGGGTGAGCCTGGGACCGGCTGCCGCTGGAGCACGGGAAAAACAGGGCTTTTCTTCTCGCCTAAGCGCTTGGAAATTGCAAAACAAGGGGAAATTATGCAAAACATCCTGCAGAAGGACCCTTGTCCCTAATCGCCACGTGGTTCAGGCAGCCAAAGCCCCGGCACAAGGGGAGCGTGACCTGATTTCTTTTCAATCCTTCCCTTCAACTGCAAGAGCAGCCAAAGCACGATCTGCCTGCGCTGCCTGGGCGCTGGTGCCTCCTCCCCGGGGACGCCAGTGGGGTTGGATGCTTCCTTCGCTGCCCACCACGTCCCCTGCTCCGAGGTGACCCCCTTTCTCAGCGGGGTGGGAGGTGAGGGTTTCCTTTCACCCCTGGGTGGGCTGTCCCTGTCCCTCCACCTCCCCAGGGAAGGGCAGGAGCGAACAGCGTTGGGCTGAGCCGCAGTGGCCCGAGGGCAGCTTTGCCCTGTGAGGAGACAGTGATTTGGGGGATGGAGAGAAGGATGAAGAAGAGGAGGTGGCCACACTGGGAAGGATGAAGGCCCTCGGCGATGGAGGAAGGCAGCGGTGTGTTAGGGAAGAGGACGCACGGAGGGATTTGGGGACGGTGGAGAGACGAGGAGAACGGGCTGACCCCCACCCCACACCCATCCCGCCCTGGGGATCCCACCTCCATCCCTTGAGGGGCCAAAGCTGCTCCCCACAGGGCTCCCCGGAGCCCAACTGGGTTTGCATGGCCGTTGACGGGGCCGTCCCCGCTGTTGCTCTCCATGGGTTACCCCGGCTCACCTGCAGTCCTGGCCGGGGCGACCCTCAGGAGCAGGACACCCCCGGGCTGCGCCTGTCCCCCATGGGGCTGGGGGCCATGCTGGAGGGGTTGCGGGCTGCCCTTCGCCGTGCCCTGCCGTGCCGACCGTGCCTGCTCCCGCTCTCCCGCTGCTGGGAGCAAAGTGCCCGGGAGAGGCAGGGCTGGAGGCGGGCGGAGGCGGGGGCAGGAGCACGCAGTGCCCCACGCCCGCATCCCTACCTGCATCCCTACCTGCCCCAAGGGGGGCTGCCCACCGGGCTCAGCCCCCACTCTATGCTCCGGTCCCATCCCACCCCTCGCCCTCACAGGTTTTGGACCATCTGTGGCCCCCCCCAGGTGTGGGACATCTGGGTCTCACCCATGGGGTCACAGCCCTTTCCCTAGGGGGGCCAAGCACCCTTGGCCATGGGGACCACAGCCCCTCGCTCGTGGGGACCACGGTCCCTCAATGTAGCCCCTCGTCCGTGGGGAACGCATCCCCCTGCCCGTAGGGAGCACGGCCCCTCGCCCACCCCGCGGCATCCTCCCTGCCCCACCGGGGCCATGAGGGTCCCGGCAGCGCCTGCACCCCGGGGTGCTGCCCTGCCGGCACCCCAAACCTGCGGGGGGGCAATCCTGGGGACAAAGGTGGCCACTGCCACCTTGAGGCCAGCCTGGGCATAGTGTCCCCAAAACCAGGGCCACTTTGGGTGTCACAGCAGCCAGCGCCCTGCTGGGTCGTGGTGTCAACGTGTTTTGGGGGGGGGGGAGCGTGTGTGTGCCCCCGCCGCCTTGCAGAGCTGTGCCCGGTCTGGGGGCTTCAACTCCTTTGCGAGCGTGCGGGTGGGCGAAGGATGGGTGCTGGGCAAACGTGTCGGCGTTGCGATGAAGAGGGCACGCCGGGGATGAGCGGGTGCACCCTGAGACACGGGGGACCGCGGCTCGGGGGGAGCAGAGGCGCGAGGGGCTCGGTGGCTGGCGCGGGGGCAGCCCGGGGGTGCTCGGCCACCGAGGGAGAACACGGGGGACCCCGGGTGGGCAGGGCTGAGTGGGCAGAGCCGGTGCATTCGGAGGGGAACCGTGGCACCGCAAGCACCCGCCGAGGGCAAAGCCAGCCCAGCCCTGCGCAGAAGCCGCGTGGGACACTGTAAGGGCAGCCTTGAGGGTCGGGGGGTTTGCAGGGTCGCCGATTCAACAGGGGGAGGTTGGGGGGCAATGCTGCTGGAGCAGCCGGGGCACCGGGAGCCGGCGCTCTCCCCGCTCGGCTTGCCTGGCTCGGCGCGGCGCGCTCCCTCCTCGCCCGTGCACAGAACCAGGTGTTGCACGCACCCACCCCGGTGTCCCTGAGACTTTATTCTGGAGAGGAATAGCAAAGGGCATCTCGTAAGGAAACGGCGCCGCAGCCTCGGGAGAGGCTCCTGTAGGAGAAGTCCTCTGGGAACGCCGTCCGACCAGGGCTGAGCCCAGGGAGGAGGGAGCAGCTGCTGAGGCCGAAGGCTTGAGGGTGCGTGGGGCTGGGCTGGCCACAGATGCTGCTGTGCCCTTGCAGGCTGCAAGTCGGCTGCCAGAAGAGGCTGAGCCTCGAGGGCCAAAGCACCCAGTGGTCCCCACTTCCCAAGTGGCCTCAGCATCTCCCGTGTCCCCCGTCCCTCCTTGCTGGTGGGGCTCAGCGTGGTCCTTCCATCGCTTTGGGGAGGGAGGTCAGAAGCAGGCAGCGAGACCTGGAAAGCGTCCATCCCGATGGCCACAGGAGCTTCCTGAGACTTTCCAACCGAGTCGTTTGCTGGTGAGGCCGGACAAGTTGGGAGCGTGGCAAATAAGTCCAACCCTGGGTGCCTTGGGAGCTCCGTGGAGGAGAGCACACGTGGGTGCTGGGGCAGGGATAGGTGCTCTAGGCGCTGGGTCCGAGATCGGGTCTCTGTGGCAGGCTCACCGCGGTGCCCTCGCCGAACTTGCCGGGGATGAGCCGGGGATGGGTCGGGCTGAGCACCCCGGCCACTGAGAGGGAGTCGGGATCCTGCACAGCCCTGGGGCATCCAAGGAGATGTGGGGGCTTGACACCCTCCTGCCCCTGCCCTGCTGCATCCCCACCCCGAAGCTCACCTCTCCTCCCCGCCGGAACGTGGAGCTCTGCCAGGGACCCCAGGGCCACAGGAGCTGGCCCGCACGGTGCCCCCCTTTCTGAGCTCCAGGGCCTGGGGGTCCCTGAGGATCTCCAGGTGGTCCCAGCCACGCTCCTGCAGCCCTTCCTCGTCCCGCTGCAAGCCGAGGTGGCTCAGGCACCCGCCGATGCTGCGGGACCCCTCGCCCCTGTCGCAGGGCCGCTGGGGAAAGAAGAACAAGGACATGGACCAGCAGTGTCACACCGGGACCACGAAGTCCCCACCTTCACGTCCTCACCCGGCACGAACGGGGCACGTTGCCGCTCCTCCACCCTCTACCATATCCCTGCACCGTGGCGGCTCCATCGGGCAGAGCACTGCCATGGGGCTGGGACCTCACATCTGCTGGTGGGTATACAGCCAAAAGCAGGTCCTCTCCCCTCCCTGAGCCCCCCAAGCCCCTCGGCTGAGCTCCAGAGCCCCGCGGGGACCGCAGCGGTACCTCTCCAGGGCGGCCGTGCTGGCGAGCATCTGGCGTGCATCTCGGCACCTCCCGGCAGGGCCGCGGGGGGGGCTCCAGGGCGCCGTGGCTCTGGCGCAGCGGGGTGTTCTGGCCGTCCCCTCTGTGCTCGGGCGATGCCCGGTCCAGCTGGCTCAGGCAGGTGGCCATGTGCAGCGCCGTCAACGAGCAGTCGCCCAGCCCCGGTGTGTCCCTCGCCAGGACGGCCGATTTGGGTCTTTGCTGCCGGCCCACGCTGGGGGGGCTGTGCGGGCGCCCACGGGATGGGCCCCCCGGCACGCAGCGGGGCCGGCTGCCCCACCGCTCTTCCTCCGAGGGCGAAGGGACC
>JANVCT010000033.1:22816646-22829746 GCA_026770115.1 Aviceda subcristata | reverse complement strand
GACCCTCCCTGTGTCTATCAGGTAAGCTTTGTAGATTAATGGTCAATGTAACTGATGGCCATCATGCACCAGCAAAGGCTCTAGATCTCCTTTGCTCTGGACAGTGCTGTAGAGTGAGGGTAGAGCAAACTGGATGCTTTCTAATAGGATCTGGGCAATTTTTTTTCTTCTTTTGTTCTTTTTGTCACATTTATTGAAATTCCATGCATGTATGGGTCACTTAGTTTTGTAGCAGACCCCTTAAGATTGCAAAAATCCATTGTAGGAAATATAAGAGGGACTAGGCAATGCCTTCTAACTAAGTATCTGTTTCTCAGACCCATCCATCCCTCTTTTCTTTCTCACCCCTCTACCTCTAAATGTAAGACACCTCCATCTCCATTGTTCTTAAAAGCACAAAATGCAGGGAAGAGTTGGATTGTGTAGGTGTTGTCTTCTGAGGATGTTTCAAAACCCAAGTACATGCAGTTTACAGATTTACCATTGGTTAAACAGCATTACTGTTTCAAAAAGGTGTTTTCTTCTCTTGCAAATGTCTACTTTTGGTATGCTGTATTACTTAAATTTTTGAATTGAGATTAGACTTCCTCCAGTTATTTCCATTCATCTGCTACAACCTATATTTATTGTAAGTTATTTAGGAAACCTGGAGGTAACTTCAGTGCTATTAAAAACCTCTAGCAAGGTCATGTTCACAAGCAAACTGGTCCTTAATGTTTCAGTACTATGGCACCTTCAGAGAACCTTCAGTCCCTGATGGAGAAGAACCAGTCACTAATGGAGGAGAATCAAAAGTTGATCCAAGGGCTGAGTGAGGCTGCTGGTCAGACAGCACAGATGTTGGAGAGGATCATTCTGGTAAGGTTCAGTTACCCCAGAAGAGCTTTAACTTGCATGACTTCCTCTTTTAGCTGAAGATTAATCACTAGCAGCTCCTGTAATAATGGCATGTTAGGAATCTCTCTCTTTAATGTTCCCTTCACATTTATTGTAAATCTCTAGCTATCAGTCAGAACCAAAAGTCTTCCAGAGCCCGTCAGAGCCTACAGAGCTGGTGACTTCAGTAGGGAAAAGTAGACTGGAATCTTTCAGCTTTTCTGTGGCTTTAATGTTTTAAATACCAGCACTTGTGCACGCATGCTCTCTCTTTTTCCTCTTCCCCACCCCACTCTGCTTTGTTTTGATTCACTGCAGTGTATATTCCTGTGAAAAAGGGTGTTAAGTCTAAACAAACTGGTGGTAATGATCATGCAAGATCTTTCAGTGCATTGATTTGCCACAGACTGACAACATATCTTTCCCTACAAATAATTAGCTGTTTTCTGGCTTCTTGTCATGCTTTTCCTACATTTCAATGTAATTCTGACTTCTCTTAGACAGAACAAGAAAATGAGAAGATGAATGCCAAACTAGAGCAACTTCAGCAACATGCTGTGTAAGTCTGTTTCCACACCCTACTTGTGCTGAGGAAGTGTCTTTCAGCATTAAATGTTTTTGTTGGGATAAACTGGATACAGTCAATTTGTGTTTGTTCATCCAAAACTCATTTGTATGTTCAGTGGGAAAATTGTTCCTTATTGTCATGTGTGACACAAATGTGCCTTGTACTCATGGACTTATTCCCACGTCTGCATTGCAGATGCAAGCTTGATCTGCAGAAGCTGGTAGAGACTGTAGAAGATGAGGAACTAAAAGAAAATGTAGAGGTGATTCGCGATCTGCAGCAAGTGTTGGCTCAGTTGCAGGTAAGACTGAATCCAGGGAGAGAAGAGTGTGTGCCAATGAAACCTAGGGTTCTTCTGCTGAGCAGTGGATTCTACTCTGCAGAAACCTTGCTTAAGGAGCCCAGGAGTTACAAGTATTAAATGGCTCTTGACATGGACTTCAAAACAAGCTGCCCTGCTGTGCATTTAATGCCGCAGAAAGGCCACTTCAGCTTGAGTGGCTGCACATGGTGAGGGAAGAGTATCCATAAAAGAATCTGTTAGTGGGAGATTAGTATGGATTTTAAAATCCAGAAGTTGAAATGAAAGTTATAAACTTGGTAGTTTTAATGAGTAACCCAAATTTCAGGGACCTGAAATTGTGAAATAGAAGTTGCCAAACCTTTGTCTAATTGAGGAACTTCTCTGTTCTCCCTTGCTAGACATTCCCGCTGTTCCCAGACTCCTTACTCCTGTGAGGAGCTGCCTGCTAATGCTGGAGTTCAGGGAAGACTAGAAAGAATGTCTAGGAGGACAATGGCATCCTCTTTCCAAAGACAGATTTCTGGACAAAGGAGAATAACATTATGCCTTGTTGCTATAGGCTAACAGACTGTTACTAGGTTCGGTTTACTTCATTTTTCATTTTTTACTGAAATTTTCTTCTCTTTGTCCTGTATAGAGTGAAAGTGCTGCCACAATGGAAGCTGCTGCAGAGATGGCAAACCCTGAACAGGATGCTACAGCTGTAAGTGAGGGGAGTCCAGCAGTGCAGGTCTTAACAGGGGCATGTTTCTATCGTCTCATCTGCATCCTTATACTAGTTTTCTAACCAAATATTTGGTAAATGTATGTCACTTTTGAATGTGCTGCCTTTCTATGCCCTTATTTGTTCAATGTTTTCAAGATCAATAACCTGTTCTCATTTCTGAATATCTAATTTTTAATGTAAAAAAAAAATAATAATTTGAACTGTTCCGCAAAAACTGTGATCACATAGTTAAAGAGCTTTCCACTGGCCTCTCTAGCTCATTGCTGTGTCTTCTCCAGGAAGCAGAAATGGGCCAGGATACCAAGAGATCCTTGGATGACTTTACCACTCAACATGCCCTCCGTCAAGCACAGTTGTCCAAAGAGCTGCTTGAATTGAATAAAGCCCTGGCCCTAAAAGAGGCACTTGCCAAAAAAATGACACAGAATGATAGTCAGCTGGAGCCCATTCAGTCCAAATACCAGGTAAACTCTTCTGAAATAGCTCTTGTAAGGATGCATTCAGTTTATTTTTCCCTGTTAATGCACTCAATGCATGCCAAGTAGGGAAGGGAGGAGAATATTTGTCCTCTCGTGAGCATATTCTTACTGGGTCTATTTTCTTAAGCTTGGTCATTGCCCCCTTGGGCTTACGAGGGAAGTTAACTACAGGTGTCAGCAGACAACATGGGGGGATGACCATGCCCAGCTATCTACAAATAGCTTTACCATCAGAAGACAGTCTTTTCCCTGAAATAAGCTATTAGCCACTAGCTGTTCTATGTGAAATGGGCTTCCCTGCTTTTTGCTTGGAGGTTTGCTTGGCTGCACCAAGCCAAAGTGCAGCTACTCCATTGTTAACTCTCATAGTACAGCCAGCTGATCTGGCTTTCCCTGTTCACTAGCTGTGCTGGGATCTCCCATCACTGAAATTGTTCAGTCGTAACTTTCGGCTTGTTCTGTGGACCAATTAAGATTTCAGTGTATAGAGGACTAGCCCTTTTGACACTTGTACTGCTTTTAGACAAAGTGGCTTAAAATCTGTTGGAAAGGAATGTGGTTTCCTGAGGCCTCCTGCCTTAAAGCTTTGTCTCAGAGCAGAGTTTCAAGGTTTTTATTTTGAGGCTTACTACTCTTGTCCTTTCTAGACTGATATCAGGGATCTGGAATTGGAGGTCAGCAGTTTGCAAAAAGAAAAGGAGGAGTTGATCCTTGCTCTGCATATGGCAAAGAAGGATGTCAACCAAGCCAAGTAAGAGTGACTATGCAAGCCATGTGGCTTATAGCCCTGAAAATTGTGTTAATGTGCCTGTGAAAATTCATTGTCTTGCACTTAGTTCTAGTATTTGTAAAAGCTTTTATTTTGATGCAAATGCATCCCTTTAACATGCCATGTGAGCTGAGCTGTATGAATTGTGGAGAAGCCTGAGAGTGGGCTTTCATAAGTGGGAAAGGTGATAATACACAATTACTTCATTTTTCGTTAGTGTCTCTAAAGTTGGAGAGTACTTGTTTGAGAATAACAGTTATTTGAGGAGGCTGTTTTTAAAGTGTAATTTCTTTACAGGCTGAGTGAACGGCGTCGGAAAAGGCTTCAGGAGTTGGAAGGGCAAATAAATGAGCTGAAGAAAAAGCTGAATGAGCAATCAAAGCTCTTAAAGCTGAAGGAATCTACAGAACACACTGTCTCCAAACTGAACCAGGAGATCAAGGTAACTAACCCTAGCATGCAGTTCTCAGAAGTAGCTTCCAGACAGAAGTACTCGCTTTCTGTTTTGTTAGACTGAGAACACCAGTTTTTGACAAGACTCCTTTGGCTACATGACCACAATTGCTGGTGTAATACAATAGGCAGGTGACTACTGAGACTGGGAGGAGTAAAAGAAGTACAAAGTATTTTCAGGCTATTCTGATAACTTATTACCTCAGTCGAATCACTTGACTTCACTTTGATTTCCATGTGTGTACCATCCATGTGTTAGCCTTCCCTTTATGCCTTAAAAGATGAAGTCCATGGTTTTAGCACTTTTGAGAGTGTCCTTAGGCATCCACTCTGAGTGGGCAGCACACTAATATTTCCTGTCTGCCACCCCTTACAGACACACTATGGGAATGTAGGTTGAAACTACCCAGAATGTGAGTACTGGACAATTTTTGCAGCCTGTTCTATTTTTCAGGAAATGAAAAACCAAAGGGTACAGCTGATGCGCCAAATGAAAGATGATGCTGAGAAATTCAGGCAATGGAAACAACAGAAGGACAAGGAAGTGATCCAGCTGAAAGAACGGGTGAGCGAACAATAAGCCCCCAAACTGTACCTCCATCTAAAGAGTGAAACAAATCATTAAAGCGTTTGCTGCAAGGCTTTGTTTAACTAGCAAGCATCTGAAAAACATCTGGGGAATGCTTTGAAGATAATGTTAGTTCATATGGTTGCCACCTTTCACCAGTTGTTATAAATGGTCTCACTTGCTTATGTTTGGATATCTCAAAGCTATTTAAGACCTGGAGATCTTAAGGCTACATAGTTGTCATGATTCAGCTCTAAAGCAGAAGGCAAAAATATTTAATATTTTTAAGTATTTAAAGTTGCAGGGTTTGGCCATAGAATGGGAGGTATTTAAACTTTCAAAGGAATATTGAATCTGCAGGTAAACAGAATTGGTAATGAAATCCAGCTGCTTATAGTATTCAAATGTAATGGACAGCAAACATCTGTACCGCTTGAGTTCTGGTCTCAGGGGAATTCTTATTGTAACAAGTTTGCTCCACAGTGCTTTGGGACACTTAAACTTTTGGTTTGCAGTCTCTTACAGCCTTTAGGCTCCTAAACCTTTTTAATGGAAAGTGTGGAGCCCCTTCTACTCTAAGCCTAACAGCCATTTGTTCTCAGAGGTGCTACATAGCTTAAGCTTGTAATGATCGGTGAAATCATGATCATGAAGCACTTGCATTGCAGAACAGCAAATATAATTACTCTGTTCCAAGAAGTGTGAAACTGGTCGTAGGTATTAATGTGATGTGATTTTTTTTTTTTTTTTTTTTTTTTTTTTTTGTGGGGTTCTTTTTGTCTGTCTGTCTTAATATTATTTCTCTGCAGGATCGCAAGAGACAATATGAGCTCCTTAAGCTAGAACGAGATTTCCAGAAGCAGGCCAATGTACTTCGGCGCAAAACAGAAGAGGTAAGGAGCCAATATCTGGTAGAAACTCCTGACCAGTTCCTAAACGTCTGCAAAGTGTGGTTGGAAGTTGTAATAGGATATGCAGAAACTTTTTAAAAGCAGTTTGGAGGTCTGGAAATAGGTGCTTTTCTCTCTGTAGGAAAATACCATGCTTCTGCCTTGCAGCCTTTGAGGGATTCTAGTTAAATCTGCTCCTTAAAAGCTAAATTACCCTTTGTGCATCAGGCTGCTGTGGCAAATCTATTACAGATACCTAAGCTAGAAAGTGTGAAAAGAGCTTGGGTGGTGGATATGCTAGATTGCAGTTCAAAATTCTTTCAGGATGGCTCTACAGAAGAAATGCATCTTGAAACCATCGTTTTGGATGCTTTCTTCTACCTTTAGGCCTAGAAGCAGATTCTCTTTAAACTGGGAATCTCAGCAAAGGAAATAAAGTCAAGGATAGTCTAGTCTTACTTAAAAGCAGAACAACTTTAGAATTAGTTAACCTCACTCTCTCTTCTCATTGTCTCAATGTGTCTTTCATTGTGAATACCTCATGTTTTCAACCTTTGCAGATTAAGTGAAGTAACTACTGTTCAGCTTTTGTGTAAAATATTTTACAGGCAGCAGCTGCTAACAAGCGCCTGAAGGATGCTCTGCAGAAACAACGGGAGGCTGCAGATAAACGGAAGGAAAGTCAAAATCGGGGAATGGAAGGAGTTGCTGCACGAGTAAAAGTGGGTGCCAGTGTGTTGTGCATTCCAACAAACAATGAGCAAACTTAGCTTTGTTAACTCAGTAGGTGCTGCTGGGGTTGACGGCTGGAGAGCAGAGGGGAGGAACATGGAGTTACATATTGAGGGAGGCAATGTGATTATTCAGTTTATCTGTGAAGGCATTTCAGGGAAGGATTCAGTCCTGAAGTCGAGACCACAGTGAACCACTATATTGTTTGGGTTTGGTGTTTGTTTTTTTCCTCCAGAGCTGGCTTGCAAATGAAGTAGAGGTTCTTGTTAGTACTGAAGAGGCTCGACGGCACCTTGCAGACCTTCTGGAGGACAGAAAGATCTTGGCACAGGAGCTCCTCCAGCTTAAAGAGAGCAAAGAGTGTGGGGAAAAGCTGCCTCTAAAACTCCGGGTAAGGGAGGAAAATGCCATTTTCCCTGTCCCACACCTCTGGCTGTTCAGCAAGTACTGTCACTGACTCTTACTCCTATTTGTCCTTTTCCCTCAGAAGGTAGGGGTGGAGGTGGTTATCTTTCTGGAAGAAAGGGTTCATGTTGTTCCTGTCATCTGTCATGTCAGGGATCAAAGTTGCTGAAGTAACTTGTTCCTTAATGCAGTGAACCTGATGGATATGAGTGGGTCACACCCCTTATCAAAGTCTTTATGCTTTTGGGAAGGAGCAATGGAATTTAAGCTATGGAGAGATACTTGGAGGCTTTTATAATAGTTTGGCTCCCTTTGCTGAAATGTCTGTAAGTGAAAGCCCAGTTTTGTGTGCACTTCTTCACCTATTGCTCACTTCTGTCCATTGCTGCAATTCTTTAGAGACGCACCTACACCGCCACAGACATCCAGGAAGCAAAGATGGACCTTTCCATGTCAAAGCAGATAGAAAGCCTGGAAACTGAGATGGGGCTCAGGTAAGACAGTATGACAAAGCTGATTTGCACAGCCTTGCCTCTGTTTTTTTTTCCTCATATCTATCTACAACTCTTCTGTGAAACAGAAGACACTAAAAATTATGAAATGAGACCATGTGGTTTTTCTGGCTTGAATTTTTCCAAAATGTGAGGATATGAGGACACTACTTGGTCACTGAGACTGCGTTGTTCTTAGCTGTTTGTGAGCATCTCTGTATGAGGGAAACACTGCACTTTTAATTGGAAGTGTGAAGGGAAGGAGAAACTCCCTGGTATAGCACTGCAGGTTCCATCTGCTCTACTAAGCAGTCAAAATTTTGACTTGAGCAATTTTGTCTAATATTCTGGTAAGAGTAATTTTAGCCCAGACTCTAGCCTAGGTTTTCTTCTGTGTTGTAACCTCAAATGCATGCGTTCTTCCAAAGGAGTGCCCAGATAGCAGATCTACAGCAGAAACTCTTAGATGCAGACAATGGAGATCGTGCGAAACAGCGTTGGGACAGTATTGCAACAATTCTAGAGGCTAAATGTGGTTTGAAGTATCTCCTTGGAGAGGTAAATTTTTGAATTTTCTTATTTTATCACTTAAAAACAAAGGCTTTAAGTGCTTAGCCAGGAATGAAAGGCAGTGACTAACAGGCTGACAGCAGAGATGAATTCAAGTGAAGCACTGCTGTACTGGATGAGGTTTATTTACCTCAACTTCTGATTAAAATTTTCTGTACTGTAGATCATTTTGGGGAGTGAAATCCAAAAAGAGCAGGGAAGAGGGAAACAGAATAGACACAGGTCTGGAGATATCAGCTAAGGCTGTGCGTACAGAAGGCTTGCATAGGAATAGTGAAAGGGAAGAGACAGGTTTCAGAAGTGGAAATGAAAAGAAAAGAAAGTACCTAAAAATACTGAACAAATAGGCCATCTGCAGGGAAACAAGGGGACCACTCTCTGAGGTCAGGGTGGAAGTAGTAGAATGGATGTTGGGATGGGAGATGCTTAAACAAGACTGAGGGTAGGAGAGAGTAGGAATTGGGCTAATGTGGAATCAAGGAAATAGCAACTGAATGGCAGAATCATGTGTTAATCCCTGGTGCTTGGAAATTAAAGGAAAAGAATGAAGGAGCTAATGTGAGAACGCATTAATTTTTGGGGTCCGCCCAGTACTCAAAGTGCTGCAGGGAAGGAGTTTAATCTAGAACTGTTAACAAAACTTCCTGCTGTCTGTTTTGCACTTCCACACTGGCTGTCAGATGTCTAGCTCTGAATATCTCATCTAGCCTCCTTGTTGCTGGTGGCCAGCCCAGTTCTTAGGGTGGTTGGAATTTAGGCAGAAATGCTTTGCCTTCGAACTGAAGCATGTCTGCCCCAACAGACATTATGAATTATGGAACTCATTGACCCAAGCAATCATCTTGCTTTTGTCTTTCAGCTGGTCTCCTCAAAAGTGCAGGAAAGCAAGTTGGAGAGCAGCCTTCAGCAGAGTAAAGCCAACTGTTCAGACATGCAAAAAATGCTGGTTGAAGACCGAAACCACATAGTGGAGATGGAGGCTGAGTTCCAAAATCAGCTTTTGGTGCAGGAACAACACCACCAGGAGAAGGTAAAAAAATAAGTGATAGAAATCTTGAGAGCTCTTGTGTCTTGGGACTCTGATTCCCAGATCTGCTCACAGAAAAAGGCAAAGTGTTGTGCTGAAACCAATCCGTCAGTGTATATCTGATCAAGACTTGTCAGACTTGCATGATAGCTAACAAAAGCCCAAGAAATCTCCCTATTCATCTTCTGTCCTATGCAAGATGGTTTATTCAATAACTTTTTGCAGTGATTTAAGTGAGGATGTTACACCTCAGCACAAGATAATTTTTTAAATAAATTAGGGCAGAATCCTGCTGGAAGTGGCAGAAAGAACCTTTCTGAAATTGTCAAGCCTCTGCCTGAGCTGCCAGATGTCTCTCTAGGAATTCATGTCTGTTTGCCTCTGCTATATTAACTTGCTTTTAGGTTCTGTACCTGCTTAGCCAATTTCAGCAAAAAGAAGCAGCAGAGAAGAAACTGGAAGATTCGCTAAGTGAGCAAGAGAAACAGCTGCAAGAGCGACTCAAGTTCCAGGTAGACTGTCTGGATGTGGCTTGGGGGAGCGTGTGCTCATTAGGGCTACCTGTTACTTGGAATAGTGGCTTTAGAGTGAGGAAGATGCAGAAGGATTGAGAGCATTTCCATTTGCAGCTAAGATTGCTTGATTCAGTGGGTTGCAAGGAATAGTTGCTATACAGGTTGGAATAAGCCTGTTGTTTTTTGTCCTATCTTCTTCCATTAAATAAATGTAAATGCAGCAAAGAGGCCTGCCAAAATCTGACCTGCTCATGCAAACTTCTTCCATGCTCAGAACACCTTTTGTTAGGATATTCGATGTGCTATTACTAATTCTTTACTGAGCACAGCTCCACCATGCTATCAGCACTAGAAGAACTTTACCGTGATCATATAAACAAGCTGCACCTTGTCTTGTTGCTAGGAGAATTAAGTGGTGTAGCAAACTCTTGTGGAAGGGCATGTTCAGTGATGTATTAAAGCAAAATCAGCCTCAGGTGTACATAATTTGGAGATAAGCCTTAGAAATAGAGGACGTTTTAGATGTGTTAAATGGTCACTCTGAAAAGGTCACATTCTCTCTTTGTTGTATTGGCACTGTTATGCATAAAACAAGGTAGTGGCACTAATGATTTTCCTGATCTAGTAGTCAGAGCTGATCTCCTGCCAGAGAATACAAAGAAACCCTCCTGGTGTTGCAAGAAAGTTCCAAATAAAAAAAATATCTCCCAAACAACTACTTGTGCTACCCCCATGTAAGCCTACAGATTTTGTCTTGTCTTGCAAACAGGAGGAAGAGCTGGAGAAAATGAGGGAGATCTGTGAGAAGAATCAAGAACTTCTCCAGGAAAATGACACTCTTAAACAGGTAGAGATCTATACAGACATAGGTCATAAGAGCTTCCTGTCAGTTGGGTTAATGTATTTCGCAAAGCTAACTTTTGTTCCTCTCAACAGAAACTGCTGCTCCTCCAAGTTGCCAGTGGACAGAAGCTCCGCCACATTCAGCAAATGCCACCTGAGTCTCCAGATTCTTCTTTTGATTATATTCCACCCAAAGTAAAGATGCTGCATACCAGTTTTCATGCTTGTATTGTACCTGGGTTATTTTTAAAAGTTAATGTTGACTATTAATAATCTTGGTTTCATTCCTCCAACTTATTTTTTACAAGTTGTCTTGCTCTGCTTATTGAAATAGGCTTGTTCTCTACTTCAGACAGTGTTTAAGGTTTTTGTTTTCAAAATACTTCTGAAACTAGCTTGCACTAGTTTTTCTATATTTAAAAAAAAAAAAAAGGCAAGCAAAAACTCAAACCTGTTCCCTCAGTCTAATTATGTCTGACTGTATCCTCCTTGGTAATCCAGGTGTTTTCTCTGTAGCGTTTCCAGTTTCTGAATCATGGAGCAAGGCATCTGTCATAGAAAATTTAATCATTGCCTTGCAAAAGAGCCAAATCTTAGCGCTGTGAGGAATAAATGGTTTAATGCTATTTTGTCAAGGTTGTGACACAAATCTATTAAATCTCCAAGAATCTGTCAACTATAACAGTTTAAATCGACTGATTGATTTTTAATCCTGACAATTTGATCTTTTGTCTCCTCCCTAACCCTACAGCCTTCTCGGCTGTCTGAGAGGAATGGGGCTGTGGTGGTGGGACTTTGAAGTGCCTTAATAAAATGTAAACCCACTGTTGTTTTTTCTGGGCCCTCAACCCTTGTAATTTCTATGTGTAGCCAAAGACTCGCCGGCAAACAACAGCAAAACCCCGTGTACCAACCCCAGAAATGAATGTGGAAGAGCTGTTCTCTGACTCGGGGGAGTCTGGAGCGGAGATGGAGGATGCAGATTGGTTTCCAGTAAAAGCAGTCAAAGGAGCAAAGAAAAGCATGATGGGGGTAAGATCCAGCTACCTTTGACCAGTTAGTTCCTACAAGTCTCCACTATTGTTCTGAAAAGCCTTAATATGATAGTACTGCTGGCATTGGTTATTTATGGTCTTCTGACAGAAAGAACAAAAGTTGCTTGTAGTCAGTAACACCTTCCTAAATAGTTTTTCATTGGACAAGTCATCTTCTACCATGAGACACACACATTCTATCCTGCTGCCTGTGGCTCAGCTGGCCTATATGTTTCAGACAGCAGCAAAATAGTGAGCCCTAACAGCAGCCTTATTCCTTCATGAAGCCCATTTTAGGGGAAAAAAAGGGATGGCCTGTCGTGTATCCCTATGGACTGTTCCCACTGTGGTGTACTGTGGCTCCTAGTCCTGACAGAAGCTTCAGCTTCCATCTTCTGTTTCTATCAGTCTGCTGGACCTGAAGCTTCAGCCTGCTGCTCAGTCAGTTCCTGATGGGATGGAAGAAATGGTTTGAACATGCTGAGCACTGGGAACCAATGGGCCTCTTTGGGCTTGAATTGCTATGAAGCTAGATCTCCACCGTGAGACAAGTTCTTCTTCCCCTTTCACAGAGGGGTAAATGATTACATATCTCACTATTGAGTGACTGTGAAAATGTCAGCAGTTACTACAGAAAAGCTTATAAATTTTAAGGTCTAGTTCCTTTCACTGGAGCTTGTCAACCTGATAAATTCTGAACTACAGTACTATTAGTGGTTTGGGTTTTGGGGAATTCTTTTTGGCCATGTTGCAGGAAGGAGGGTTTGTGCTTGACACTTGGCTCTTGGAGTTTGTTTACGTAGCCCAGTGGAACTCCAGTGCCAATTACTGCTCAGTTCAGAACTGTAGCTTGGAGCAGCCGGTCTGTGCAATCTGACACTGCTTCATGTACCCAGACTAGCAGAGATTCATTGTTGTGGTATGCCATGAAGTAGCTAAATTGGGTCACCTCCATCCAGATGGAGGGCCCTAGGTATGGTGACTCAGGTTTGCCTCCTAGTGTGTAAATGTTAACTTGTTTTACTGACACTGAAACTGGTATCCTTTTGGATAACTTGAAGTCAGGGATTGAGTAGTTGAAGATGCTTATTTTGGGGATACTGAAGCAATAGATGGGTCTGTAGGTGGAAAGACCTTGTTTCTTTTCCTGGGATGCAGGACTGACAGTGAAACATGAAAAGGCTCATGACAGCTTGGGGATGGTACTGTCCTTTAGATTGCTTCAGGTGTTGACAGCTGTGGCAATCTAGATGCACTCTATAAAACACCGAAGCTCTTTCTGCACAGAACTCTTCTCTTAATTAGTGCTCCTGCAAGGGCTGGTGTGGAAATAGACAGTGTGGCTGCAGGAAGCAGAAGGTGGGCTGCACTGAAGGCTGTAGCTGTGACTCGGCAAAATGCAGAAATAGAGACCCTGGCTTCCCGGTGAGTAGTTAGTGCTGCGTTTGTGGGTGCACCCAACATCCTGACTGCACCCAAGATCCAGTCTGTTTAAGCAAAGCTGGATGAGTGGATAAGCAGTTACACTCTTAGTGTACATGCACAGTTTGTCAAGCTAAAGCTTTCTGAAACATTTGTAGATGTCACTGTAATTCAGTGTTTATCTGGGGTAATTAAGTACAAAGTTTTCCACTGCAGTACCAGGCTCTTGCACTAAATATAGAAATTTGCACGATGTCCCAAGTCACATAGATCTACCTACTGCCAGTTGTCAGCCATGAATCTGAAGACAAACAATTTAAGTCTTTCTTTTTGCACTTAGTAAATAAAAATTGTATCTTTACCTTCAGATGGCACAAAAGCTGAACTCATTTTTAGGTTTGGGGGGTTTGGGGGGGGTTTTGTGGTG
>JANVCT010000033.1:22718365-22747662 GCA_026770115.1 Aviceda subcristata | reverse complement strand
AATAAAATCAGTATAAACGTATATGGATATAAAATTTACTAGAGCACTGTAAAAAGATTATATTTACTTTTATTGTTTATTTACTTTTAATAATTTTAATAAATTATTGACAATTCATTACATTTTTTTTCTTTCTAATTTTTACAGATGTACCATGAAGTGAAAGATGGAAATGTTCTAACAGTAAATCACGTGAAAGATGTTCTTAGAAGTGAATACCCACATGCTGATGTTCAGAGTATACTAGATGTTCATTCTGAATACGATGAAGGGAGGAAGGTATGTTGAGAGCAAAGTGCTAAGAAATACTGCAGTACACAATTTATTGCATTTGCTAAGCTGAAAGATTGCTAAATGTTAAAGCAAGTAAATACAGTATCTTTGAGTGAAATTTTTCATTAGCCACCATTCAGTCACTAGGGGAAATGCTGAAAGGGTTTCTGCATTAGTACTCTCACTATTAAAATTTACTATTGCCTGCTGCATTCAGGAGCACAAGTTTTTTTCTAGTAAACACGTCAAGGAGTCTCTCTCACACTGCATAAATTGTTTACTTGTGTCTTCTGGGTGAGGAGCTTAAGCCTGTCTTCTTAGGCGAATCATTGTTTCCTTTAATTGTGCTTTCTGGTTATAATTTCCTTTGGGAAAGACAGCTATGAATTTTGGTTTAAAGGCTATAGAGAAGACATATTTTTATCTATAATTGATTATGTAGACAATTTTCTCCTAAAATATGTGTAAAAATACTGTTTTCCTTCCTGAGTCCTCAGCCATGCTGTCTATACAATCTTGTGTTTCTGACACACGCCATCCATTTTATTTCCTTTTAAAATCTGTTGTGTAACGTATATTATGTTCGTTTAAAAAGGTGCATCTGGGCAGCCAGAAAAAAAGGTGCTCTTTGCCTTGTGCTGCTTGTTCCTCACTGAGTTGCATGGAGGATTTGTATAGAAGGGCAGTTTGAATTTGCCCTGGAAACAGCTGGATAGGCTTAGGGGAGGAAAGCTTCCCTCAGAGAGTATTAAAGGAAGAAAAATAGACAGAGAGCCACCAGAAGGAAGCCCCCTGTACAAGCAGGGACAGTGAAACTGTGATGAAGATCAGGGAGGAGACAGGGGGATGGCAGCAAGTTGGGCACATAGATACTGCCGTAGAGTTTGTAACCATCCAGAAAGTGACGCTGGAAGAAAACATGAAAGGATGCAGAATAGAAAGGGGGAATGAATTACAGTACATTTTTATTTCTATTTGTCTCACAGAATTTTCTCTGTTTGAGGAAAAATCAGCTTGTTCTGCTTTCTTATGAAATAAGGCTTGGCTCCTGAACATAGAAGCCTTTTGAGGTTTATTTGGGGTGCTTTCTTTGGGGAGAAGGTCTAGGTCGATCCACCTGAAACATGACTGTCTTAAGGTCATTCTCCAATGTTATTTACTTAATATTCTTTTGCTAAGATTGTTAAGCAAAATAAAGCAATATTTCCCAGCAAGACGACAAAGGAAAAGTTTAAAACACCACATATAGATCTACAATTTCTTTTGTCATTCTATTTGAGAAATAAGTCCCATGTGTCCTGTTTGGTTTCCAAACATTTCCTGTTTTGTCCTTGCTACTCATAAGAAGGTGTGACAGTGAATAGTGCTTGGAGATTAGAGTTCATTGTCTCTTGATAGTAGTTTCATTTTTTGCTACAGTCGGCCACGGTCCATTTAATCCTATGATGTTTTTGATATGATCAGGCAGGAGCAACCTTTTATAAAAAGACTGGCCTGGGTCCATTGCCTCAAGCTCTGTTTAATGGCGTGCCCTTTAACAGAGAAGAGATGGATGCTGCAGAGTTAGAGACAGTTATTCTTCAGAGGATTATTGATGCCACCGGGTTCTTCCAGAGGGCAGTGTTCATGGTATGTTTCTGAATGAATGTAAGATGAAATATTTCGCAGTGAATTGAGTCATGTTTATATATTAAATTTCTTATAACGAGATGGCTTGAAATTAATATCACAACTAAGATTACATTAATTTGCGGTCATGATTTTGAAACAGTATATTTAGATTATACAAGATTGAAGGATCAACTGAGCATAGAGTAATTATGTGGAATTTTTCAACCAGAAACTGAGAATGTAATGCAGTTGTTCATTGAAAAAATGTGTATCTGATATTTTGAAATACTATCTGTGTGATAGTTATACATTTTTGACTTGACATTGTCCATAACTTGATGTATATAGAAGCTTTAAGCTCAGTTGAAAGATTGTACAAATATTTGGTCTTTGTTTGTCTTGAAACTGTAAAAGTACAAATTTAATTTTTTTCTCTTTACTACTACAGGGTTTGTTAAATGATCATATAAATGCAATGGATTTTCTTATGGATCAGCACAATGTACTTTCCCGTATAAACCCCACTATTCTTGGTGCAGAAAGAAGATACATACATTTCAGATCCACAACTGGTAAATACTTTTCTCGGATTGGCTGTTTGTTGTTATGATTTTCCTTTTTTTAGAGTCGTAACATGTTGTGTTTTACATTTTGCAGTTCCATTTGATGTGGAAGACTTCTCTACTTTCTCCTTTTTGGACTCACAAGATAAAAGTGCTGTAATTTCAGACAGCATGAAGTATTTAACAAAAAAGGGTAAATTCATTTTCTATATGGGTTTTAGATAGATATAGATATAGATATTACAGATTGTTGAAATTTGCCAGTAAATTATCCCAAGTAAGTAAGTATCCCAAGGATCCCATGTAAATAAATAAATTTCGCAATATCCCAGCGTCTTCTTTCAGGAGCCAGATCATATCCTAGTATTATATACATAAATTATAATTAACAGGATATTTATTTTAGATTTTGTAGTTTTGAAATGGGATGGATGTCATGGTTAGATATTTTTTATTTTACAGACATGAAGTTAAAAAGCTTTGCAAGACTTTTGCAGCTTTGAAAACAGGCTCAGTTTTCATACTAATGTGGTTTTACTTGAGGATATTAAAGAGTATATTCAATTTTCAAGTGACTCTTAGTTCAGCATTATCAAGTGAAGAAAGTATAGTCTTTGTAATATCTATATCAAAATTAGCTATTTCTGCAATTTAAGGAATAATTGCTTTTATTCCTTTTTTTATTAGCATTCAGTATCTTTATTTTTCCTCTAGATTGTTTAATTTTGATATCTGAAGCTTTGTCATTCTGTAGAAAAGAATAAATATATATATGTTCTGACGGATTATCACTCATTTATACATTTTATCTTGCTAAAACTCACACTGTTTTTATAAACTTAAAATATTTTTTGATGTAAAATAATCTTATTGCACACACAAGCACTTTCCCTTGGAGTTAAAAGAAATTACAATGGTGGCGGCATAATACTGCATGGAATTTTGCAATAGTCTGTACCTTATTAACTTCTAGGAGTAGACAGTTAACAATTGCTCATTTACATCAGTCCATCAAGGGAAAGAAGAATCCTGTTAACAAAGTGCTACTCTTTCAGTAATGTTTATGTGGTATTAACATAGTTTTTACTTATTCCATTATCAGAAAGAAATGCCATATACTTACATTTCTTTAGAATAAAATTGTTTGATTCTCTTTGATTCTCTGTCTACAGTCACAGGGACGTCCCAGCTAGTTGTCAAATGATGGCTGGCTTTCAATCTGTAGGCTCAGTTCTAAGATTCAAATCTCTTGTGTAAAACCCGTAACCTTTAAGCTGGAATCTACATTTCAAATCTCTGTCCCCAGTGTATTTCTCTAGACTGCAGCAACGCTTAATAATAACCTCCTCCTAGAATCTCACCAGAACATTGCAAAATTTCCATCTATATGTATTACCTGTTAGGGAATATATGATAGACCTGAGCAGACTGATATTCTTTTACAGATAATTTTGCAGAATTTTTCATGTACTGTTGCCCTTCTATGAAGAGTAAAGAACGGGAGGCTATAGACCAGAATAAAGGGAAATTTCCTGCATGTACACCTATACAGTAGTTTACTTGCTTTGGACTTTTTGATATATTCATGTTTGTGTCCAGAAATGCTAAGTTTTGTCCTGCCTTTGGCTAAAGGTCTCTCCCTTTGCTGCTGGGGAAAGTGAATGACCTAATTCACACATTTCTGTAACCAATTCTTTCCATTTCTGGCTATATGACCAGCCTGCCATCAAACGTTCACAAGAAATGTCTGGTAAAGCAGGTCTTGTTAATTGGAGCTAGCTTATTAATTAGGGCCATCTTGTTTCAGTGGTACAATAGATTGGCTACTTTAGTGACTCTCTCATATTAACGTAAGTTACCTCCTAAGAATTTTATTTCAATTCAGAGGGCAAGAGATTCTGATGTGTCTTACTGTTGAAGTCAGCAAAAATACACATAAACTTCAAAATCTCAAACAGAAATAATTCATTATTCATTACTTGTGAGAAGATCCTCTGGAATGTAAAGCAGGATTATCTTTCATTTTCAGATGAAGACGCATTATATGCTGTTACTATCTGGATTATTGCTGATTTCGATAAGCCAGCTGGGAGACAACTGCTTTCTAATGCCTTGAAACACCTGGTGAGTTTCTAGCAGTTTTTATTAAAACAATTATTATGAATATGTTAACAACACTGTGCACATTCAAAAATTATACTCTTAAATAAAGGTGTAACGATATTTTTTTTTTTGTGGGTCAGGTGCAGACTTACAAGATTCATTTAGCTCTGCGCTCCTGCAGCACTGGCATCTTACAGGCCTGTAAATGATCATTTGGTTCGTGGACTCCTGACGCAGGAGACTAACTATGATGCTGTGCATTAAAAGGGTGAATTTCTTCCCAGTTACAAACCTTCTCCCATGAGGTAACCTGGCATGTTACCTTGGCCAGGGAAGTTAAGATAATGCCTGTTGGTGTGAACCATTATGCAGTGTTCTCCTGTATTCTATGGCATAGCTGTGGCCATGAAGTGACCATTTTTCCACGTATTGTTTATATGCTTCTGAGAGAGATTATTTTTTTTTTATTATTTTAATATGCTAGGAGGTTCATGCACACTTAGGAGTTTGCTTAATTTTAAGTTCTTAAGTGTTAATAGGATTTAAAGTGTATGAGTGAATGTCACGTGAATATAAATGAGAAAAAAACCCTCAGTTCTGGGGAGGTTAGAAGAGTAATTAGACTGAAATTGGTAAAACATCTAGATTTACCAGTCAGGAATGAAACAGGAACCACTCTATGGGAATTATAAACTTGGTATGTTGCAGGGAGCGTGTGATACCAAATATGTCTTAAGAAGAGGCTTCAAAAAATGCAAAGAAGAATATGCAGTACAAGTCCTTGTTACAGGAATACATTTCATTTATGTGACTGATAGATCTGTGACCCAAGCTTGACAGGTGTATTCCCTCTCTAGTTTCATTTTTTTTTCCCCCTTCAGCGGGGAAAATATGCCATAACTCCCAACTAGGAAGTGAGAACTGGGCAAGCCTCCATGTGTTAGTGTGGAGAATTTAGGAAAAACATTAGAAAAAGCCATTCTGAATAAGGTCTGTTGTATCTTCTATAAAACAGCAGTTTAATTGGTTATCTTCATTCTAATTCATAGATCTGATTTAGACAAACCTCATGTACTGCTTGGTCTAGTAATTTCGGAGTTTCACAACAAAAAGACAAAAACATAGTAATTTTTTTAAAGTCAGTTGATTTGTATGGAGATTCTCTACTCCTTTCCAGTCCCTTTTGTCTGTGGAGTCAGGGTCTAGCAGAATTTCTGGTAGGTGCAGAACTGGGACAGACACCTCTTGCGCATGACTTGCCATCAACATTTGAAGAAAAGCTTGCAAGAGTCTGGGAGAGGAGGTGGCTGAAGGGAACTCACTTTCAACTATTCCTGCTAGTACATAATATTTTGAAAACTACTAACATATTTTTAATTCATTTGAAAAAACTAGGGAGGTCTTAGCTGGAAGAGGCCTCTGGAGGTCATGCAGTTCAGCCTCCCACTCAAAGTGAGATTATTGCCATCACTGGATCGGGTTTGTCTGAAGGAGTCCTGAAAACCTCCAAGGAAGCGACTCCATCGCCTCCCTTGACGATTTGCTCTGGTGTTGCGCCGCCTTCCTAGAGTAGTTTTTCCTGCCAGGCCAAAATTTGTGCCGTTACCCTGTGTTATACTCTTTGCCGCTGCCAAGAGGAGTTTGGCCCTGTCGGGTTTCTCGCTCACCTTCAGCAGCTGTTGGTTGCTCTTGGGGTTGTCTGTAGGCCCCTCTCCGGCAGACTGAGCCAGCCCCGCTTCTTCCGTGCCTCCTCGTAGGCCGCTGGCCGTCTCGGGAGCCCTTTGCTGAAGCCTGTCCAGCACCTCGCGTCCTTACCAGACTGGGGAGACCAAACCCAGGCGCAGCAGTCCCAGTGCAGCCTCCCAAGTACCGACTGGAGGAGAATAAGAGCGTCCCTTGCCTGGGTTGCCATGTATCTCCTGATGTTTTCTTTCCAGCGAGAGCACGCGTCTCGGGAACGGTTGAAAGCACACATTTTTAAGCTTTCCAGAGAATTTCTCTCTGGAGACTACTGGAAGTGGTTGATTTGCCATACCAAACAACCTATGCTAAACAGGACTAAAATAAATTCCCGTCCATCTTTTTAAATAAGCAAGCAGTGTTAAGGAAGGCCAGAGGTGGTGATGTCTGCTGAATTTCTAGACGGCTAATAACGTACCTTGTTAGATAAATGCCACAAAAACACTTGGTGTAACTTTACAATTAATTTTACTCATATGATCCCATAAAATGATGAATATAGTCTCTGTAAATTGATAGCAAGCAGTGAAAGAACAGACAAAGTCATCCTCAGATTGCATCTATGTGTGTTTGGCACTTGCTGAAGTGTCGTCCCTTTCTTCTCTTTTGTTGCATTTGGTCATGTAGCTATTACAAGACTTCACTAATGTTTTTGAATTTTACGTCTGTTTTGGGGAGAAAACAAGCAAACGCTATCATTATGCTTCAGCATCACTGAAAATGTACATTTGGTGCAGAGTAACAGTGCTGATGCATTAAAAAAATGGCTTTTACAAGGAGCCCGTTACGTTTTCATTCTCTGATCTCTGTTGTCACCCCTATTTATTTAAGCTTCTGAATGCATACAAGAGCTTCTTTGAACAGCTCATTGTAATGTCCTTTGTGATCTGAAAAGCAAAATTTGGTAGCTGAATCGATGGCCAATTCCAGGTGGAGAAGGCAGGAGAACCCTTTTCCTCTTAACATGATAATTGGCAAAATCTCTGTCACGGTCTCTGCACTGAAATTTCCTCTTTTTTCTACCACTTCCACAAGTTTTACTGCACACATGTGACTACTGGCCTGCTTCTGGTACAGAAAAGCAGCAGCTCTACTTTTGCCCTGTGGAATAGTGTGAATCAGCACATCACGTTTTATTATGGTTGATACGAAATTAATAATTCTTCATGCCTATAAAATAGATTGAAATCTTCAGAAAAGGAGTCAGAGGAAAAATAAGCTGCTCTTCTGTTTTGAGTCGTGTCATACTTTTGTCACTAATACCTAGCTCTTCATTTCACTGACAATTCTGAAATGAAATTCTGTAATTCCAGCTCAGATTTAAGGCTTGTGAACACTTCAGAAAAGGTAGAAGACAAGACCAGCACAGGACTCGGTGAATGCAGACCTGCTTTCTGCATTGTTGTGCTCTAGGAACAAAAGGTTGCTTAATCATTTCACCTTTGAGAGAATTCCTGGAATCTTCAGCACTCCATCTGAGGAATCGTATAACTCCACAGGCTCTAACTAATCTGCAGCGAAGCGTATCTGGTGCCCTAGGGATTTAATTTCTGAAGTGAAATATTTGTACTTAATTTTGGGGAGATCCTCTGGAAGAGACCCATCAGGATGTGATTTAGAAATTCGAAGTACATTGCATTAAATGAATGTTGCTGCTGAAGGCAGCAATTCAAGGACTATTTTGACTTCGCAGGCTCAGTATTTATTCATTGCCAGCTAAACCTTAAAAGTTATGACTAGTGGTGTTGTGTGATATATGAAGGTCTGATTCCCCATCATGAGCATACTGTGTCTGATACCCAGAATAAAGAAGGTCTTCGGGGGTGAATGCTGAGCATTCTTTGCACTGAAGGCTATTGGACCTCCCAGCTTTGATTATTACAAGAATTCCTTTGTAGGTAATAATGCAGTATTTTAGGACTCAGAAAAATCCTTTTCCTTTCTCTCCAGCCTTTCTTTAAATCATTTTTTCCCCCTTAATTTTCCATTCTAAATATACTTTATACCCTACCAATGTATTCACTGGTAATTCTAGCAAACATGATGTCTCATGGAAAAGCTTACAGAGCCGTAGCTAGTTGCTAGTGAGACTTAGGATGAAAGATCTAAAAACTGCCCACATTCCACAAGCTCCAGGGCTCCTTTAAAAATGAAATTGCTTCAAGTACGAGAACTATTCCCACACCGTGGAAAATAAATGACTGAATGTTTGCTGCCTACATTCTACATTTAGATTGCTATGGGATGACAGTAAGGGAAAATTTTTTTTTCAGCTGAAACTGGAAACTATAGGGCCAGTCGGTGAGGCTGAAGGCACATAGGTGGGCCGTTCCAGATGGCAGAGCTGCACAGAAGAAATATTTGGCTTGAGTAGCATAGTGACCAAACTGCCTGGAAAGAAGATCCTGATGAGATGGGTGAGAAATTACCGAATGGCACGGAACATGTCTGAGGGGAGCTTTATCTATATTTTGAAATTCCTGGAGAGCCATAAGGACTATGCGAGGGCAGTGGCGATGCCAGGTTCCACACACAAAGGCAGTCAATGCTCATCTCGAGTTGCTGGATTAGAAAAAGTTGGATTTTGAGGAAACGATTGCCTAGACTGCCCCTTCAGTCTAGAGAGGAAGCGAGTGAAGAGGCACACGCATCGATGGTATCGGGTCGGGGGTAGATCTGGGCCTGGGAAGAAGGAATTAAAAATAGCAGAATGTAAGATCAGAGAATATTTGGAGAAAGGAAAAGGAAAGAGAAAAGAAACAGCCAAAATGGGAAGTGGAAATGAGTCAGGAGGGAGGGAAGACAGTACAAATGGGAATAAATCTGGACTTATAAAGGAAGGGCAGTCTCTGGAATGGAAAAGGAGAGTTGAGAAGAGTCCGTCTTAACAAAACAATGGCAAGAAGCATGCCAAAAACATGCTCATTCTTCCATTAGAAAATTTTTAATTGTAATTTCTATTTTTTTCTTTTATAATTCCACAGCTCTAGGTGAGTTAATAAACAAAAAAAGGGGTGGGGGGAAGAGAAAAATATTAAAGAAATAGAAAAGCCTTTGGCAAGAAAGGGGAGAAGAGAGAGGTAAGAGGAATATTACAATTACAACATATTCCAATCTGAACATGGGTGGGGAGGTTGTTGAAAGGCTTGGATAACAAAAACCTGCTGCTTACAGTTGGACACAGTAAATACCTGGATGCACAAACCCCCCTCCAAACCAACAACCCACTTATCATGATGATTAGCAGCTGCTCTGGATTTCTAGTTCCAGCCCATAATAAAAACACTTTTTTCCATATTTGCATGGCAATAATAATGATGATTATGGTTATTTTAACTAGTGTCTAGCAAAGCTGCCCATCTCTTGAATTCGTTAGGACCTGCGAATGAGGTCTTGGAACACATTCACTTCATTTTCTCTTATTATATACAAAATACTGTTGTGTACACTTTAGGAGGAACCAAGGCAAGGCAACCTGGCAAACAAACTTTTATCAAACAGCACTTTGTTGGAAGCGTATGTGCTTAGATCCTCAAAAGTAAACAGTGTATATTGGAGCAGATTTTTCCGCCAGTATGTATTGGCATTGCTCCATCCACCCCACTGGAATTAGGAGTGTTTTCTCCAGCTGAGGATCTCGTCCATCGAGAGCAAACCAGCACTCTGTGCTGTATATTTTGAAAGAAGCACAACGGGAAAAGCCTGTAGGGCGTAGGGAGCAGGAGTTTCCCTTGCAGGTAGATGAAACGTGCCTGCTGTTCCGCATGCACAGGTGCACTCATCCCTATTCCAGAGAATTTGCTGTTCGTTTGCCACTGAACCCCATAAGCAAGTCATCACCAGCAGGAATGATTTAACATTAATCAACACTATCTAAACAAGTAGGTGATACCATCAGAGACACTGAATTATACCAGCGAGAATTATACCAGCACTGCGCTCCATGCTCTGTGTAGTTTTGTCCACTATGTCATTAAAAAAAAAAAAGCCATTTTAAGTGAAGAAATTAAAACCAAGTTTAGAGATTTTTATTTTGAGCCCAGTAACATGTACAGTACTTTCTGCCCTCTCAGTGGGCACACTGGTTTATGTTCCTCATAGAGCTGGAACCGGTGGTATTCTGATAGAAAACAAGAGAGACCTCTTATGAAGAAAGAAGACAGATTCTTGGCATCAGTATGGCCCGGCCAGAATGGAATGGCAGAGAAGTTTGGCAGGTGATGGAGATGCAGACGGACATCACATTTTGCTGTCTGCGCTTCCTTCTGCAAGCAGGACCCAGACCCCCGCTGTGAACCCACCGCTCCAGACCAGAAACTCCTTGTGATTCTCACATAAAATCCCACCTGAACTGGATGTCATCACTGGATCCGCACTGCTGTTGGTACAAAGTAATGATAGAGGTGCAAAACAAAAGCCCTCTGCAACCCACGATAAACATACCTTGCGTTTATGGCTGTTTTAAATGGCAAGGGATGAAGTTCAGCACCTGGGTAATTTGCACTTTGCACAGAACATCTGTTTTACGATTCTTTCTCTCACTTATCACGCAGTCTGTGTGCAAACACCGCGCGCCCTAACGTGGGGCTGCACCCGCGTCTTCCTTCACCCGGCCGCCAGGCTGGACCGAGGTCGTTGGAAACACAACAGGCTCTGTTAGGAAAAATGACTTAAACCCTGGGTTGCTGCTGCAGCCCCGCTGCTGACCGCCCTGTGTGCAAGGAGAAGCTGAGCTCGCCCTTGTCACCCACGCTGGGAGCAGGGACACCCCGAGCTCCCACCTCGCCCACTGCCAGAGGATGCCTGTAAATACCAGCCAAGGATGCCAGGGAGCACTGGAAGGCAGCGCGACTCCTCTGGAGCTCGACACAGGCTGCTGATCAGCCGTGGCAAACTAATTGCGCTCTGTCTGCTTTTGAAATGAGGGCGGAAAAGTGGCTGGAACGGCCTCGTCGGAGCTGGGAGGATGCCTGGAGCCTGAAGGTGCCTCTTATTTTGGGAGTCGGGAGCGTTCGGCTGCCTGCCCATCTTCATCCCCATGACCGCCTGCTTACATTTAGCAGCAGCTCTGACTCCTTGCTGAACTCGGTCCCTGTAATTAACGCATTAACTTCTGCTCTTTGCTGAGCCACGAGAATCCAGGGGCAAGCGCTGGGCATCCGAGGACTCGTAGCCACCGGTCCCGGCGGCTCTGCGGAGCCTTGGAGAAGCGCCTGCAGGCGCAGGAGCTGCTTGACCTTCTGGCCAAGGGGAACTCGGCACCCTCCAGCTCTCCTTCACCGTCTAGGCAGCTGCCGCGGCCCCGAGCACCGACGCTTTCCTCGCCCGAAATCCTGGTCGTTGCTGGCTTCTCTTGGCCCCAGCCTGCAGCCGCTCTTGCGCAGCGCTGCCGCGGGAGGAGATGGCTGCCGGACGCCTGCCCCCTGCCTCCCACCTGCCTTTACCACCTTCTGCACGGTTTTTCTGCCCAGTTCCTCCTCAAATTATTCAGCGAGGGCCCAGATAGGAATCAAATATCCCGACTCAGTCTACTTCCAAACACTGGCTGTGTTTACCCATAAATTTATAACTCTTCCCCCAAGCCAAGAAGCAAACAAACAAACAAACAAACAAACAAACCCCAGAAGCCCCAAACAGGCTGAAGAACTCTGCGCTGCAACAAAGCACCGGGAAGAGGCAGGCCCAAGCAAACGCCGGGGGAAGCGCACGCAGCGTGGCACCGTACCTTTTGCTCCGGAGCGGAACACAGAGCTGAAGGAAAACGCCGTCTCCTCGCAAACGGCTTCTCCTTGCAGGGGAGAGCCCGTCCCAGCCTCCCTCCCTGCTGTGGCAGCGTCTGCAGAGCCCACGGGAGATGGGTCGGCCGTTGCGGCGGTGGGACGGCGCAGGGTCTGAGGAGCCGGAGCGGAGTCGTCGCTCCCGGGGTAAATACCCAGGCGGTTCTTCAGCTGAGCTGGTGGCAATGCTGGTGGAGCTAAGTCAGGTCTGCTTGCCTGGCCTGACGTGAATGTAGTCATAGTTCTTGGTAATCCGAGTAGCTGGATGCTCAGAAATGCTCAAAACAACAGTAGTTTAAACATGTTGGAGCTGGAGGATGCTTGTCCTTGCTCTAGCAAGAAAAGGAGAAAGCCAAAATGAGTTCACCACTAGCTCTTATAAACTAGACTGAAAATGTTTAAAAAACCATCATCGACAAGCTTTACTGTTGCTTTGCGTAAAGATAAAATTTGCGAGATGCTGAAGCACCCGGGCCACGTGTTTTTATCCCAAAGATAGGGAGCTTGGAAGGAGCGGGTTTGCTCCCTGGGCGAGGCAGGGCAGGGGCTCGTTTCCTGCTGCCTGAAACCCGGCTGCAAAGGGTCTTTGGAGAGGGAGAAGGAAGCATCAGAGCCAATTTCTGAAGAACAGAGAGGAGGGGAAGGACAAAAAGGAAAGAAAGCAGGCAGAATAAATCTGAATTGTAACAGAATTATAGTCCATATTGAAATTTCCACATTTGGAATTGATTTTTTTCCATCAGACAAAAGGCTGAAACTTTAGTTGTTGAAATACTGATCTCTTTTTGACTTTTCTAAATGTCATATCTGAACAAGCTGCAGGTGAACCATCAGCAATAAAGGACTGATGCAATCTGAAAATATTTTCGTGTCAAGCGTAATGTGATGCTCTTCCCTTTGTTTGCATTGTTTTCTCTCCTGCTCTGCCTGTGGTGCAAGTTTCTACCTTCCATCAGGTGACAAAGGTTCACTCATTTTTCTGGCTGCTGCCCATTTTCTAACTCCCCCCCCTTTCACATTTAGGGAGTGAAAAACCATCTCCTTTGTGGCGTCACGTTAGTACCGAAGTTTCAACTTAACTGTGTATGCAAAGAGTTTTATTTGCATCCCTAAGCGGTGTATGCTGGAAGCGAACAGAGCTGCAGCACCTTTGCGAGAAGCTGCTCGCCTCTGATCAGCGATCGCCCTGCCCTGTTTTAACATGGGTTTTCAATTGTTTCGCTCTATTTCTCCATTGTCTTTCTTCAGAGCACTATTTCTTTCCTATCTGGCATTTTCTTCACTGTCCCCGAACAACCTCTTTTACTTGCTCTCTCCTACAATAACCCCATTCCTCATTATTGTTTCCATTCTCTTTTGGGGTTTTTTTTTCACTTGATGGAGGCCCGGGGGCCCCTGCTCTGCGCTGGGGGTTCCTCTTCCAGCAGACACGTCGGAGCTGGAGCACCAGCTCCTTCGCGTCGGATCGGTGCCTGCACCACTGCAGAAGAGGCTGGCCATACTCTCCGACGAGCATTTTATATCTGCTTTGCAGGAGCATACGTAATCTATCAAAGTGCAAAGCAGCGATGAATCAGGTCTTTGATGCAAATAAGAAGCAGCCACATGGCGTGAAGCATTTGGGAGCACTTCAGGCTAAAAAGAAAAAAAAAAAACAAAACAGAAGAAGAAAAAGATGCAGCTGTGAAGAATACAAATATTGGCTCCTCGAGGAAACCTCCATATTGTATCCATTATTGCAATCTACTTATTTGTTCAGGGCTAATGCTCTCCATTTTGAGATTGTCCTGGATCTAGTTTCCCATCCTCAGAGAGCAGATGAGAAGGTCTAAGCAGCAATATTCTGTGTGAGGTAGCTGCCTAAGGAGTCTTTCTCCGCTGTCTGGCTGACGGAGCAGATTGCTGTGTGAGAGAACCTGCTATTAAAATGAATAAGGACCCTTTTGTGCATGAGAAAGCAGAAAAAAAAAAAAAAAAATTGGCCTCTTCCCACCTTCCCCATCTTCTCTTGGTATGAAGAAAAAATCTGCACTGCCTTCCCCGCCGCAGCTATTGTGAGTGCCTCGCGGTGGAGGCTGCTGGAAGAGGGCAGCTTTTACACAGCCTTCCCGAAAGCTCCTCGGCAGGAATGCGGAGTGCTGGGTTTGCCGAGGTGCCTGCAAACGCCGTGGCCTGGAGAAGGGGCTGGCGGCTCCGGAGCCCGTGAGCGAGGCCCCCACCTGAGGTCATCCGTGGGGATGGACCTGAGGAATGCCTCTTGACGCTCCAGCAGCGAATTTTCCTATCATCTGCGAGAAAAGCAGAAGAGAGGGGTCAGCGGCGTACGTAGCGGTTACGCTGCTGCTGTGATGATGCGGGTGAGAGAAGCACGGCAGCGATGGAGGACGGTGTTCTGAGCGCTGTAAGAGCGGGGTGACGAGCCGCTGCCTGCCAGGAACTGACGGGAGACCCCTGAGCCGAACGCTCCTTCGCTATAGCCGGGGGCGAGTCAGCCCAACCCCGCAGATGAGCATCGCCCTGCCCGCCACGCGGCTACAGAGGTCCCACGTCACCGTCGGTGCAAAGAGCAGTCTCCGTTAAACCCAGCGAATCGGAAAGTTTGGCTTTGCATCCCGCTTACAACTCATTCCGTGTGACGCTGGGTAAAGCAGCATCGCACGCCGTGAAACGCGTGAGGGAGGAGACCCCGGAGCACGTTCCCCGTAGCGTAGCCTGAACTACCATAGTGTAGGCAAGAAAAAGTTTGAAATGACCCTCTTTGCTCTTGTTCGTCCTAAGCATTTCAAACGGAGCTGAGGGAAAGCCTCCAAAAATGAAGTATTTGTACCTGTGAATGATCTACTAAGGCCAGTCGCCCCAGGAGGGCCACCTATAAGCAGAAACCTGAATCCTTCCCCCACCCGCGTGCGTGTCCTCAGTGTCTATTCCAGCCATTTCTCTAAAAACAAAAACACAGAGCACACTGAGAGAACTACAGGACTCTTGTTTCTTAAAAAAAAAAAAAAAAAAAAAAAAAAAGAAAAAAAAAAAAAAGAAAAAGCAGCAATATACTATGCTTTTCACTTCCCCTCTTTGCAGTTACTCCAGCCCGTCCCCCCCAGCCCGTGCCGCGGCCGTGCCCGCAGCGTGTCCTCCAGCAGCGTGCCAGGGGTGAAACACGCACGAGGCTGCCCTTTTGTCACAGCGTCACTCAACGGGGTCTGCTCATCCCTGCTCTTACTGAAGGTTACGTAGCTGAGGCTTTAAAATCCTCCTCCTGATGGACAAAACGCTGTCGGTGCCTCTCTAGGGGAACCTGCTAGGAGAACGGACCCTGACCTCCTACGTCTCTGGGAGAGGGGGAGAGAAAATGTCTTGCCAACATCGGGGTCTGTTGCTCACGTACAGCACGGCTGCCTTTTCGCCGCTGTCCTTGGATAAGTAGGTTTGTATTTATATATAGAATATAGCAAAAAAAAAAAAAATCATAAAAGCCATGAGTATTTAAATATAGATCCCTTCATCCAGAAGGAGCCTGAACCGTGTTTATGCAAGCTGGGATAGTAAAGGTGACGGTGTTCTGTGCTGTTTCTGCACTGAACTTAAAGAAAAGCCCCTGAAGTTTAGCATAAAATAAAAAGAAACAAAAAAATCCCCCAATTTACTGTTTTCTCAAATGGCCTCATATCTCCTGCCTCTCCCAACAACCCCAGGAGAGTGCAGCATGGATGGTTTGTATTGATACAATCTTTGTAGTTTGGATAAAGGGCTAGTAATCTGTAAAGATTTCAGTTTTCTAGGGAAACCAGGGCTTGAAGTATTTACATATTTTTTGGGGGTAGTTGAATTAAATTTGGGATTGAAACTTCAGCTGCTGGGCTTCTCTGATCTGAATGCTTGATTAATTCTCAACTTTAACTTTTCATCATCACTATTCTTGGGGTTTTTTTTGGGGGGGAGTGGGATGGAGGAGGGGTTGAACAGCTTCCTTCTGGTTGCTGCCCAAAGATGGCTTCGGTTAGACAAAGCAGGCGAGATACCTGAATCAAAATCAGGAGGTTCCTTGCAGATGGCATGGCCACAGCTGCGATGTTTTGCTCCTTTCTGTTTGCCTTGATGCAGGAGGACTATCACAGAGAAAGCTGTTCTAGCTTTGGTGGCTAATACCCTGTACTTCTACTTTTTCCTTTGTAACTATCAATTAACTCCCACAACTTCCTTCTAAGAGTCACTTTACCAACAAAATGTGCCCTCCGTGAACGTGAAGTGTAACCGGGATCTCTTGCTACAGCAGTCCTCACTGGAGCATGGTTGTTTTAGAGAAATATCCAGTAGAAATAACCTGGGAAAAATCAAAATATATAACCCTGCTGCAGGGTCAGTGGCCGCGGAGGAGGCCATGAGCTCAGGCACCCCTTGCTGGAAGCCGTGGAGGCTGCTGAGATACGTGCCTTCATATTTACATAAACTCCGTGTAATATCCAACGTTAGCAAGGAGCTGGGGTTATTTCGTCAGAAGAACTTCCCACCGCGGGAGAGAGTTACCGTACTTGGAAATGTAATTGGGCGGGTGCCACGGCTGAATCATTGGTGCCACTTTCCATGGCTCTTGATCCTCCTGCCCAGCACTGACCTGCTACTGGGTCCTCTGCTATGGACCGGCCAGCCGTGCAGATGTACCAGGGACGTTCGCTGACCCTCGGAACATCCCCAGGTTGTCGTGATTAGTTTGGGGTTTAATTGCAGTGAAAGCAAACTCTTGGTAGTAGCAGCGCAATTCAGATTTGAACAGGCTCCCGGTAGATCCCAAGATAAAAGTACCCAGGGCCTCAGGATGTGCAGAACCGTCCCCCAGGGCTTTGGCAACCATTTCTCAGCGCCTCCGTTTTATTAGTTCACATCCCTGAGGCCTGTTTTTCCTACCACAGGATATGATTAACCCTGACCGGAGTCATCGCGCTGCATCCCGAAGCGGAAAATCCACCTGAATTCAGCACGACGCCTCCGCCTGCCTCGAATCCCGCTCCGTGTGGGACCAAGCCGACCTCGTGCCTGGCTCGTGGGTCTTCTCCAGGGCAGGTTTGCTGGGCCACCTTGTCCCGGGGGGGGGGGCCGGACGGCGCACGCAGAGCCTGGCTGGTCTCCTGTGCCCGGGTAGGGAGCGGGGTGCTGCCCCAGGGTCAGCCTGGAGCTGGGCACCACCAGCTTTCCCGCACTGGGTGAGGGATGCTGCTCCAGGTTTGTAGGGGAGCTGCAGCGATGCCCTTCCCACCCGAGCGCCCGAAAAAGGGCGAGGAGGAACATAAACCAGCTCTGAAGTCCCGTGAACCTCTGGCATAGTAAGTCGGGGTGATGAAGGACGTGGCGGCGTGTGGGAGGAGGCGCTGCTGACAGCAGGCAGAGGCTCAAGGCCAATTCTGGGGAACTTCTCATTCCGTTTTCCTTGAAAAATAGCGGCGAAAGGGCGCTGTAGCATTTTCCAGCCCTCGCTCACGTAAGCAGCGTGCGCTCGTCGCTCCGGCAGGCTTCCTGCCGTGAGTAATGGGGAAGGGAAAAAGGGCAGAGAGTAGGGACGGTCTCGTTTCAGCTGCTTACTCAGAAAGGACCTAAAGCCCCGACGGACTCCGGGGAGAGATGCAATTCTTCGGCACGCTCGCCTTCTGCAAAAACCGCTACCGAAAGCGAGGGGCTCTCGAGTTAGCCCTTCGCAGCACCCCCGGCACCGGCTCGCCAGACAAAATATCTGCAGAAACCTCCTGCCTTGTGCTGAGAGCGATTCCTGAAATGGTTACGCAGGGCAATGCTGTGCCTCTTGCCCTGGATCCCGCAAGGCGTTGTCTGGGGGGGGGGGTGGTCGTGGGGGCTGCATGGAGCCTTTTGAAGTTAAACTCAAGCGGAGCGTCGCAGAGACGCGGTCCTCACAAATAAAGGGATTTCAATGAGCTAAACGGAAAACAAACTCTGTTTAGTCTTCAACATCCCTAGCAGAGACATGCAGCAGTGCTCCTGGAAGTGGAGTTTTTAATCGATGACCAAAATAGGGTGGTTTTGCTACCTCCTCCCCATTATCCCCCCCAAACCTGGTGAAGATCCATCTGCAATATATTTATTAAACTAACAAAGGCTCCTTGCTTTGCTCCGAGAGCAGCCTGGCTTCCTCTGAAGCATAAGAAGCCACATTGACAGGAAAGAAACGGGCACATTTCACCCTCAAGTGAAGTTTGCAAATACTCCAAATATTTGTTTGCACGTGTGGCCACTCGCAGAGCTGAAATTAACAGTTTGGGAGAAGTAGGCTTGAGTTCCCAACCATGTCAATCCATGTGCCGGGAGATGGATTTGTAACCCGGAGCAGCAGGATGGGCTCTTCATCCCTCAAGTTTGCTTTCAGTATCATTTCTAAGACATTTTATTGCTTACACTGTTGGTATTTTAAAATCTGATGTACTTTCCTTCATTTTTGCTGCTTATTTTTTTCCCCTAGTAATCAGGTCATACCCTCCGCTGCCATACGTGAAGGATAAAGAGCCTAGTGTTCTCCCTCCTGCCATATGGAAGAAGTCCCTCTTCTAATGTCAGACCGCAGTGGAAATGGGGAGGAAAAAAAAAAAAAAAAAGCTAAATTAGGATTCAGCGTGAGGATTAGCTCCTGCTAAGGGACCTGCAGCCTCTGCATGCACAGAACCCTACTGCAGCTGGTGGGGGGATTCAGGCAGTGAGAACTACCCCGTGGGCTGCACCGAGCCCCTCCAGCCCCCAAATACATACCCAGGCTCCTGCGGGTGGTGGGGGCAGAAAGCACCTTGCTCAGAGCAGGAAATCTCTCTTTATTGCCGGTGCTTGGAGTTTATTGCTTATTAAACTGAAGGGTTGTTTGCTTCTCACATCCTGCAAGCGTTTTATATGAAGACAGTTCGTATAGAATAAGGGTGGTTACATCCTATGCGTCGTTTCTGAATTTCCCAGCCTGTGGCACTGGAATTTAGCCCTGTAGCAAGCAAAAAATGGTGTGGAGTTAAAAAACCCAAATGTCAACTTGCTATCATATCACAAGTGTCAAAAAAGGAAATATTTTTACAGCCTCAGGAAAAAAGACCACTGGAGGTCTAAACAAGATAGACATGCCACTGCGTATCAGAAATATGACTTTATCTTCTGTGATTTATAGTGTGTCCAAGGAGATACATGCATGTGGGGAAGAACGTGAAGAAAAGCCAAGAGCAAGAGAGATTCCTGCGTGAAAAATCCTCTGTACAGCACCTGCCCCGGCCGCGGGAAGGCAGCGATGTGCGTGCCGAGGGGGTGCCTGTGCCGAGCAGCTGCTGAAAAGGAGTACAGAGCGGTCAGGGCCAGGATTTATTGGAAACCAAGGTTTGTGCTGTTCTCTTAGAAACAGAAAGATGGTTTTATTTTTGCAAACAGAAATCTAGTTTGCGGTTAGCTTCTGGCAGCAGGTGGCTGCTTTGGACCCTTTCTGAAAAGGAGCACAAATAAAAACACATTTTAGCCTGCTACGAAGACAAAACAGCACCCATATGGTTCTCTTTGCTTGCACGGAAGTTTATCCTGAAACCCATCTTAGAAGAGATAAAGGGGAGAGGTTTTTGTCTGTCTGGGAGGCACCGTGTCCTGGGCATCTGCTAGACCGGGATTTCTCGTTTGTTAAGGGATATTCTCTGCCCCATCTTCCCATTAAGGAATCTGAATGTTATCCGCTACGCTGTAATCCCCCAGCCCCCAAAAGATTACTGCCTCAATCAACACATGATGCAGATTTTTTTCTCTCTTGTATTTCAAAGTTTTGTTCCGCTTCGTGCTCTAAGCAGCTGGTGGTGCCTATTCAGCCCGTTGGGCAAAGACCCAGATCCCCCCATTTTTTAAAAAAAAGAGAAACCAGAGTCAGCTTCAGCCCTTGCTTATGCTCACACCTGCAGGCTGTGTGTACTATTACACGCTATAGGCTTCAGCTGAGATGGGTCTTTTTTTTGCCCTTGGGTACAGCAGCGAACCCCAAGGGCCGTCGGAGGGGGGGAGCAGGGTCTGACTTGAAGCACCCCTTATTTTCTGCCTGGTGAGGGATCGTGCCCTGAATGCTGCTCAGGGGATACAGCAACTCCACAGTCGTAAAACCCAACAGTGAGAAGAGTAGCTAAAGCACTTGTTTTTTACAGTAAATATACTATTAATCAGTTCACACTTTAGCATACAGAACCCACTCACCCTCGCTGCCTGAGCCCCATGTGTAATTTCAAAAAGTCGCATTGCACACACGCTAGACCTAAGTAGACAAGTCAAGTAGTGGCTTGACTTAGGCTGGCTAAAATCAGAGGTCAAGAGCAGAAGTTTTCACTCTTGGTTTGCTTTTTGGGGAAAAAGGGTATTTCTAGTTGTGGAGCTTGCAGAGGGAAGCCTGAAGATGTTACCTGCTTGCACCCTGGAGGCACAGGCACTGAACGGGAAAGAACGAGATCCAAACCAGTATTCAGCCATGGTTTGGAAGGCTTGACTGGAGGCTTCTGAGGGCTTCGGACCGACAACGTGCCCAGCAGGTGGCAGGGTGAGGAGCTCACCTGGGTGCTGGTTTCTTTCCGAGCTAGACCGGCTTTTATCAGAAATAACCTTCCCAGACCAACGAAGGCCAAATTGATGGGACTTCTGTCGTGACGGTGCGACGCCAACGGGTTGTATTTCCCATCAGCTTCCAACGAAAGCTTTGCAGACCCGAGCTCTGCGTCGGGACAGCCACTCAACAGAGAAACTGCATTTTTTAGGCAAGGCGGACGGTGCTGTTCGAGCCTGGGGCAGGAGGAGAGACCCTGATTGCCACCAGTGCTGAGGCTGGGGGGACTGGGTGTTCCTGGACCCCCTTCCGTGGCTGGCTCCTTCCCAGCCTGAGCATCCCTCCAGGAAAAAACAAGAGGAAGGCAGAGAGGGAAATCCCAAGGTTTATAAAATAAAATACAGGCAGGGGTGGGAGAGGGGGAACTGAGGGTGAGCAACACTGGAGGAAACAGGACAGTGTTACAGACAAGGAGCTCAGGCTGGACTATCTAAAAAAAAAAAAAAAAAAAAAAGGAGAGAGAGAGAGAGAAGAAATCTCATTAGGCAACAGGCAGCTGCTCCACAAATAACTCTGCACTAGGGGACACTATTGTACCATAAATCACAGCAGACGCAGAAGAAAGTCCAGTTTCTAGCAAGAAGTGGAACACCTCGCTCCTTTTTTAGGGATTTCTGACACCGACACTGTACCAGGGTGGCCCTTCATCCTCCTCTTCCCAACTCCTGTCACTTTTTACAGCCCATACAAACACCACAATTTCTAACTCACCTTGTGACGGTGACGGGTCCTGTTTCTTGGCACATCTTTCTCTCCAGGTCCTTACTCCTGAGCAAAACACCACCAACACTTGCTGCCGGGACGGCACTTTTCCGTAGAAGTCACAGCCGGGGACAACGGCCCTCGCCTCGCACCTGGAGCTGGGTTTCTGCCGGGCAACGCTCCCCCTCACCAGTACGGACTGGAATTGCGTAACTACATAACACTGCGCATCCTGCGCCTATTTTGGGAAAAGCTAAGCAGAAAACATCATCCTTGGCAGCCTGTCCCGTGCAGGAACCCGCGTGGTGTGTGACCACGCGGGACGCCCAGACGCGTCCTCCTCACCGAAAGCATCCCTTCCCTTCCCTCCCTGGGTCTCACGAGCATTTTCCATCTGTAAATACACATTTATCGAGGCCCCAGCTGCTATCTGCTGGGGTGCTCCACCTCTGCAAGACCTACCGAGACCCCAGTTCCCATCAGAAGTGGTTTGGCTCCAACAGGTCCCCGCACCAGCAGCCCCAGTCCGGTGAAGTTGGGCAACAGCAAAGGCCAGTTCAGCCGGACCGAACTCCAGCTCTGAGAAGCTGGGCCAGCAAGTCCCTCATCATCTCAGCCCGCCCCAGGTGCTGCCCTCAGCAGCTTCTGTGCTGGTTCTGAGAGTTCACGGTATCATTATAAATGATTATTACATAAATATTACACTCTAGTGCTGCGTGTAGGTAAAAATGTGTTGTAGAGAAGAAGGATCTGTATGCAGAGACTTTAAAATAAGACACAGAAAACTGTAATTGTTAAAATTTAACTTGCAACATTTTAGTTTAATTTTCAGCAATCTTTTTTTAAATAGTCTTTCCTATTGCACAAAAGCCACTGCTGTTTCTCTTGCCATGACCATCATCTCATTAAAAAAAACCAAAAAGACAAAAAGGAAAAAGAATACCTCTGGTACAATAAAAATGCTTTGCAACACACATACATATAGCTTTACTGTACAATATTTTAAAATTTGGGAATGTGTGTATTATTTCTACATATTCTGAAACGGAGTTTTCCGTGATGATTTCTATTTACAGTTGCACAATGCCTTTAATGCTTGGAGACGCAGCTATAATACTCGACGCTAACCCTCGAAAGGAAGTTTTAGCCGACCCTTGGACACTCTTTCTCCGAGCGGTCTCCAGCTCCAGCTTTGAAGCAGGAGCTCTGCCCTCCCGTGGGGTCGGGGGAACTGTAACGCTCCTCTACACGAGCAGCTTTCAGCCCTCACCCACTTTACAGATCCTTACAATTTTCTAAAGGAGTCTCGGATCTTGTTGAAAATTCACATCCATAAATTGTTCTGCAGGTGAATTTGCTTTTCTAAGTGCCTTTTGCTGACCCAGGGATATGCAGACTGTGGTGTGAAGAGTGAACTTACACTCTTCTGTGTGTCTGTAAAGATAATTTCTCAGGCAGACCCCTGCCCCAAGCCAAACTCCTTCTGCTTCACTTTTACTCCGCAGTACTAAAACTGTTTTCTTTCTTTAAGATAATATCAAGCAACTTAATAAATACCATATCAAAACATATTTGCTATTCATTTATCAACCATTCTTCCAAGTAGGAGTCTTCATCCTACAAGACTTTCTATTTTTGGCTTGATGTATCACACATCTCAGGCTGGGCTTTGCTCCAGCAAAGGGCAGGCAGCAGTACTTCTCTGCGAAAAGCACAGGAATGTTTCCTTCTGCCCAAGATTTTGAAAATTTTCTTTACGTAAGAAACATAGCCCAACCTGTTTTTTCACCATGCTGTACTCAAAATAAGATTCACTCATGTCTCATCCGGACTTAGATGCTCGATCTCCAGGTCTTCCTAGAGATCCTTCCAAGGGCCTTGGGCTGGCTCTTTTCTGCGAGGTGTGAGCGAGGTGAACACTCTTGAACAGGAACAAATGTCATACATAGCTATTTTTTAAAATGGACTTCTGCATTTTTTTCTTTTTAAATCATTAAAAAAAATAAACCAAACCAACAACTTGGTCAATAGTTCAGAAAGGCAGGCCTGATCCTGCACTGGACTCTGAGCATCCAGAACTCTATTTTTAGGTAAAACCTCCTGAAGAACTGGGGTGATAATCTGGATCTTGCAGCCATCACTTACAGGACCAGTCCCATCGAAATAAGTTTCAAAGGCACACTAGGATACTGCGATTTTAAAACTGCTCCCACAGACAAGATTTTTCCAGAAGTCTGGAAAATGCTGGCAGATCTGCTGCTGATGAAACCATGTCCGAAGCGCTGCTCGTTCGGGGTGCGAGAGGGTCTCAAGCCCGAGTTCCTGGATTTGCAGACCCAGGCACCAACCCTGCAGGTCCTACAGACATAATTATCTTGAAAACTGAAATCCAGAGCAGAAGCAGCTGGGAGCAGGGCTGGAATTATCCTGACCTCTGCTGTGTAAATAACTTAGCGGCTGTTTGAAGACTCTGAAAACTCTGCCTTCTTTATTTGTCAGTAACTCCCCGAGTGCCGCGTACACCAAATGTTGTGTTTACATTTCCCACTGACTCAGAGTTAACGCTCTTTGTAGAGTTGTAAAATGAAGCAGATGCCCAAATACAGGCTTTGAAGAGTTTGTTTATGTGAGTTTATCATCAGATCAACAGTTTTCTGGTGCTGGCTAGCGGCGGTGGCTCCTTCATCCTAAGCGGCTGCGCATGTCCAAGCGGTGCTCCTGGGGAAGGGCTCGGCCATCCCCGGCAGCGGCTCTACCACTAAGGAGCATCAATCATGGGCCATCCGCTGTTATTATTACATATCTAATTGCGACGAAGGCTTGCGAGCCTCCACCGTGTCTTCTGGAAGGGTTCCGAGATCTCCGTTGCCCATCCGAGATCTCAGGGGAAGGTCTAGCCTCCTTATGAAGGGGCCACGGCTGCCTTTCCATTCTCCCTATGGCTTTCTCCAAAGGGTTCCTCATCCTTCTCTTTTATGGAGAACTTTTTCCTGAAGGCTTGCGTTAAGCTGGAGGAAGAAGCCTTCCTAAACGTGGTAAGTCTCTTCCGAAAGTTGCCCCCCGAGAAGAAATAGAGAAGCGGGTCAAAGCAGCAGTTGGAAGCTGCCAAGGGGAGCGTTACCACGACTGATTTCTGTAGGGATATGGCCTCCTCGCAGCTGGCGTTCTTCAGCCGCAGCACGTGGAGGTGAACCGTACGCAGGATGTGGTACGGGGTGAAGCTCACCAGAAAGGTGGCCGTCACGATGATGATCATCCAGACCGCCTTCTTGCGGTTAGCCCGGTTCTTCTTCAAGGAATTTTTCAGTAAGGTCCTTATGATCATTGTGTAGCAGATAGTTATGACAATAAATGGAAAAATGAAGCCCACAAATAGGGCAATAAAATCCAGGATCACAACTAGATTTGTCTTCTGAGAGTCTTCTGGGGGTTCGAAGCACTTGGTCTTGTTGCCATACTGGTATGTCCCGTTTCGCAGGAAGGGAGCGCTTGTGAGGGTGACAAAAATCCAGATGCCGATGGAGACAAACTTAGCTTTCTTCTCCGTTACCAAATTGATATTCTGGACTGGAAAAACGATGGCTATGCAACGGAAGAAGCTCATCGCAGTCATGAAAAATATGCTGCAATACAGGTTGACGTACAGCGCGTAGGAGCTGATCCTGCATAGGAAGTCACTGAAGAACCAGTTCCCTTTGTGGACGTAGTAGATGACGCGCAGGGGCAGGGTACACACGCAGAGGAAGTCGGACACGGCGAGGTTCAGCATGTACACCTGGAAGGCCGTCTTCTGCCGGTACGTTTTTATGAGGACGTACAGCACAACGCCGTTGCCGACAAAGCCCATAATGCTGATCATGGAGTAGAGCGTGGAGTAGACTCGGTTTCGGAAGTCATCGATGGAGTGATGGCACGACAAGTTATCAAACGGCGCCGTCATGTTGCCTGGCTGAGGCACCGATTCTGCCCAGCGATGAATGTCGGGCCTAAGGGTGAAAAACTCAGGTGAGTTGTGTAAAGCAGCACACGAAAATAAAATGCCACTATAAAATAGGAGGAAAACCAGTCACCTCTCTCAGATGGGAGAGAACAGCTAGGAAGGGATGCGGATCTGCACAGATCCACGTTACTACAACTATCCACTACAGCCACCCTTCTTAACGTGGTACCAGCAGCTGGTGATGTAAAGATGAGAGTCACACTTTCATAAGTCCTCAGTACTGGCAGCATCCTTCTTCCACCAAATTACCAAAAAGCTCTAACTCCTCACAAACTGAGGTAGCTGCTCATTAAACAGCAGAGAAGAATAACAAAGGTGGCAATAGCACTACGCAACTTAAAATATAAAGACCAGATCTGGACCATAATGACCGTTCAGTCCTGCCTCCTCGCGCTCCACCTCCACGCCTGCCTACGTAAGGACAGGGCACCGCGGGACAAAGTCTGCAAGAAGGTTTCTGAAACAGTAAAGGAAAACTATTTACAAAAAAAATAAAATTAAAAAAAACTCCAAGTCCTTTGCACTGAAGGCGGAAGACAATTCCAAGCCGGAGGCTGCTCAGTGCGCAACCAGGCATATGTCAGCTCCCCAAATTCTGCAGTGCTCTCCTCTGCTCCCAGGTAGCACCATTTTTTTAAGCTTGCTTTGTTAATAAATAAATGTAATTACTAGCTGTGGAAAAAAATTAGATATCTATTATATCTGACGAACAGGAGGGATGGCTGTAGCGGAGGGGGTGCTGCAGGGCTCCAGTTTCCCTGGCCCTGCCTGGGCAGAGGTACTGCGGCAGCGCCGGCAGGCGGAGGGGGACACTGCTCACGTCGAGGAGAACGAATCTCTTGGTCTGGAGACGTCTCTGCTGTCAAGGTAACACCCTAGCAAAGGGTTTCTTCTTTGGGTTTGCTTTTGCACATTGCTTTGATTTACATTAGCAGGTCTGGGGCTCTCCGGAGCGGTCAGACCCTGCAGTCAGGGAGGGTTTTGGCATCTGCTTCGCCAGCCTTTTGAGAGATTTTATCGTTTCCTTTTGGTATTCATTTGAGTGCAGTGAGACATGACAGACACTCTTAATTTGGGCTGTCCTAAAGTAAAGCAAGAGAAAAATACACACTTACATATTTTCCCCATTAATTTTCAATTTCTAACGGCTCAAACGCAGAATCTCACTTGCAGTCTGAGGCCACAAAAACCCCCAATGATCAGAACTGCAGAATACATGCAGGCTGAAATAACAGGACTTGGGGAAAAAGAATGATGAAGGCAACAGCTGGGACAAGATCCGTTATGAGAATCCACACCACGTATGTGCTTAAAACAGATGTTAAATGGTACATATATTAATCCATAAAAATAGCCTGGCAGTGTTAAAGTAGAGTCTCTCTCTCTCTCTGGGATTTACTGCAAATTTGGAGCCACGCTGGGATGCTCAAGGTTTTTAGGTTTCAGTCAAGTTTCAGTTATTTGCTAATTTTTACTCTTAAAACAATCCTTTGGTTGTCTGCAATGCACAAAATACATTAAAGCTCAACAGATATCAGCAAGGTAGCACAACCTGACAGGAGAGAGGATATTTTTCCTCCTTGGGCCATTTGAGGACACGTAGGGGGGTGTGAGCGACGGACAGTGCGACCAGAGGTCTTTGGCCAGAAGAGGCAGCCAGGACTCAACGTCCCTTGTCAAAAGCTACAGATCAGCACATTGTACATCACTTACAGTTCACCTTAGCTTGCATAAATGAAGCTTATTTAGCGACGCTCATTGCAAATAACCTGCTCATCAGAGAGGGGCGATGAGTTTGCAGCCGTGTCCTCTCCCCGCCCCAAAAATGCCGCCTCTCGGCAGCAGAATCCAGAGCTCAGTCCCAGTTTGAACGAGTCTGGGCTCCTCACACCCACACGACGGAAAGCCCAGAGCGGGTCCGGACATCACCAGACATCACTCCGGCCAGCTTCGCGTGGCTCCAGCCACCCCCCCTCCGCGAGGACCAGCCAGCGGCGCGGAGCTGCTGCCCTGGTGGATCGGTGCGGAGGAGACCGAGCCCTGGTCCCCTGGGAGATGCCGAGAGATCCAGCCTTCCGCCCTCACCGCTTGCCCGAGGTCTTCGCTTCAGACTCGAGGTTCAAGTTAAGAAAAGAGCCACACTCCAAAGATGTTTTAAAATCTCCAAAATAGGGCTAAAATTAAGTTTGTGGTAACATTGGTTTGATTTTAACCAATTGCTTGGGAGCAGCGGGTAGTGCAAGATTCGCTGAAGAAAGCTGCACCATCCCCACTCCTTGTTTTTATCTGTCAAGATAATCTGACACAGGTGATGAAGCTCTTACTACTGTTACCCCTATTGCTGGATTAATCCTAGCAAGCAGAACTGGTGAGCAAACCCTCACTGTGCTATGCATCATATATCACTTCTTTCTCAGTGTCGTGGTTTAACCCCAGCCAGCAACTCGGACATTAAAAAAAAAAAACAACAAACAACCCACCACAACCCAGACGTTCAAGATCAAGAGGCTGGAATGAGGTCTTTTGCACATCGAGGCTTTTTGTATCTGCCTGCACCTCTGGGCAGTTCTGATCAGGATGAAGAAGGAGCAGAAAACGGGACTTGCACAGCCAACCCAGTAGATAAACAAAGATGTTTTGCCTAAAAAGCAGTAACGCTATCTAACGCTCGGAGAAGGGAAGAGGCTGCAGATGGAGAAACGCCCAGGAGCGCTGGGGGATCCGGCAGAACCTGCGTCTCCCAACACTCCCGAATTTTGGGTCAGGTTCCCGCGCGCCTTTTGGGAGGGCACCAGCGATGCAGAAGGTGCTGCTGCCTTCCTGCCGCCGCGGGTTTCTCTTCCCTTCCCCCAGTTCAGCTATCCTGCCTAAGAGAGGACCAAGAGATATTGGTAAACGTCTCAGCCCATCATTTGCTCATTAGATAAACTTCCTTATTTAATCTCAGTGCCTGTTTGTGCACTCTTGTTATGTAGCACTGAGCTGGATTATAAACTTTTTACCTCCTTTGGGGGCTAAATGTCAGACTTTCAGCTGCTGTTCTGAAAGGCGTTAGCAGATAACGAACAACCATGCGAAGTATTTGTTTAAAAGACAACAGAGACCTGCTATCCACCATATTTCTAATAAAAAAAAAAAGGAAACAGAAAAGAAAACTGATGACTACAACACTGAAGCAGACTGCTAAAGTATAAGAGAGTTCCACACCTAGAAATATATCTGTAAAAACTAAAAAAAAAAACCCCACAAAACACCATTTCCTAGCTGAGGCTTCAGACCAGGTTTGCATCACGAGTTAAAGACAAACACGACTTCTGCCCCTTTTTATTTCTGTATAGCCGCGGTGCAGCGAACCGCTTCTTTACGTGCTGGTGAATTCGGCTCGGTAGGAAAGAACACGAGCGGAGGGAAAAGCGTCGGCTGCCTGAGAAAAGTGCTCCAAAGTGAGCAAAAAAACCCCCGAAGACCAGCGAGCCGGGCTGGTCTCCCAGCCCCGCGCCGCGGGATCCGGCCGCTGCGGGGCGGCTCGCCCCGGGCTCCATCCCGCAAGCGCCGCTTCTCTCAGGCTCCGAGGCAAAGCGTCCTCGGGAAGGCTCGGAGGGCTGAACTTCACGTTTTGGGGCAAAAGCCGTAGAGAACGGCCCCAAAGCCCCTTTCTGTCAGAGATAGGCAGCGGCTCGCCGGGGGGGGGGGGAAGGCGCCCGGCCGCTCCCGACGTTAATTACCCGCCTCATTAGCGCCGAACGGCACATCCCGCCTCACCGCCGTTATCTAACCCGGTTTGGCAAAACCGCTCTGCGGCAGCATGTCCCGGGGGCACGGGCACGGGCACGGGCACGGGCACGGGCACGGGCACGGGCACGGGCACGGGCACGGGCACGGGCACGGGCACCCCCCCCCCAACCCAACCCAACCCAACCTTCCCCCCC
>JANVCT010000033.1:22665243-22710581 GCA_026770115.1 Aviceda subcristata | reverse complement strand
GGTATGGGCGCAGGTACGGGGCTTCGTGGTGTCCCCCCAGCTGGGTGTGCTCCGCTCTCCCCGAGACCGACCCACGCCTGGGCTTGGAGAGGTCTTTGGGACAGGGAGCGGTAACTTCAGGGTCTTCTAGCAGGGAAAATTTCTGGAAGTAGGGCTTTTAGGGACCCTTTAACCTGCTCCGATCCTTCCACCTTCTGCAAAAACGGAAGGGTGGGCTCGTCGGGCCGAAACCTCAGACAAGGGCCCAGGGACGTCCTGTTGCCGTGGTTTGGCTGGCGAAGGACCTCAGCAAGCCACGAGAAATCAGCCGACCGTGCTCCGGACAAGGACACTACATACGCGCTTGTGAAAGGCAAGGCTTGAATTTTTACCTTTCTGCGGGGGTTACGGGACTGGCTTTACCGGACACCAAACACCTCCGGCTCTTGCTGCCTCCGACGGCGGGCAGGGATTCCCGGGAACTTGCGGGCTGGCACCCTAAGTCCCTTGTGTGGTTAACCACCTTAGAAAAAAGTTAAAGACGTCATGACGCCTTTGGGGCTGCTGGTTTGAAAAGCTGGATTTCCTCGGGGTTTTTTATGGTTCCAACGTGTCAACCTGTAATAAATAGCACAGCCACGCCGTCAGGAGATGCTGTCCCGACAGAGCCAGCTGCTGCCTGCCCGTCCCGTGTCGTACGTGTGACAAGGGTGCTTCACTAGGTGGGTGAGGAACGGCTTTCTCCAAGCTCCGTTTCCATTATTTCACAAGTCACCCTGCAGACAGAGCAGTCGAGAAACGAGAAACGTTCAGTGTCGCTTTGTGGATGAGATGTTTTCAGGCAAAAGCAGTAGAATGTCTGCCCGTTCCTGGAGGCTTCGTTTATCAGGAGCTGCGAAATTATATTAATTCTCCCGGTTTTGTTAGAACTGACATGAAATCTGTATTCCAAGCAAATCTGTCCAAAGTACTCTGTCATTCTAACACTTTTTTTCCAGAATAAGACAGACCTAAGGTGCATTTCTTGGCGCTCAGGCTGGAACTGAGCGTGAGGGTCTGTCCAGCTCAGCAGTGACTTTAGGCTTCATAATCAGGGTTACTGGGAGTCTGTCCAGGTAATCTTAACTAGCATTTACTTCCAAAGTGACAAAAGGTTGTGCTTTGATTTTCTAGTTTTGTTTCAGATACTGACGCTAGCTTTATTGCTTCTTACCACTCTTTCTGTAAAAAAATATTCTGACATACAAGTTTTTAAAAATAAAAATAGTCTATCAGAGCTTTTGTTACAGTTTTTTCCCACCCACAATAGTAAAGTAGTATTTTAATTCTCTGATGTTCATTTTTTGATAGCAGACTTTTCTGATTACATAAACTACCAGGGTTCTTTTTCTCTGGAAGATGAGAAAACAAACTTGTCCCTGGAAAATTCAACAGTAAACAAGATATTTCCATGGATAAATTTTGATCCACAAAGCCAGAAATAGTATATGCAAATTGACTTTCTTTTTTTGGAAAGGGACTGGAATAAAGATGATGAATACATGTGAATTTATGGCATCAGAAGTATTTCAGAGCTTGTATCACTGTTGTGGTCTAACTCCAGCCAGCAACTCAGTGCCACGCAGCCGCTCGCTCACTCCCCCCTGCAGTGGGATGGGAGGAGAATCAGAAAAAAAAGTAAAACTTGCAGGTTGAGATAGACAGTTCGATAGGACAGAAAGGAAGAAAAGAAAAATAAAAAAAATAATAATGTAAAAATTCAAAGATACAAATGCAATTTCTCACCACTTGCCAAACGATGCTCAGTTAGTTCCTGAGTAGCAATCCCTCCGCCGGCCAACTCCTCCCCAGTTTATATACTGGGCATGACATCACATGGTATGGAATACCGCTTTGGCCAGTTTGGGTCAGCTGCCCTGGCTGCGTCCCCCCCAACTCCTTGTGCCCCTCCAGCCTTTTTGCTGGCTGGGCACGAGAAGCTGAAAAATCCTTGACTTAGCCTAAACATTACTTAGCAACAACTGAAAACATCAGTGTGTTATCAACATTCTTCTCATACTAAATCCAAAATGTAACACTATATCAGCTAATGGAAAGAAAATTAACTTTATTCCAGCTGAATTCAGGACACACTTTTTTTTTTTAAAGTTTTTAAAAAGTTTTAAAAAGTTTTTAAAGATCTAAACTGAAAGGCAAATTCATGTGCATTACTGAATCTTAACATTGATAACAGAGACACTTTACAACTAACTAAACCCCTATTTATCTAGTGCATCGTTTGCTATACATTGCTGTTATGTATTTGGGAACGGCCAGATAATTATCTACGACACAATATAAGTCAAGTAAGTTACCACAGAACACCAGAGATCACGTTAACCTACTTGTATTTGAAGATTTTAGGCCCTGCCGACCGGCTTCCAGCTGAGGCTTTTCTGGGGAAATACCCCCCACGATACAAACCCCTGCCCTTCGACAGAGCAGAACTTCGCCAGCGGCACGAAGACACCCACGTGGAAGTCGGACCCAGATTTTCCTTAGCGCTAGATTGCCCCCCCCAGGGCTGCTTCGGGGACTTTGACACGGCGTTCGAACCCCCGCGGTGGGTACGTGGGTTTTCGGGAGGCGGCCGGGATGCCGGCCAAGCCCAGGAGCATCCCTCGGGCTCCGCGGGGCTGCGGGATGGAGCCCCGCGCGCCAGCCGAGGGGGTCGGCCGCGTCCCGTCCCCGGAGCTCCGCGGGGATCGGCACTTCGTGATTTCCACCTCTGGACGAGGTGGTCGTTTAGAATGGGCTGGTTTGCCAAAGTTGTTTGGGGTTTGTGGGGTTTTTTTGGTTAAGAAGAAATACCAGGTCAGCTAAAACCTGCACAATTAATCTTTGCTGATTAAACATACACCGCCACGGGCTTAACCCTTTAATTAACTACCAGCATCTTTCCATTTTATCAGGGTTGGACCTACGCTCATCTGTTCTTATTCACAGTTTTACCCTAGAAAGACATGGGGAACACAAGGATATGACTGGCTAAACTGGTTCCCAGGAGAAAACTCATTCTTCAAGTCCTACACGTGAACTGCCAGGACAACCCATGGTAAACAGCCTGGTGTGGCTGGAAGCTCCGCACAGGAAGGTTATTTTGCCCCATTGTAGATGCTGGGAGAAGAGGCCAGTTGTCTCCACTGGACGTAGGTCACTACGTGACCAGGACAGCCAGCAGTGGGAAGAGGAGCTGTAACCATCCTGCTTGCCTGAAGCAAAGGCTTGAAGAAAGTAGATGGGACCCGAGCCGTGGCGTCCAGCCTTCTGCGCGCCCGTGTGCGTGCACATGCACAACCTGGAACCACCATGAGCTTGAGGGAGCATCCCCATGTTTCAGAGGGGTCATCGTGCGTCTGCTCTTCTGGCTCTCAGAATCTTTGCAGGCACTCCGCGTCCGAGCTGCGCCGCAGTGCTCCCAGCAGCGACTGGAGTGCTTCTGGGATAGAGGCAGGCTCTGAGTGATGAGCCAGCTTCGTTTTGCTGCGGTGTTGTGCTGGTTTTTTGGTGTGCCGATCTACAGAATGGCTCCTGCCACCGAGATCTGTCCTGCGACTATGTGCACTGCCTCTGCGTCCAGTGTAAGCGGTATCTACTGTTTCATTTGACACTTCCCTTTTCAATTTGCAACTGCTGCAGTGCTTTATGTGGCAGACATTTAAATGAAGAGTAGTTAATTGCCCACAGCTTCTGAGCTCTGATCTTAACTTGTGACAGATCTGGAACAGAGAACATCTTTGCTGTTTTGTGCAAAGAGCATCTTGCTTATTATTTTTTCTTAGGATAATATCCCTTGATTTCTGGACTATATTTAAGTAATTTGAATAATCTGTATCAGGAGGATGATGCTGTTACTGACTGGTTGGTAGGAGGAAAGCCCCATGTCCCTGTCTAAGCTGAGATCACTTGGTGGGGATTCTCAGAGTTCAGCAGCCCCGGGATTCTAATGTCTGCAGAGGCACTAACTGGCACTGGTATTAGAGGGACCCTGCATGAAGGGGAAGAGAAATAAGGTCTTAAAAGGGTATCATTAAAAAGAAAAGCAAAACCAACACGGCAAAAGCCTAATCAAGCTCTTGGAGAAAGGAGGAAGCAGGCTGCAAGCACGCTGATGGTCAAACACACCCCTCCATGCCTGTGCAGAGGGGTTTGGCAACCAGGGAAAATATCAGGGCAGCTGATGCCAACTTGAACAGAAAATGACCAAAACAATCAACTTTGAATCCAAGTAAACTGTAGCACGTAATGGCAACATAACAACAGATAAATATTTTGCCTCGTCTAACAACTAAGGCAAGGTTGGGGTATGCAATTCTATGATGAGAATTTAAGTCAACAAAAACTGAGACATTCAGCATGAGAATGATGAATACAGATCATCAGATATGCAAAGTAATTTGGTTAAGATCACCAGTAGAAATAGTATTAGAAATTGCCTGTTCTTTGAGCATTTGAGTGCTCAACTTGTTGGTTGCTTTTTTTTTCCTTTGTTGATTTAAAAGGAAAAATGTCAAGAGAAACCCCCCTGATGAAGTATGACATACTTAAGTAGTCTCTTTGTTCAAATCCGATATTCAGATAAGGGGACCCTATATACCAGGAATCTGAAAAGATGCTCTTACAACTACCAGTGTCTATCTACAACACTTTCGTATTTCAGCTTCTAGAACAGATTGCGGAAGATATCATGAGGAAGTTTTATGTAACAGTAGAAGTTTGGGCCTTAATAATTACAACCTCTTATTTCCTGAATGTCACTGGTGGAACTGCCTGAAAATAATTCACATTCTCGGTCAGAGAGATAAGTTGTACGGCAGATACTCCCACACTGAGCTGCTTTTGCTCTCATCCAGTTGTTACCCACTGCTTCAAAACTTCCCATACTTCTGTCCCATGCTTTCCTCTTGGATTTAATTAGGTGTGGTCTCAGCCCCCTAACAATGTGCCTGGTCCAGGCCGGCCATAATCTTCCGATCAGCCCCAAAGGTGCCTTCCCCGGGCTGTGAATCAAGCCTTTCAATGATATAACTTGCTGCTCTCTGCGGCTGCTCTTATCTGATCTGCTGAGGAGTGGGTGCTTTTTTTTTTTTACAAAAAAACCCCAACCAACCCTCACTAGAGAAGGCTACGACTGTTTTTCTGCCATGTTTTTCAACTATTTTGCGCATTGACGCTCTCTGCAGGATGCCAAGTTGATTTTGGCTGCTCATGCTCGATGGGCACTCGGTGAGTGCTCCATGGGGCACAAGTGTGAGATACCAGCACGATCTCAAGCCTTTGTGGGAAACAGGCATCGCAGAAATCGGGAAAAAATTGTGATGTCTTTCACATCTAGGGCTTGTGTAAAGCACAAAGGAGACCACGTTAGTCCTGTTACGTATCTGGTCCTGGGACAGACAACTGCAGCCTCCAAAGCCGCCCATCAGGAGCCTTCTACACACGTTAAATTCACATCACGCAGAAAACCTACACGGACAGACGACGTAAGACAATTTTCCGTTGACTGCAATGGAAGACATCTTGCTGTGCCAACGATGGAGTGAGGAGTGTCCTCCTTCCAACCCAGCATAAGCTCTGTTTAGTACACGTGCTCATAATTGTCCTTTGCAGACCACACACATAAAATGCCATGAATATGCTTTAGAATAGAATAGTTCAGTTGGAAGGGAGCTACAATGATCATTTAGTCCAACTGAAACTACCAGGTCTCTTCCTCAGCTTGGTTAGGACATTGACACTATTTTGGGAGTGAAGAATATTTTGGGGCTCAGTCCCTCTTAGACACCAAGCGCCAAGTCTCTTTGCCTGTGAAGTGAAATAGTTTACAAACCACACACATCTTTGCCCGTGTAGACCAAGTATTATTTTTCATTCAGTAATGTTTTTAGTGCCTGGATATTTTCACTAATCACTACGCTTACCCTATTCTAGCCCCATTGTTAAAAATGCTAACCACAGGCTGTTGTAGTTTTTATCATTTCTTGTCAAACCAGCGTTGCAATATCCTTCCAAGACCTGTTTTTTTTCCCCCCTCTTTATTAGTTATGTTACGTGATACTCAATATATTGAAATGCGCTTTAAGCTTCTGCAGTTTGATATTCTTTTCCTGTAGTGGCAAAGAATAAATAATGCATTTACCGATTACATGTTTTTTCATATTCTGCTCATTCAAAAAAAAAAAAAAAATTCCCAGGCAGATAATAGCTGGAGGACAAAGGACAGGCAAGAAACAAGCCTTTGTGATCAGAAAGTAAAAAGTGCACTGGAAGCTGCCTAAACGACATCCAAGGACAGCGGTAAAATTAATGGGCTAGTAAAGATGAGTTTTAATGGTAGATCAAAAAAGCTACTCTGCAGTCAGAGCACAATATATTGCCCTTAGTGTGTTTTACTATATTTCATGCAGTGAAGCATGCACAGGAAACAAGTTATCTTTATTAGCATGCCTGCCAAAGTCAAATTTTGCATTCTCCCAGCCCCTGCTGTTGGCTTCTGCAACTTGGGCAGTGCGGCAGGAGCACTTGCCAGTGAAGACTGAGGCAAAAAAGCCATTGAGCACCTCAGCCTTCTCCATGTCCCAGGTACCAGGTCTCCCGTTTCCTTCTGGAGAAGGCCCAGATTTTCCGTAGTCTTCCTTTTATCACCAATGTATCTATAGAAGCTTTTCTTGTTGCCCTTGACGTACCTGGCCAGATTTAATTCTCTCAGGGCTTTAGCTTTCCTAACCTGATCCCTGACTGCTCAGACAATTTCTCTGTATTCCTCCCAGGCTACCTGCCCTTGCTTCCACCCTCTGTGGGCTTCTTTTTTGTGTTTGAATTTTGTCCAGGAGCTCCTTCACATATCTAATTCCTAGAAACCAAAGTCTGCTTGGGACCCCTCTGTATCAGGAAGTTATTCCAATGTTTACCCTCAAATGACCTTTATATTTTAATTTAGTACTATTATTTCCAGTTCTAACCTAAAGTATCACTTCCAATAATTATTCTCTCTTCTGGTGTTAATAACCTCTGACTGTTGCCTGTTCCCTCTTCCCTTGCCTGAGCATTTCTAAACCACATTGCAAATCTGTGGCTGTTGGATTCGGTGAAGTGTATTAAACCTCTCTGGTTTGATTTCAGATGTCCGCAGCTATTTAATTGGTTTTAAGACTTTAATCCATCATCCTTCCTCTTTCAGACCGTGCCTCAGGCTCTTTCTCCTTTCCTGCTCCTTGCTGGTGTCCCTCCCACCCATCCATCTGCTGATAAGCGTTGCCCAACAAGGTTGCGGTGAAGAACCATCGCCTTCCTGTTTACCAGGGCGCTCTTCTGGGCCAGGTCAGATCACGTAGGCTCTCTCCTGCCCACATCAGTCCCAGTTACAACCTGCAGCCACCCATGGCAGTACCCGCTGCTCTTGCCTACCGACATAGTCACAGCGTCCGACCAGCTCCCAGTCCAAGACGCGCTCGTCTGCAAGATCCCCCCTGGCTGGAGAGGGAAACCACCAGCAAGAAGTGACCAGCTGGCTCTGGAGATGCAGCCCGAAAGTCACTCAACGTAATTCCTATTTCACTTCCTCGTTTGCAGCCGGATGAATTGACTCAACATGAATTGACAATCAAAGCAGAACAACTTCAAATTGAAAGAAACGACAAGGGAAGAGTGTAAGGTGAGACTAGCTGTACGATGAAGCATGGAACAGCCACCACGCCAACCGATTGCCCTTTTCCACAATTCTTAATTCTCTTCAGTACCAAAGCTTCTGAGCTCCATCTGGGTAAAATACGGGTGTTTCGTGCCAGAGGCATTAATTTTCATGTTCTTTTACGATACCAGGCTAGGTAAAGTATCTTATAATGAACAAGAACTGAATTTCTAACACTTAATAAACTAGTTTGTACAGCCGTGCTGAGAAACCGTGAATTATCCTTCTTTCTGATTTGGGAAATAGGATGAAAACCCCACAGGTTAAATGAAAGAGAATGTGGAAATGGAAGGAAAGGAACACGTCTGAGGTGCTGGAATGGTGTCTGTGGAACACCTGTAGATGGGCTGAGAAGCCTGCTGAGGTCAGGAGACTAAGCAGAAATATATTCTTTTGTTTTCCACTTTGCTTTCACCGAGATGTGTAAGCTTCAGAAACCATTTGGTGTGAAGCAGGGCTGGAAGGGCTGAAAGGTAGTCTGATCGTGTCTCCTCATTTCTGACCCCAAAGGATCACCACTGAAAAATAAATCTTGCTAGTCACAAGGCAGACAATACTGGAAACTCGCCTTCATTGCAAAAACACACTAAAAAAATTCAGAGTTGGTAAAGGTCTATAAAGAACAAACCATGCTCAGGTTTTTATTATGGAAAATAGTTCCTTACTTTTGTATTGACCTATTAATTCTGAGTTTGAATAAACAATATATTAATTTTTGTGGGCTTAATATGCCAAGATTCTTGATTTCATCTCATTCTAGATGCATCAAATACCCTACAACTGAGTTTAGTCATACAAAAGAGGACTCTCTCATGGCCTCTCTGTCCTGAGAACTGCTCTACAGTCCTCTCCTCTTAACGTGCTGGGAAGAGGGAAGAAACTTGCAGAAAGTTCCTAAATCTGTAAACAAACCGGGGAGGCAGATGAGCTTAACGATGTTTGGGGACAATGTGTAGCAGAAGCATCACTAATTGTGGTTGCCCCAGTCACTTGCTGGTGGGAATGGTCTCTGTTTCCCAGGAAGAGCTGGCTTGTGCAGACTTCCTCAGACGCCAGCTGTTCTTCAGGAGAAGATGGATTGCTGTTCACAAGAAGAATGGGTTATGTGCAGATCATCCTGTCATCTGGGTTGGGAAAGGAAAGGGGAACAGCTAAGGAAGCTAGCGGGAAAGCTTTTTTCCTTAAAAAACAAACAAACAAACAAACAAATCACAGATAATTTCCCTTGTGATCACTGATAATTAAAAGGCAGTGGTACTACGTGTGGTGGTGGAGGCTGGGAACATCCCGCAGCCCAGGCTGTGGTCCTTGGTCAGTCACTTCCAGGGAAAGCCACGCCATCGGGCTCAGACTGAGGGTACCTGCCATGAGCATGCCATAAAATGATTCCTTGGTGTTGGTCTCAAATTTAATAGAGCAGCAATTAAAATCATAGCTTTATAATCATATTGACCCTGAGTTTTAGCAACAGCATTTAAAATCCAAAGACAACGTGTCTCTTCCCATCCATCTGAAGATCACTCAAAATACAAACATATTGCTGGAAAAGAAAAATTCTCCTCTGGGAGATGACAAAGAACATACCCGGTCCAGCAGATATCAGCAGAGCTTTTGCAAACCTGAGACACGCTCACGTTGGAATTAACACCTTTTCAGTCTCTTCCAGTAAATTTCCAAGTGCCAGGAAGCAGTGAGCTAAAGGAGTACTGTAGCTACCAGCTAGTGAAGGCTGGAGCTCATCACCCATTGCCAAGCAGAGTCTTAAACCCCTTTTTGTGCTGCTTTTGATCCATCATCTTGCGAGTTAGAGATGCAGGTCACTGGGCAGTCATTGCCCAGAGGTACCACTGGTGGAGCTAGGTCTTTCCCCAACTTTCTATGAGCTCCCTGAAGTCGTTTTTACGAGGTTTTGTTTCAAATTTGCAACACTCAGGGTACACATAGAAATAAAGCACACCAGCACAGTTTTATCTATATACTCTGTGGCTGTTTGTGCATCAAAACCATATTGGCTTTGCAAGATCAGGGCCAGGAATGATGTTTGACCTTGCGCTGGCACAAAAACCCATGGCCAATGCCAATCTCTTCTCAGGAAAATTCAGACTTCTGTGCAAACTGCCTGCATATATCTGAGAGATTTATGGCTGATGCTTGCTCCCTGAAGATCATTCTACATCATAAAAATAGGCCTTTTTTGGCCATCTGAGTACTTCTGAGATAAATCAGCTGTGCTTCTGTTTAACTTACAGGCTGAGGCTGACAAGGAATTGATGTTACAGGCTGTTTGTTCGGATACTTGTGCTCAATCTGGGTGGCTGCTCTCTGCCCTGCAGCCTTCGTAGCTCTTCCAGAACCTTTCCTGATGCGCACCAGAATGTTTTACACTCGTGCAAGTCACGTAGGGTTACTGTATAGCATGTGCTTTGCACATGCCTGGTCTCTGTGAAGAGCAGCAGACCCAAGCAGAGCAGTCTAGTTAGAGAGGATGACTTCTGCATTTTGTGCCCACCCGAAGCAAAACTGAACAACTGATTTCTGCATTGTCTTCCGATTAATCTGCCTACATTCAAGTTCCTCCATTGCCTTCAAAAATCAGATTCCAGCTTATAGAACCTTAAAAAAGGCAGGAATGATATTAGCACAGAATTAAAAAGTATCAAGCTGATGTTTTCCAAACTCTCAGACTTTCACTGCAGGAACCATGGGTCCCAAGTTCAGCTGAAGTCTTGGCCTGCTCCATTATTTATTTAGTTGTACTTGTATGCATCATTATTTCCATGTTGTGTTTTCCTTCTAATTTTTCCCACAATGCTTTTTTTCTAAGGCACGGCAGGACTCCATAGAACAGGATCATCACTATTTAGCCTTTATTTTTGTTTTACAAACATTAGAGATTTTGGAAGCAGTAGCTGTTCTAGCAAATCCATAGGACCTTGTCAGTGCAGAAACCAGCATGAGTACCTGCCACATGTCCCCCGCCAAGGGCCAGCTCTCGGTACTTCTGCATCTCTGCAACTGCACTGACTACTGCCAGTAACAACAGATGGGTCCTAGGTCCTATTTCACACTTCCCAGAGCTCTCTTCAAAAGAGAGGAAAAAGCAAATCCCAATAAAACGAGAGAAAGCTGGGAATCCTTTAGCCTTCTCTGTGCAGGTTGTGGTGATAACCACTGGCATTAGCAGCATCACCTGTGCACATTGGGCTGGGTCTGGGAGGGGGCAGGTAACACAACATCTGCAGTTTCAGCTGGCAGTGAAAGTCATTTTCTTCCGAAAACCACTGGTGTGGCCTTAAAAACCCCCAAACTTCTGGTAATTCCCCCATTTAACAGATAGGTTACTCCTCCTACCCCCAGAGTCTCTCCAGATCTTTCATCTTATCAGCTTCAACCAACTTGTAATCTGTCAAGTGACAAGCTCTGGAAATCCTGATACCGACTTTCTCTGATCTTGAGACCAGAAATTCTTTGAGCAGCAGCCAATGTTTTCCTCTCTATTGCCCTGGATCCCCAAAGCTACAGCTTTCCCAGCTCGTATGAAGCTCTCTTCCGCTCCCACTGGCACCAATGCTCTCTGCGGTTTACTTGTCTCAAGCAATTTGCCCAAAGAGCTGCCTTTGCCATAAAACCCACTACGTGCTGTTTGCAGTGAGTTAAGGATTTTCATGAGAATCGAACCATCAAGTCTCCCCTGGGGAAAATAAAGAGGAACGTCAGGAGAGGGGCTGGGTTGTTCTGGCCCTTGCTCCTTCCCAACCTTTGCAAAGGCAGCGGTGTCCGCTGCTGGTGGGGCTGGCCGAGATCCCAGTACCACTAGATAGACCTATCTGTAACCACTCTGCCTGGCCAGGCCATGGTACCCGGCTGACACAGGCCCTCCAGAAAGGATGTAATTTAAGAATAATTCCTTGTGAACCAGAAGTAAACATTAAATGTTTATCTTCTTGGTAATTCTACAAAATAGGAGCGTTCAGCGGGCAAAGCATCAAGTCACCAAAGGACTTTTACTGTACTGAAGCCAGCCCTATTTTAACTGCAATTTTATTCACGCCCGTTACAAACTTCAGAAAACCAAACTGGTGCAGTAGCTACTCACAAAGAAGGAGCAGGAGAGATAGGACAACTGAAAGAGAGGGTAAAGATGAACAAAGTGCCATTTTTGTTTAATAAATGTTTATGCTGCCTCCAAGCTTTTTCCTCAGTTACAGCATCGCTATTACAGACAACAAGAAGGAAAAGAACAATAACAGCTCATGCAAGAACCTGCAATGCTGCATACAAGCTGCAGCAGGAGTGAGAAAGTTAGGCAAGAGGTGATAATGCAAATATGAAAAGGCAAAGGCTTGGGGAAATAGAAAAAAAAGGTGCTGATATTCTCACCTCTAACTCCTTCCTTGCTTCCTTACATGAGCTTCAGTTGCAGGAAAAGCAATGATTTTCACCGCAGCAGCGAGAGAGCAGGTCTGCAGCCACCTTAGTGCCGCAGCAGTAAGAACTAATCAGGTGAGATCAGCTGGATCAAGTCCCTTCAAGAACAAGTGTCAGGAAAGGGGAATCACTTGTGCTGAAACCCTGCTTGGGTAATCAGAGGGCTGCAGAGATCCTCCCCCACCAAAGCCAGGTGGTAACGAAGCTGTGGATGAAGGCAGGCGGGTCTGCTGAAGAAAGGACGCAGGTAAAGGGGGTTTTTCCACGGAGACCAGAGCTGGAGGCTCTGCGTGACTTGGGAGTAGCATATTTTGGCCAGGACTGATTGAGAAAAACTCTGTCTTTCCTGAATCCCAGCTGATCTGGTCAAACCCACTTTCCCTCTCTTCTAACTTGACCTTCTCAACCTCAGCTGTGCAGTTACCAACAACCCCTCCTACCTTCTCTTGACCACGGGAACTATATAAACCTGTGATTGCTCATGGGGAGCTGCTGTGCTACATCTGGGGGCTGTGTTCAATGGGAAAACCCAAGATATTCAGCCTCCCTTTGAGAGGAAAGCACAGTGAGAACTTGGCACAAGACAGTCCCTGCCAGCCCCTCCATCCACAGGGTTGCCTGTACAGCCATTTTTCCCAGCTAGCTGCAGGATTTACTCCCTCCACATGCCTCTCGGAGACTGTTGTATGCTGCCAGGTTCAACCTGCCCGTGCTTAGTTACACTATTGACTGTCAAAAATGTTAAATGGGAATGCAAAGAAATCTGGCCAGTGAGGGTCAACAGCCAGTTTTTCAATGTTTAAACAATGTAAGCATTAAATAGGCCTGAAAACTCCCTTAGGACAACTATGTGTCCAAAATTATTTCATAGCTTTGCCAGTGAGGTTGCTCAGAACTTTGGCAATGGTGCAGCTAGGTTGCTCTCTTAATTAACTGTTTTTCTATTGAAGTTATTTTTGTCCATCCATGTGTTCCCACTAAGAAAAAATTTACTAATCTTCTGTCCCAATTAAAATACATCTGCTAACAAGGGAATTGCTTGGAGTAGTGCAGAATTTGTTTCCTCCTTACATTCTTTTAGGCAACAATAACACTCTAAATAGCTCCTAAGTTCTTTTGTTAAAGAAATAATAAATCTTCCTTTCTGTCAGCTAACTTTCCCCCAGGCCAGCTAAAGATAACCAACGTTAATCTTCAATACAGAAAAAGCAGATTTCTGGCAAACACTGGAGGCAGTACCAGTAATTCATCTTGCGCTTTTTTCAGCTCCCCTCGTGGGTAGAAGAGTTGCTCTATGCGATGACTGCACGTACAATGATCCGGATGGAGAGAGATCATGGCATTGGCGTTGCTGCTGCTGGTGGGTCAGGATTTCCAGCTCAGCTGCCCAGTGAGCTGTCGGAGACCGCTGCTTAGAACCCGCTTCGCCTGCTCGAAGTGAAGTGCCTTCACTAAACTCTTACAATCCCAAATACTCCTTTTGTTTCCGATGACCCTGCATTTGCCTTCCACCACTGCAATGAGCTTTTGCTCTGCTTTCATTTGCCACAAAGGTGTAAAGGTTGGAGAATACCCTTACCCCAGGTAAATATGCATTTGATGAGACATGGGACAACATCATTTCTGATTGTACGTGACCTACGAGATCCAGTCTGGGCTGGTACCTCATTCTGGAAATGGCACTGGTGCGATGCGTCACCCATCTCAAATTAAAACCCAACAAGACCTGAACAAATCTTCCATTTCCTGGTGCTGTTAGGAAACAGGAATCTCATTCTACTAAACTCAACCGTTTGCAACATGTCCAGACCTCAAGCACTGTTTTCAGTTCATGACTGAATTTTCAGTTCCAGGGGTTCTTCATTCTTTACTCAATGATAATTCGCTATTCCAGCCTACAAGCCCGAAAAACCCAGTTTTCTTAAAAAAAATAAACACAGCAAACCAACTCCCAGACATCAGGAACACCCCGCCACCCAAACCCAAAAGAAAATCTCAACCTCAGACCAAGATAACCTTGGAAAACAACTAATGCCAAGCTGAAAAACACGTTTGCAAATATTTTCTTCTAATGTAGCCCCAGACACTGGAAAACAAATTCCTTGGTGTGTCCTCTATTTCTCCTTCAAGGGAAAGTAGAAATTAGACTCATATTCAGGGGAAGCATCACAAGTGTTTATGGAGGACATTATTCTCAAAGAAAGTCTAGGGGAGCAACAAATATTTATCCTCCAGGGTCTGAAGGACAGCAAAGAACATTTTTCTGGGAAATCTGTGTTGAACCCGCTCCAGAACAATAGTGGCAACCACATGTCTGTGTGACCGTGTCCCTGTTGGCTCCCCAGATTTACTGCCTGGTGGATGCTCACCAGTGCCCGCAGATATCTAGTCCATGGTGCTGCTGGTGCCGTGATGGACTGCACACGTATGGAAGAGATACCATCCAAGCCTCCTGGAAAGTTTGCCAGTCCGGAGAGACGGCTGGTACCTGCTCCTTCCTTGCCCTGCTGGGACTCAGGGCTCACATGCAGCAAAACCTGCTTTTTTTCTTGTGCTTGGCTGGCCATTGAGCAGGTCACACCAGCATCAATGACTGGTGATGCTCAGCCTGCTAAAATTTTTAAAAAATCAGGCCAAAAAGTAAATTTGCTGTTGCAAATAGCTTCAAGCGGACCAAGCCCATGTAGCAGCCTCGTTACGTCTGACCGTGCCGAGGTTACGACTAAGAGCAAACTGGGCAGGCTGGGGGGGGAGCGGAGCAGTGTGGGCAGGTAGCTGGGGGAGCACAAAATTGGGGTGCATCACCGATGGACGTGAGCACAGCAGTGCGTTCCTGGGACGTTTCCAGCGCGAATGGAGCTACAGATGTCCTTGGACCGTTCCTAAGCGCTGAGCAGCGGTGGCGTGGGACGTGAATCGTGCTTCGCTGCAGCTTCATCTACCGAGAAGCAAAGTTCAGTTCCTGGTAACATTATTACACGAATGTTAGCAAAATAACCAAAAATTTCTAAGGTGAAGCAAGGAAGTGAGTGGACCGGTTGCTCACAGTGACACAGCTCTGCCATTTTCCTTCTGCTTGGGAGGCTGGATGCAGACCAACTCTTGCAGGAATTTATGTTTCCACGAGTCACCTCAGTGCTGCTCTCTTGCTTTGGTTTGCTGTTAGGAATAATAATAAATATAGACTGCGTGTAGCACGCAGCTCCAAATTTGACAAGACAATTCCTACTGAAAAACCACAGAAATAAACTCACTCTTCTCTTTTGTGGCAAGCTGGGGGATGTGGGTTTCTGCCTTCTCACATGCTTCACATAGTGTATTTGTTCGTTCTCAGGTGTGAGGAAAGGAAGGAAAACAAAAGTCTTGAAAGACTTTTGGTCTGATGATTTATGAAATGCAGGAAATACAAGAAAAAGTAAAATTTTGTGTACCTGTGTCATGGCCTGAGGTTGAAAAATAGACTCCCTCAACCATGCAGAGCATACAGGATAACTTCTGCTGATGATTATGGGTTTGGCTATTCCTTACCTGGAAAAGCTGTTAAAAATTCACCAGATATTCTTAGTGATTTTCCTATGCATCTTGTTCAAGCTAAAAAAGTCAAAACAATTAGCCCTATTTATGAATACGGTATTAGAGTCTGTGAGTAAGACTATAAATTTTTATACATGTGTTAGGCACAAAGAAACACTAAGAGAGTAATAAATAGAGGGAGAACACAGGATATGAATAAATGATAATTTAGATAAATGGAGGCAAGTAACAAGGGGACACTTAACAAGCGAACATGGCATTTACGGTAGGAAGAGCTCCCAGACTGTGCAGCGAGGAAGGGGAGGAAAGGTCATTAGATGAATTCAAATCAAGACAAATTACTGGACAAGTAATTGTCATGAAAAAAACCCTTCTGCTTTGATGGGATGTAGTAAGTCCTTTTAAACTCAAATACAGTTAATTTTATGATTCAGTTAGCTAAGTAACAATGGAAATAGAATAAAGGAAGAGGGCAGAATTTAGTGTGGGGACGCATGAAGGCACCATCTTTGGAGGAGGTCTCAAAACTGCCTCTAGTGCTCCTCCAAGGGCAGAGCAAAAAATCACATTTAATTTTTGGGCACGGAGAAGAAAACATTGTACGCGCGCAGCTTCACGCCGTGGGGTCCAGGAGGACCGGCCGTGACGGAGACGGTCCCGTCAGGGCACGGCGAGCGTGCCTGGGGCGTGCAAAGCGGAGGCAGTCAGCAGAAAGCTGCGGTGCCAGAGCTGAGGAAGTCTGTGGGTGCCGGGGAAATTCCCACCGCCCTTGTCCTCGGAGGTGAGCTGAGTGGTGGCAGCGCGGGGATGCTGTGACTCAAGGGGAAGCACTTTCGCAGACCTTTAATTGAAAACAGACTGTATTGACCACGGGAGCCGCTGCGGGAGCTGCGGCCGCCGCCAGCCTCAAACGAGGATGATAGACTGCACGTAAAACCACGTTAGGAGCCAAAATAAAAAGGCACAAAGGCTTGTTCATCACGCAGCAGAGAGAGAAGCGAGTGAGCGCTAAGGAGGGATTGGTGCAGGCAGGGACGTAGCTCTGCAGGGCGAGAACCCCAAGTGCTTAACCTGGGCTGTAGGGTGGTTCCAGGCTCTCCTGCATTATTTTTAGGAGAGTTGTCAGCTGAGAACTTGCAAACTCATTCAAGAGATTCCCCAAACTTCAGCTATGGGCAACTATGGGGAATTTCCTTCTCAGCTGCTTTTGGCTGGGTGAGGGGCATTTCCCAAAGGGTTGTTACCACTATTATTTCCCGATTGGAAATGTGAGTTAGTCAGTGTAGGAGGAAGCCAAAACCAAGTGAGATTTGCATTAACATTTTTGTACCTAGTTCTTCCCCCCCAGTTTTATGAATCACCACCATTTCTTTATGCGTTTTATCTGTATTCTTGTTACATTCAATACCTTAGACAAAAAGGATTATGCCACCGACCTTTTCACAGTTCCCCTGTAAGGAAATCTTTTCTGTCAATTATGCAAAAAGCACTGATGAAATCCTGGAAGCCACTTGCAATGATGTCTTATCGCTGGACTTACTGTCCTGAAGCAATGAAGATTACATTACTAATGCTTTATCCCAGCATTTGCCCTCATTAAAAGTGAATTTCCTTTTCTATATTGAAAATAGAAAATAAAGGCAATAAAACAAGTGAGCTGATTATTTTCTTTGATGATGAGCTGCTTGGAAAGGTGGAAAGTGGAAACTCGTGTTCTTGAGAGAGCCGCAGAATACACCCAGGTCACACATCTCCATACCTGCCCCTTCATTTTTTACCAAGGGGCCAACGTAAAACATCCTCTCTGTGATGAACATCTTGGAAGATTCTTGTCTGTGCACGGCCGGGGGAGATAATCACCGTCCCCTGCCAGCAAAAGGCGCGATCGCCTCACTGCGTCCTGCCTGAGGATGTCGGTTACGTCCGAGAGGCAGCTGCGTGGGATTTGAGGACACGTTGGAAAATCCATCCCTCCCTCGGAGAACACGGTCATCTTGCTGCTGTTTGAAGCCCCGAACCAGCAGGGATAGGGCTGAAACTCTCCCGTTTCTTCTCCTCCAGCACGCAGGCTCTGCTGTTTTTCCATCGGAAAGGACACAAAGCAGGTCAGGTCAGCAGCTTCTGGGAAGCCCTCCTGCTGGTTTGCTGCCTGGGAAGGTCTGGCCGTACTGGCTGCCACTCGGTGCCCGTAGGAGCTGCTACCTGTCACTCCTGTCCTCGAGTCTCTTCCCTTTGTCGCCCAACTCTTCCCCATATTTGCAAACAGCTGCCTGGCTTCTCCTTCTGCTTTTTCCAGTCAGAAGAGACAGTCTTTTGGCTGGTCTGTAGTTTTAAAATGAGTTTCTTACGCTCAGTGAGGCTAGGGGGAGAAGGTAATGATAAGGAATTGTGGAGAACATCAGTGAGGAATCACAAAAGATGCTGGAGAAATGCATATTCTCTGAGGATAATAAAGATGGGAAATGATATCAAGTCAGATGCCCAGGCAGGAGAACCTCCATCCATTTAATGAGCGGAGAAACAGGAAAGCTTGGCTGAAGATCAGACACCAATTGTTCTGGTTTCTCAAGGAACCTAAGAGAAAAGAAAAAACTAATGTGAAAAATGAGAAAAGCAGCACAGGCTGTATGTACCATAGCCGTAAATCAGGATGGCCCAGGCAATCGCAGCAGCTGGCACAACTTTAGGACCAGATAAATGGTTAACCACAAAAGAATAAGAATTAGGACTTGTTTTGTGGGACCAAGCTGAAGAGTTATTTACAAGAAAACTGCCTTCCTACAATTTCCTTGAAAGCTTCAAGCATGTTAAAAAAACCTCCCAAAAATGCAAGATATTCACATGATGTAATTTATCTGGATTTCCTCGACAAAGTTCTCTTTGGAATAAAGAAAAGAAATAGGAATAGGACTGTTTTCAGTATCAGCAAGACAGAGAGTTGTAGAGGCAATGGGCAGTTTTCATGGTGCCCCCAGCAGTGTTTCGGGGTGTACAAAATTGCACTACAAAGAGATGGAGAGGGGACACTGATGAGATGGCAAGGGAAAAGCGCTGGAAACCCTCTGGTGCCAAAAACAGTGGAGTACTTTGGAGAGAAGAAAACTGCAATTTTCTTACCTTTTGCTGAATTCTAATTAAAATCAACTGTATTTCAGTTGCCAAGGAAAAAAAATTAAGTCCTCGGCTATAAAGAGCACTGCTAATCAATGTACAGAGCTGGCCAAAGCCTTCAAAGAAGGGTGTAGCACAAAATAAACAGGTTATGGAGGAATACTGGAAACCATCTCACGCCGCTGCAGAAATCAGGGATGCTGTGTTGATTCTGCTTACATTAAGGGAGATACCGGTGGGTTCGGAGAGGAGCGCTGAAAACCATCAGCCAGCAGGAGCGATTACTAATGCAGGTGAAGATTAACTGACAGAACCGGTACCAGATTTCACCGCGGCCGCCTTTCCCACGGCTGGTGCCGTCCCTGCGCCGGCTCTGCCGGCGTCCGCCAGCCCTGGAGCGGAGCACGGCTCAGGTCCTCATCTCACCCCTTCTGCCTTCCCGGTGAGTTTATTATTGTTTTCACAGAGTTGGTGCCACAGGGGAAGCACTCTGACTAAATGGGTGGTGCCCTGGAGAAACAGAGGGTTTGCTTTATCTTTCCGCGAGTTATTATGAAATTTCAAGCCGCTGAGAAATTGTGTAGCTTGTTTGCAGAATTTATGTTCTTGCAGCCGACGGTGCTGTTGTATCATCTCGGCATGCAAGCAAAATAAGCAAATATAATAGAAACGGTAGTCGTAAAAAATAAAACTGCTGTGGAGAGCCTCTGGCAAAAAGCTAACTCATTCTTATTAAAATCAAATCTAAAAATGAATGTTTATACACATAAATCAAAGCACAAGTTGTATTAATCACCAACCACTCAAATCCCTTTTTTTTCCGGGATTTTCCCTGGCTTTGGCAGATGTCCTCTCACCAGCACTCCGGTGCAAACCCAGGGTGGCCGGCGCTTTCCGAGCGGACAGGAGAGCACAGGGCTGCCTTCCCCGCGTGGTCCTCAGGCTGCAGCTGTAACGACGGTGCTCTGCAGCGCCGGGATTTTCGGCTGCTTTACCTTTCTACAGCTTTCCGTCACTTCCAGAAGCGGTGAGGGGAGCGGGATGCTGCCGGCAGAGCTGGTGTTGGACCGGCAGCCAAGCCTCCCTGTTGATCAGAACCCAGGGCAGCATCACCACCTTTATTTCCCTGCTTTCACGTATGGACTCTAGGCATGACACCGTCACCCACCATAAGGCTGGGAGCTGTGGTACGTGTTCGTGTGGCTCTGAACATATCGGTTTGTTATTCTCCATGGCGCCTGTGGGATGCTTCTCTGCTCTCCCACTGCACCGAGACCTCGAGAAGAGACACCCCTGCCCTGGAGCACGGATGAATTTGGCTTAACCAACATCACGCCCGGAGACCAACAGAGGAGGGTTGGCGCAAAGGTAATCACCATCAGACCTGGGTGTCCCAGGAAACACCAACACGAACGCTAACTGGGGATAGCCCAGTCCAGCCAGATATAGTGCTGCTTTTCATGACAGAGGACATCTTTTCTTCGCTCAGAATAGGTTTTTTACTCATGGATAATCTGTGTTAGTTTATGCGACACCCAGACGAGTTCGGGATTACACCCTGTCATCTGCTCCGTCTCAAAGCATATATTTGAGGAAGTGTCTGGGACTCCTCTTCCACACAGGATATCAATTTTTCCAGACAGCTGAAAGTTAATAGCTACCATGATTCAAGCACGTAATTCTTGTGAAACCAGCTCTGGGGATGTTGCCTAGCAAAACAAATCCTGTCAGCATAGCCCCGTGCTCTGACGTGCTACCGAATACGCAATACTATATATAAAAACCAGGAAGCAATCCAAGGGAAAAGGCACATTTTAGTTCTGCTGCAGACCATCCACAGAATATAGTGATGCAGAAAACTATTCCTGGCTGCTTATTCCAGCAAATGTAAGTATTTTTGCTTTTAAACTAAGTAAAAGCTAATATCACTTCATTACAGTCAGGATATTCAGTGGTAATCTGGGTTTCAAATTTTTCTCCTTTTCTGTATATTCTTTGACACAATTCCAGGACAAATCTTGAAAGGAAGTATTTGTTTAAGAATAGGAGATATTTTTGTCTACCTCTCAGATTACAATGGCATACCAATGACAAATGAGAATTTATTATTAACTGGAATTTACAAATGTAAAGTGTCTCAGGAAAGCAATTTCTGTGGAGATAAAAACCAGTACTGCTGGAAACGCAACGTGCTAGTTCAGGAAACCTCCCATGAGCTTGAATTGAGGTTTCATCTGAACAAGGATTAAACAAAAACTGTCTAAGTGTCAGTGTCCATGTGCAGCAATCCTCCTGCGGATGACCTGTAATGAATACCACAAGAGGCTGCTTTGAAAATTGTAAATAAGTAGATGGATTGGCTCAGGTTGCCTTCTACACCAATTCTGGCCATTCTGTTGGGATGGGAGCAGCTGTTCTGGAAACAGCCCCTTTCCTGTTCCCACCCGGCCCCATCCCAGGCGCCATCCCATCCATCCCCACCTCGGTCCAGGCAGAGGGAAGGGTCTGCTGGGGGAGAGCACCTACTCTCCATTCCCCGAGGTCCTTCGCGGGCTGGCAAGATTCCCCAGCTAGAGCGAAGCTGCTGGGTTGGATGTGGAGGAGGATGCTGGCAGCGGGAGCTCGGGGAGAACCGTGCTGGCAGCCACCTTCTCCAAAGGAGGAGCCTGTGCCGTCAGACCTCGCCTTGTGCGCTCTTCATACGGCTCTTCTCTATCCAGCGTCTCCTTAATCTTACATACTAAAGGCTACCTCTGGCCAGTGTTGTGCCCAGGACTGAGCTCTGGCACCAAGCTCTGCTAGACAACGAGGACCATGCCCTCAAACCACCCTGGCCGCACGGGCAGCGCTCCCTGCCTCCTGCTGAAGCCCGGCCCGTGCCCCTACGGCGTTCCGGAGGGCGCGCGTCGGCAGGCACCAAAACGTGGCTGGGGGCCGTCGGAGCTCTCTCAAGACTATGAAGAACTGAGCTCCAGCACCCGGGAACATCTCCCAGCTCTGCTTAATTTACTAGAGCAGATGTATCCAAACAGCATTTGGAGCAAGCGTGGGAAACCAGGATGCCCTTTTCCCTAGCAAACATCCGCAACTACCTGCGTTGTGATCCATGAGCCTTTTCCTGATCCCTGTCGCTTGGCCCAGAGTGTCAGCTGTTTTCCTACACTGTGACCAGATTCCTTGGGTGGTACGAAAGGTGCCCCCCCCCCCCTCCAGACAACCTGTAGCCTGCTGGTTGGGACACCCATGAAAGATAAACACCTAAATCCCCTGCGGCGAAGGAGGAAATCAAACCTCGTTCTGCTACATTCTGGATGACAGTTTTAACCACTAAATCATAGTGTGAAAAGGGGGGAGGGAGGCAGGAGGGAGCCATGGCAATGATCCCATCCCCTGGGGCAGCCGTGGCTTGAAAGGAAGGACACCGCTGGCGCATCTCCAACAGAAAATGGGAAGGCATCTTCTACCCAGTTCGTTCCCACAGTACATTGCCATGTAACGTAAAATGCTGGCAGCGTTATGTAAAATGCCGAAGTTTTCAAGAAAGGAAGACGTGAAAAACATGCTGAGCTCCTTAGCATCTGGACTGGCTGCTTCTGGGCATCTCCTCCAGCTGTACTGGCTGCTCAGCGCCCTTTTCTACCACTTGTCTTCAGAAGAGCCTATGGGCTCATCACCAGGTCCTGGGGTGTAAGATAGGACCCAGTGCCCGGAAGCTCAGAGTTAAAATGCTCCACATGGACAAGATAAAGTTCTGCTGTAAATTCAGCCACCGGTGTCTTCTTCCTTTCAAACTTCTTCAGCGAAAAAAAAGGATGGAGGAAATATATGAATTAGCCCAGCTCACTGGAGAAATGTGGTTTTATCCACATGGCAAACTTCTGTATGATTCAGTTTGTTTTCCAATGAAATTTTGACATTCTCCAGAGATGTAAAATCCCAAAGTTAATGAACTGCACATTTTGCTCACTCATTCAGGCGCTCAAACCAGCTTAGATTTGTTTACTACCTCTCGTCTGGGGATCACCGCCTTGAATTTAGCTGAAGTCCCATGGCCATGTACGTTGGTCTTCAGCCCACGGCAGCCTGGGCCAGGTTACGTGTACTTTCCAGCACACAACAATTCACAACAGTAATCAGTTGCCATAGAATGAGCAAAGATCTTTATCAAGGCATGTAATTTGTCTCCTCAGAGATATACTTAATGAAAATATATACAGAAATAGGTTGCAATAAAAAAAAAATAGAATATTCTTACTGTACCTTTCCAAAGAAGGAGTAGCTTGCTTGAGTAACAAGATAAATCAGTATTTGACTGTATATATCACAGCTTGGTTCTCCTCCACTTCCAGCTAGTGAGTTGTATGAGCTTTCACATTGTGGATTCAGATAGTTCTGTTCCAATAGATCTTCATTTCATTGGTGCTCTGTATTGAAACAAGTGGTCAAACCAACGCTCAGATATCAATGCTCAGAGATTAACCCTCCTCTTCACCCCCTACTGCACCCTCAGCAGTGAAGCAAAGCCACCTCTTGGCAAGTGAGCATACACTAAAGGGGCTGCACCAGGACTGGTGGCAAAGCCCCTTGACTTAATGGAAAGAGCACAGACCATTGATTTCAGAAAGATTTTGCTTTTGCCAGAAAATTCAGAATCATTTTTCTAGCTAATCATTGTGGCAAACCAGGACAAGATGAACTGTACCACTGTTCAGCTGAAGTGCAGGACTAAATTTTTCCTACCTCTTCCCTAAAGGATTCCATTAACATGTTGGCTCAGGTACTTAAAAGAAAAAAAAAAGAAAAGGTGCATGTGAGTCTTGGATGAGTCAAGCTCGTACAAATCGAGTCTCAACAAGTAATGGGAATCCCACTCTTAAAAAAGTTGGCTCGGTACCTTTCACAGGAATCACTCAGAATTACAATCTTCCCATCACCTCATCAAAAGAAAAAACAGGCAAGGACTCAAGCAACCACCTAGACCTGTTGGGTAGCTGTCCTGGAAAAGCTCTGTAGTACATGCTCCAAGGCATCACATTAGAAATACTGAGAATTTACATGAGGAGATAAGTGCTGAAATACGAAAGAAATGGCATTGTTACATTTAGCTAAATCTCTGATCCCCTCAGTCTCCTTGAAATACCTTCAGCAGCTGACACCTTCCTTGAACCGTTGGCCTCAAAACCGGCCGCATACGTCGGTCGGGACCTAACTCCTGCTGAGCGAAACCAAAGACTCATCCCATGTGGTTACAGACACTTCTCCCGTTTATGCATGGCAAGATGGCATCTGCCCTTCCCGACACAACCGCCGCTGACTCCAGCTGTGGGTGTTGCCGTCCACGGGCTGCACAGGTATTCGTGCCGACGTCCAACGTCGCTGCCTCCTGCAGCCCTCTTCCTCCTCTGGCTTGCTCCTTCCTCCTGCCCACACATCCGTTCCTCCCGCTCACTGCTGTGCAGGGACCGCCTCTCGTACCGGTCTGAAACTGGGCTTGTAGATTTGTGATAGCTGACTTCATAAGCAAAGTTAACAAGCATGCACTCTATTCCTTACTGTAGTTAATAAAAATGCCCCAAATGTCAGATCTCTGCAGAGCCCCATCTGACAGATACGTCATTCCTCTAATTTCCAATAACTAGCCTTTTCTTAGTTTCCCACCCAGCTATGCATGACTTAATCATAGTTTCATCTAGTCCGCATTTCCTTGGCTTGCTCCTCTGTAAGAATGCCTCATGAAACAACATTGAATGTCTTAATAAAATTCAAGATTTTTGACACTTAAAGGTTCTCTCCTCACCTGTGAGATCTATTATCCTGCTACAGAAGGAAGTGGGGCTCAATAAATGTGCTATATCTGTGAGAAATCCACGTTGTTCTTGCTTATGTTCTATACCATTTAGATAACAATTTGCTTGCTTATTTTAGTAGTTTTCTGGGAAATGAAGCTTACAATTTTCTGGCTCCTCTTGCCCTACTCCTCCCTTTTAAGGACAGGCCACATCGTTACTATTTCAAGTTTTCTGGAACTTCTACCATTTGTCTTTTAAAACTTCTCAGTGATAACCATGAATATCTCTGAAATTGCTTCAGCCCGTTTCTAAGTGTGCTTGGATAAATTACTTGAAGCTCAGATATTTGAAACCACAGAATTTATCTAAGCAACATCCATCTTGTTCTTCCTTTAGTTTAGTCAGGAACCTTACTGGAGGTCTTCTGTTGCTAGCTCTTGCTGTGGCACTTGTCCAGCCATAAGTGTGCCTTTCAGAGAAAAAGAATTGCTGTCTTCTGATTTTGGCACCAATGGTTGGTAATGCAAACTTCGCAGGGAGCAGACTCATTCCCCGATCTTCCTTTGTCTGAAAATGGATTTATGGAGTGTTTCCTCCTTAACTGCACACCACTTCTTCACTGCACTTCATCTTGTGTCTTGATCTTTCCAATATAATTCTTATATATTTATGCTATTCTTTTATACTAATCTTCATCATATAATCCTCACTCCATTTTTTGTAAACATCTTTCTTGCTTTTGAGATCATAGGAAACTAGTGGTTTAACCAAATTAGCCTTTTACTGTTCTTGGTAACATTATCCCACGCAGGGATAATTTGCACTTATGCCCTTTTGAAGCAATATTACACAAATTACACTAAGACCTAAAAATAGCTGGGCACTTTACAAACTTCATTCCTGCTTAAGATATGAGTGTGTAAATACTAGGTCAGATCCGGAGCTGTTAGTCATCTTCAACCAATTCTTTATGTCACGCAAAGCTGTAGTTGAAGTTGATGGGTACTTTGCATGTCTAGGAAGTGAGTAGAGCCTTGGGGTGCAGCCTTGACTTATTAGATTACTTCAGCATGTTGATAAACCATGAAGAGCTGCAAAGCCAATTTAATCTCACTGATGAAAAATACTCCGGTGGAAGCTGCCCCCTGAGATGTGAAGGACCCCCAGGCAGAAGTGGATCATCCAGGTACCTCTTTCCGCTGAACTTAAGGCAAAGGGACTCTTGGCAACCTTTTATAGGAGATAATGGTCAGATAAAGAAGGACTCCCACTGGCAGCCTGTGGGAACTGGCTGTTTTCATAAATTTCATTGTTTCAAATGTTGCCTAAATGCAGGAATGTGCCATTCTCGATGGCTGAATCTGTCGAGCAATGTTACCTAACAGCTGGAGGGATGCAGTTTTCTCTCTTGCTCGCACACCCTAGTGAACTGAGGCTCGTACCAGGCCTGTCGAGAGAAACTCAACCCCAAAGCACACTATTGCTGCAGAAGATGAAGGTCTTTTCCAACCTAAATGATTCTATGATTCTAAGATTTCAGGCAACCAGCCGTGGGTAGAGTACGAAAGTACTCCAAGCACCCAGAAGCACCAGGAGCAATGGATGTGGTCCTCCTCCAGATGCCTTCATCCCAAGGCTCGTTTGTCTAACTTCCCACAGGTCTATAAACTTTCCCTCAAATTCCAGGTCAGATCTCACAATTGGTTCATAAAAATCCAACTGGATGCATTAGGAGATTCGACTAATAAACAAGCTGGAAACATGACAGTATAGCTCTCTCAGGGGGAAATTAGAGTTGTATCTAATTATAGCCCTGTTAAGCCCAAGGAGTAAAATGCTAGTGGTTGCCAAGAGACACACCACTGGTGGGGCAGCAAGCTGGTTTTAGGCTTTGTTAATGGTACTTAAGAAAAAGAAACTTGAACAATACATTTTAGCGATAATGCTTGAAACAGCTCTTGGCTTTAAGTTTACTCCCAAAGAAATGTAGATGTAAAATCAGAACGTTACGAAACATTTTAAACGGTGCCGTAGCTGGGGCTGGGCACCAGCTGGACCAGCTTTCAGCCACGCGGCAGCCGGCGTGGCCCTGGGAAGCTCAGAGCTCACAGGCACGGGGATGCTATCACCAACCGCACGCCGAACCAGAGACCACATCCCTTCTCAGCAAAACTTAAAAACCCAGCGGGTTTCTGCAGCCAGCAGCTGCGTGCTCGTGAGGCTGCAGCAGCGGGGACTGCTGAGCCCACCTTTTCCCTGGTAGCCCAGAAGCTGCAATTTATTGCCATTTCCCACACTGCGCCCGGGCGTTCAATTTTATTTAGAAGCTAGAGACGGCATACGAATGTGTAAGAAGAGTTGCACTAATGATAGGAAAAGGAAATAAAATGGGTATTTGTATGGTAATTCTCAACTACTGATTCAACTGGGAGATTTCTTGGATAGCATTCACTTTAGTTTATTACTTTGTTTCCCAGAATGAGTAATAAATATCTCATTTACTCTTCTACACAGCACAACTGGAAATCTTTTTCTTGCTGCGACACTAGAGAACGGATTCTTCATTCTTGAACTGACCCACAAAGGCAAACAGAAAAAAAATTGCATAATGGAAGTAGCCCTATTCTGGCCTCCATTTTTCCAGTATTAGTCTAGAGTCATTCCAGTACCCTGCAATGACTCCTGTGTTAACTATCATAAAATGCTATCGCCTGGGTTTACATGCAATTTATTTAATAATTGACGCAGCCTGAGGATTTCACATGCTGAGCGCTCCTGAAGCTGGATAACCAACCAACGCCACATTAATGCTGGAGTGGGCAGGATGCCAGCATGTGTCTGTACAAATGCAGGTACATAATAATTTGTCTGGAATCTGTCCCACTAATTGTACATTTAATCGCCCTTTTTTATATGTATTCCAGGTATGCTTCCCTAACTGGCATTTCTATGGAGCGAGACCACATGAAAGATCTCAGAAGATACCTGGTACTTAAATACATCCAATACCTCGTCCTGTCTTCTTCAAACGCTATCAGCACTTTTCTGGGCTTGCTGGGCAGTTCGTACACGCTAATCCTCCTGCAGTCCGCAAAGGTTTCGTCCAAGTCTACCGTGGTTCTCATTTCGAGCCTAGCGAAGGCGGACGCCCTGGTTTCTGTGAGCATTGTTTCCGAGCTGGTTGTAGGGACCTTTGAAGTCAGCATCTCATCGGCGGCGTTCACATCAGCCCTGCTGCAGAACCTCCTCACTGCCAACGCACACGTCAGCTGCTTGCTGCTGAGCTGCGTCGCCTTCGAGGCTTACTTGATAACCTTCTTCCCCACAGACTCGCGCCGTTTACGGACGGTGAAAAACGCCAGACTGACGTCCAGGCTCATCTGGATCCTGGTGGCTGCAGAGTGCGCCCTCTTCCAGACGGATGTCCTCCTGAGGGCCGGCAGCGCTTCTGCTCCCACCGGCAGCCCTGGCGTTCTGTTGTTTCGTTTCTCCAGCACGGCTGCAGCCCTTCTCAGGTCCCTCAGTTACTTCCTGGGGATTCTTTTAAGGATTGCCAATGTATACGTCTACTACAAAATATTTTTTAGCGTGTCTAACAGATCTACGCTAAAAACGAAGTAGCGCCTATTCCCAGGGGAAGCTGCGCTGTGACACCAAGCAGAAGACACTTCGACACAATTTCAAACTATTGGTTTGAAAACTGTTCGATAGCCAGGACCAAGGCTCATGTTTTGGCAAGCCATTGAGTTTAAACCTTCTTGTTTTCTGACGCTGTTTAGCCTTGGTTATTATGAGGAGCTCGGGGCTGAGGAGCCCCTTGGCACTGAAACACAGCGAAGCTGGGCTGTGGGTGCTCGTGTTGGCAGCCTTAGAGCACCGCGGGCTTGCTTTGATTGTTTGCAATCTACAGTTTATTCACTGTATATTCACTGGTGAAACAAAGGACATTTCATGAATGGTTGTAAAAACTAAAGCAACCCAAATATTTTTTATATAAAAAGGGTGCTTAGAGGCTTACTCAGGGATCCGTTGAGCCAAGAGCTGTACAGTTGTACGCTAAAGACATGACCTATGTCCTAAAATATCTCTAACCCAGGTGACCCATCAGAATCAGCAGGTAGGATGGAGAAACAAGGGGAGCACCAAGCTGACCTAGCCTAGCTGGGCTGGTCCCGCCGGTGGCATCAGCCCCACCATGAGAGTCCCAGGACAGAACGGGGCTGAGCTGCCACGTCTCGGTACACGTCTGGAGCTGTTCTTGGGAGGTTGCTACAGTAAAGTAGTAAATAGCTTCTCACATCCTCCTTCAGAAATAAACAGGAGGTGGAAAGCCAGAATGCAGTTGTTTGCTGCAGCCCTACAAGGGCAGGGGGAAAGTTTCAGAAAACCCCTGTGTTGAAGGCTCCATATGCTGTATCCAGAGGGATCGCCAGCGATTTCGGTGGCCGTGGTTTCAGAGACAGGGAGGGATGGGCTGGGGTTAGCAGTGCTGTTCCAGCTCCCTTGGCAGTGGTGCCACGGGTACCAGGGCCATGGATGTCCCTGCGACCTCACTGGGGCTCGGGTGGGTGTATAACAGAGCTATTACCCAGCTGGTGATTCCTGGGGTCTCCTCAAAGCACTGGATGGTTATCAGCAAAACATAAAGTACTCCAGATACCTCAGACACCCCCCAACACACAAGTGGGTGTAGGCACTTCCGATTACTTTTGCGCTTTGCATGGGAGATGACCTCCAGCTTCAATTAAAGACTGTGGTTTTGAGAAACTGAACTTCTGTGATAAGTTCTGCAATCCACAGATCATAAAAGGTGGAAAGAAAAATGAGATAAGCCAAACCCCAAGTATTAATAGCCAAAACGCTACATACAACCTCCCTCCATCATGCTTCCAGACCTTCAATACACCTTGCCAGCCCGAACACAGCAATAAGCCTCTGCCCACCTGAGAAGAAGAAGGATGTGGGGCACAAAACCCAGGCCTGATGAATTTCAGCTCTAACCTTCCCTCCTTCAGGTTGCAGTAGGTCCTCACGCTCAAACCGGTACCAGTGAATGCCTGACGTGCCCTGCTGGTAGCAGCTACTTGGCACTTAGACTGTTAGACCTGAAAATTGGAGCTGTGAGCACCTTCCCGAGTGGCCTGTAGCCCAAGGCGACCAGAGACACAAGAGCTGCCAACTGAAGGTCGGGCTTCGCAAACCCAAGGCAAACAGCCAGCGCGGAGCAGTTTCCTGCTCTTTGCTGTGCTTACCAGCCAGTTTCTAAATTTTGCAATCATGCTTTTTCTCCTTGGTGTCAGAAGTGATTTTTTCCTCCTTCACGGAGATAAACTTGACCAAAAGGCAACACCCAGAAAAGGGGCAGTGAAACCGGGTGCACCCGTCTTGCTGCTGGGGCAGGAGGCGGCTGGCAGCGGGACCGTCCCCTTCACAGCCAAACTAAATGAAACAAAATAGGGGTTTTTGCATGTCAGATAAAGTCAGCTCAGTTTTAATGAAAGGCAAATATCCTGGCCGAAGGAGCGTGCATCCTACATTGGGATCTTTGAGATTACTCAAGTGCATTTTTTTCTGACAAGGACACTAAATGAAAACCTTTTTTACATGACTATACCCTGCCTAGCATCTCCAGAGTCATTTCAGAGACCATCCCTGCTTCCTTTCCACCTTCTCTTTGTGTTCCTTCATGGCACCCTCTGAGAAAAGGCTGAATTTTGCTTCTACATCAAAAATCAAGCAATAATAATACAGATGCACTTGGCTGGTTCTATGAGATGAAAATAGTGAGCTCTTACTTAAAACTGCTAAAATCTTTAAAAATATTCTAATCCCTTTGGCTGCAGTAATACACTACAAAAAATTATGAATATTGTTATTATCAGAATTCACAGAAGTTATCTGCCTAGAGTGCAGTTATTTACGATGAATACCGGCAGCGTCAGAGGTGCTGTGGACACTGCTGGGCCAGAAGCCAGGGAAGAGTGCTTGACATTATTGTTTCTCAGAAGACTGAAAGGAAACACTGGTAAGGGCTGGGTATCCAGTAAAAACAGACGAGAAATTTAATCAAGTCACTTAAAAAAACTTGGATGCATGTTGCCTAACAAAGCTGATTCCTTCTGCGGGAAGGACGTCTTAATAATTTGGTGTGCTGTGATACACTGTTCTTATTCTGGAAGCCTGAAGTGCCACTTTCAGGACAGACAAACTGCTGCTTGAAGTACTGTAATTAATAAAACTTTGTTTTGTTAAAGCTTGTGCATTATTTATTACAAATGTGTACTTTTTCTAAGGATCTGTTGCACTTTTGCCTCCTCCTACAGAAGCCCAGGCAGGTGGCTGAGTGTTGACGGGCAGACCGGAGCCGTGTTTGGTACGCGAGGCATACAGGATTTTTAATCTTTGAATTCACCACTTGGCTCATGAATTTTTTCTGCCTGATTATATCTTACAAGTGCCTCTGCCCTCAGGAAAATCCTTTTCTTAAGAGATTAATGAAAGCAAACACCAAGTGTGACTTGGCTTAAACAGCGAGCATGTAAAAAGAAGGTAGCCTATAGAAAAATCCAGCAGGTATTTACTTGTATCTGGAAATCAGGATCCCAGGTACCATGGTGAAATACTTGCAGGTGCTGACGAGAGCCAGGAATTGGGACTTTTGCTTGGTGAGTAGGAGCCTGGTGGGCCGGAATGAGATGAGCCTCCCAGCCCGCCCAGCCGGGGAGCTCTCCTGCTTTTCAGGCTCGTAGCTCCACTGGGAACTGGGCAGTGTTCCTACATCTTCACTACAAAATAGAAGATTTTGTTAAATCACCTTTTTTCAATGAAAAATCTTGACAGAAAATTCCCTGCAGAGCGCTCTCCGTGCTCTGCTGTACTGTGCCTTTTCTATTTGTCTTTTCCACCTTACCTCAAGACCTTTGGGATAGGACACATCTAGGCAATGAGTTTGTCTTACTCTCTTACGCCAGGACGTGTCTTTCAGCTGGCTCTGAGGTCAAGCTTTAAATAACACCATCCACTTGTTTCTGTTGGCTTTTGGGCACCAAAGCAGTTGCTGTTCTAACAATCAGCGGCATCCAAAATTCACATGCTCTGGAAAAAGTGAATCATTTAATACAAGAGACTCCACAAAATGATGACTAAACAGAGCTGAGACTCTCACACTGTGCAAAATGAGAGTTCGAGAAATTTCTTCTCCCTCCCAAGTGACTCATTTCCATAGTATGAATGAGCATTTTACTAATCTAAAGTAAGCTAGCAACCAAAGTTATGTTAGCTGGTGTGAATACTAAAGAACTCCCCACCAAAAGCAAAGGAATCCATGAGGGTTATCAGCTTAGTCCAGCCAGACTAAACTTGCTTTGAATCCCAGAATAGCGTGTTGGGTACTTCTTCACAACAGTTTTTATTTTCTGGGAAGTCACTGATGGAGATCTATTACAAAAATACTAATAAAACTGAGTTATCTGTAGAGCCTGCTGGGAAACAACCTGGCTGTTTCCAGAGCCGGGTGACCTGTTATCCTGCTGTCTGCTCTTGTACGTGTTAAGAACCAACAAACTCTTTAGTGACTTTTCCTATTCAAAACCTGAGTAATATACACATAGAGACAAGTAATCCCACAGCTCTGAGATTTTTTTTCAGCATCTCCTAACTACACACTCCTCTGAAAGGCAAATGAATCCCCCAAACAGTCTTCAACAATAAAAACATATATAATAAAGAAAAAAACCAAAAGCCTAGGGACTGTCCCCATTCTGCAAAAGTAATCATGGACCCCATAACCATGGCTGCTCCTGCTGCTTTGATTGCTGCATCTCCACCTTGATGGATTTGCAAGAAAAATCCCAGGGAAGGTGAAGAACAGCCTAGTGGGGACTTTCTCATCCGTGTTGAAGTCGGAGCCCTGATTTGTCTCTGATTTCAGTGACCGCAGACTAAGTCTGGAATGGAGCTTAAAACTTCCCCCATCTGACATGGTCTGAGGAACAGAGGTTCACAAGTTGCATCATAAGCTCACCAAAGCTAAGACAGGTGTAAAATAAAATGTCAGGTATTGGATTCACTCAGCTGAGATCTACAGATAAGAAGATTACCGTATCACAGCCAAAGTTGGCTAGTTTTTTCTTAGTGAACATTTAGACCACATTTGACTCCTTAGGGTGGCAAAGAGGGACACAGAGAAAACCCAAATGACAGAGAAATGTTGCTGCATGCTTGTATCTCCTGTCCTAAATCTAAGCAGCAAAAGCAAATTCACATTTTTGCGCTTGCATGCCTACCAGCAGTTTGTCCCTATCACCCCCCGCTTCCGATCACCTTCTCAAATGTAAAGGAAACAAACCTTACACAGGATGATAAAACTGATAATAGAAAGCGTTTCCTTCCCCCTGTCAGCAGAAAGCCACCAGGGAGCTTGAAGATCCAGAATCTACTCGCGGTTTCAGCGCGCGGCTCATGAGTGCTGTGGAGGGGAGACCTCCCTCCTACCACCCAGGGCTGAAGAGCTGCTTTGTGCACACTCGGCAGTGGGGGGTTGAAATAAGTCCCCAGGAGGCTGAGCAGCCTTTCGCTTTTCCTTGTGCTGGTAGGACCTTTGTGGACACATCTCGCCCCCGCGCCCGACCCGCCACCAGCATCCCTCTTGAGAGCAGGCGGGTTTTCTGGGCAGTGGTCAGGCTGGATGGGAAGGAGATGCTCCACAAGGAAGTTCTGGGCCCACAGCTGGGACAGCAGACCAGATTACCAAGAGATTTGCATAGCTGGAATCCCCAAAGTGCTTTGTGGTCAATGGCAGAGCCTCTATTTCCTTTGCATATTCACATGAAGTTTCAAATCGTTAAAAGAAAGGGGATTTCTCTACAGTTCTCCTAATAGACATGGGCTGTTTGTTTTTCACTTGAAAGATGATTCTGTAAGTGATTCGGACTGGTTCATGAACCAGCAGGTCTGATGTGGCTGCAAGGTCGGGTCACTCTCCGCAAAAGGTTCACAGACCCACCTGGCTTTGCCAACAGCTTGGAGCTATTTTCTGCGCCAAAAAACTACAGCACTTCTTCCCCTGGTGTCACGGGCACTGGCAGACGCTGCTCTTTCTTTGGGCACCCTCGGAAGCCCAGTCCATCCTCTCCCTGACCACAGAAGCCCTTTCTGGGGTGCAGGCAGAGGAACGCATCCCTCTGGGGTTGCAAACTGACGGGGACGGCCAGTGGAAGGCACCGACGGGCAGGACACAGCGTCGTTTGGGTCTCACAAAAGCCGCGTCCTCACAAAAGCTTTCCACAGCCCCCTCCTGCAAGAGAGGGATTCTCCGGCTGGGGAGAGCGAGGGGGCCCGGGGCCCTGGCCAGGAGACACCTCTGCTAAAGAGCCATGGCTCAGGGCATGGCTGATCTCCCCCTCAGGGACCACCTACCTCTAAGTGCTTTCACCTCCAGCCGCTGTATGTGCCCCCCTGGGTACCAGTCCTTCGGTTTGCATTAGGTGGAGATGGTGGATTTTGAGACTTGAAGATGCAACGGTCACTGGCATTTTGGGGGCCAACCCCAAATCCTTCCAGAGCTTTGAAAAAGAGTAAGACCTGCCGTGCAGATCAGGCAGTGCTTTTAGGGGCTTTTTGAAGGGATGTGAGGTCCAGGGGTCCATGGTGAGCGGCAGATAGTCCATAGTAGATCTTCTAGAAACTGTGAACAAGGTGGCCAGGTGTGCAGTCAGTGGTGGGACTGGGAAGGAGCTGTCAACAAAAGCAAATACCACAGGGTGAGCGCAAGCTGGTAGCGATGGAGGAAGCAGGATGGGCAGGCCAAGTCCGTTGTTCAGGCGTCGGTAACCTTAGACAAACCTCTCCAAAGCTGGAAAAAATCCTTGGCTACAAGATAATGGGTCAACAGGGAAAACCAGCCGGGCTGCTGTTTATCGGGAGAATATCCTAAAAGCGGGACGGGGTGAAACAAAACCCCAAGCAGCCTGGGTTGTGCCGAGAGCTTTGCCTTGCTGAGCAAACCATGTCACCAGTTCAAGGGCTATCTTTGGTGCAAGTTCTCTTTTTCAACACTTGCTAAGCAGCATAAAATAAATTGTAAAGCACACGTTAGCCCCAGTGGGCAGGGGTGCGAAATCCTTGCCAAGCCTTTCATTATCTGGCGTTTGAACACCCTGAAGCTCTGTGGCCCAGTCGGTTTGTCTCATAATACTAACAAACAGCAGTGTTGATGAAACCATGAGCAGATAGGCAGTTCTCGCACGCAGCTCCCAAGGGAGCGGTGCAGCACAGCCCTCTTTCTCAGGTGGCAGCACCAAAGAGACCTTGTGCTTGTGATTTTTTCCTTCTTACCACGCAGGAGTCGCTCAAAACAGGTGATTTTTGGCCATTCAGCCCAACTGGTCACTTCAGTGATTTAGGCTGTGTGTAAACTTTGCCTCTTGGAAGAAAATCGATTTATAGTTTAATCCTTTTAAGTGTGCATCAGTCAGGAATCACATTGCTGCAGTAGTATGATACGAGCAGGAAGTTGAAATAAAAGAAATTTTGGAATAGACATGTGATGGTGCACAACAAAGGAAATTTCCAGGTCATGGGAATGACCAGAACAGTTAAAATATACAGCTGAGGCTAAACAGCATGTTTGCATCACTTAATTATTAAGGCAAGAACTGAATGTTTCTCATGCCTTTCTCTTTCAGAGAAAGTTTGATAATAATCCAGGGAGCCATTTCTGAGAAGGAAACAGTCAGACAGGAAAGTATTTTTCTACAACCAGGTCATCTTTCAGGGATCGATTTTCTTAAGCACTGATAATCCAGACACAGGACTTTAATTTAGACCTCACACAACCCACGAGCAGATTGAATCGAAGAGGTGGGTTTGCTCCCTGCATTAAATTATGTTGCTAGAAAACACTGAGTTGTCTTGGAAAATGTTGCTATTTTGACATCAATGCCTCAAAATTCTGGAAAATGAGGAACAATTCCATTCCTTCTAACAGATGCTGGCTCCAGTTTCTTTAATTCACAGAAATTTCTCCAAATTCCATTTAAAATAGCTTTGAGGGTGTTTTATAATGAAACCAAGTGCTTTCAAAAGCGCGGAAGATATTTGGGCGCTGCGGCTCTGGGCTGGGAGCAGTCGGCAGCGGGGGGTGCTTGCTCAAGACGCAGCCAGCACCTTTGCAAGGCGCTGAGCAGACCCCGACACATCCTGCCTTTGGGGTTTCTGGCTCGCCACACTTGTTCCTTTTCACTGCGTCGTTGCTGAAGTCGCTTCTGGCAGGGGTAATCACGGTTCTCGTTGCGCATCGTGCCCTCTGCTGGGAAAGCAATGGCTTAAGTCAGGCAAAAAGCAAATCCTCCTGGTTTGCTGTGGCACAGCAGGATCGATGCTGGGAGGAGGAAGCAAGTCGCGGCCAGCTCCAGACCCGGGGCCATGAAGTCACCTTTGAGCTGCCACCTCAGTCCTCTGCCACACGATGCCCATTTATTCAGGAAGGTTTTCAGGAGCTCTGCTTTGCATGCTGCAAGTATGACAAATAAATCCCACCGGGGCTGATCATCCACTGCCTTGCCCCAAGGATTATTTTTGTTAGGGCAAGCAATTGCATTGCTATACAGCCAATGTTGAAGAATAAATCTGTCCCACTTAGGCTGTGGTAAATACACACTGATACTCACGGAAACTAATACTTAACATGGATAGACACGTAGTTTGGTCTAAGAGCACTCCTTTTTTAAACTTTTAGCCCAAATGCGTGTTTGTCGTCTGCCGCTTGCACTCGCATTCTGACTTTTGGTATTTGTGAGTGTGTTACTTCCAGTTCTCTAAGAATGAAAGCAGAAGCTGAAAAATAGCACATCTGTCTTGGTTGCACACAGTGACCAGTTCCTGCTGTGACCAGAACACACTTCTCCTCTTGGCAGCGATTACGAAGCCTTTTGCTGCCCCGAGAAGCCTGGACCCGCGCAGAACAGGGCTCCCAGTGACATTTCCAAAACGCTGTAAAAGGGCTGATCCCCTGCCCTGTGCTCACGTCTGCGGGCTGCCATGTTTGCCTGACTATAAAGAACAAAACTGACCCGTGCAGAGGGTGGATTTTCAAAAATGAGAGGTCTCCGTGCTCAGAGCATATTTAAAAAATCCTCGAGCAGCCAGTCCACCACCAATAAGCTACTTGTGGCAGCCAGGTGACCGGCGTGGGACACTGGAGACGACAGCAGACTCCAGGGCTTGGGGATGTTGTGGCTCATAAGGTGGAGGACACATGTACAGCGTGCAAGATGAACCAGGGAGAAGAGAGGTTCGGATAAGTCACATCGGCTACCGGCGGCTGGAGGAGGGCACGGAAGCGGCGTTCAGGCATTCAGCCTTCTGTCCCCCATCCCTGTGTTCAGGGCAGCCCCCTGCCCTAACGCCGCCCCCCCCAGACATCCCTCCGATCAACAGGGTGTTCAAATGATTAGGAGATCGATATATAGGAAACTTATCTGAAAATCAAGTTATGGTATTTTATGCGCATTGCTTGCAAAAGACCTAAATAATGAAAAGTTTAGCAGTTGAAAAATAGGCATACTCTGTTTCTGATACTTGAGCTTACGTTTAACGATAAAGGCCTGTGCACTATCATGGCTGACTGAAACTTTCCTGGAGTTTTCTTTTCAGTGAAAAGTTGCATTTTCAACTAAATAAAGCCTTGCACAACTAAAAAATTCATTTTTTTCTTCTGGAAACTGAGAACAAAAGTTGCCACTTAAAAAAAGAAGCTTCTAGTTGCCAAAAATTCTCTCTCATCAGACTAATTTTCTCAAAACTTCTTTTCCATGGGGAAAAAAAATCCCTCTTCATTCCCATAAAGGTGACCTCCAGGACCATGATTAACTACCTTCCGGCACACAGCCTTCGGCCAAAACCATCAACACAGCCAAAGAACTCGAGAATATTAGTGCTGGGGGAAATGATCAGTAGCAGGTGTTTGCAGGAAAAAATAAAGCCCAGAGTTTATATTGCCCGTAATTAGCGAACACTGCATGCAACAGGAAAGGCAGGAGCATCCTGTCCGGCTTTGCTCGCCCAAGGAGACCGCGCTGGAGCGGCAGCACGTAGCTCATCTCTAAATGTGGGTGTGCAAACATGCAAACACTGCCTTAACTCAGAGCCACCGACCAGCCCTGGGACTGACACAACTGGTTTCTAGCAGGTTTGTACGCCAGGTTTGTGCAAATCCCCTCCTAACAGTTTTTTTGGAGGTCAACATGGAACAACCGGGAGTAGCAGGGGGGTGCTGGTACCCGAGAGTCCTGCCCTGCTCTGCAACCTCCTTGCTCAGGATCTGGCCCTGCTGGAGGTGCCCGTTTGTCACAACAGCGTGACAACGTGTTCACGCCTGAAGATGAAAATCAAATATTCTGGGTGCAAACAGCGCGGCTGTGCAGGCAGGGGTCAGATGGGGGCTCCTGCCCGCACCCTGCAGACCCGCGCCGCGCTTTTGCAACGGGTGCTGCTGCGAGCAAACCCATCAGCAGCGTCGGTCGCCCAGTCAGGGCACGGCCCCCGCAAAGCTCCCTCGGTGACATATGGTTTTCAATTTAACAGGAGCTTACCAGGGTATCAGATGACGCCGTGCCTTGGAAGTCACCCCACGGCTTGACGTTCGCAAGAAAAAGCGCTCGATTCCAGCTGCACGACCCAGCACTCCTGACGTCCTGGACATATATCTTACAATATAATTAGGGGAAAATCAGATGGCAGCTACAGATGTGGCACCAGGAGGCTGTACCCAGAGAGTCGAGCGGTGCATCCCGGCACACGAGGCTGTGAGGAGGCAACAGCCACGAGGAAGGACCGTAACCCATCGGAGCGGAGCCGGGGTGAGCTCTGCTCACTGCTGCCAGCACCGGTGCCCTCCGGCCGCCACGCTGCGGGGAGGTGACAGCTTCTCACCTCACACAACGCATGGCTCGATTTCCTGGCCTTTGGGGATTTGTTTCATCTTTAGAGCTATTTGTGTTTGCGTTTCCATCCTGCTTGGCGCAGCCCTGCAACAAAGCAGCTACCCGCTGAGGCTGGTGCCAGCGTGGACGGTCAGAGGGGGAGCACGGGCACTGCTCTCCTGTTCGGGGTTAGGGGACAACGCTTTCAACATCCAGCCGGCTCTGCGGATCCACGGATGGCCCGATCACGGCTTTCTCTCAGGGCACTATGTGCTTCCCAGTGCTACAGTGCCTCAGCAGGTGTAAGCCCATACGAAGAGGCTGGCTCTCGCCCTGGTCCTTTTTTCGGACACTGCCTTTCCAGGCACTGCTCGGTCAGACAGTCAGCATGTCAGCAGCACTGCTTAACGTGTTGCTTTGTGTTTTATTTTTACCTTTCACGGCAATAAAGACAATTATCCAAATGAAGCCCCTGTGCCAAGGGCCCTTTTGAGCTGCGTATAACGCTTTTGCATCTCCTGGTGCTCTCCCAGTTGCAGCCTTCACGCTGCCAGGAGCAGGCTCGGGCTGCTCCAGTTGCCACTCAGCTCCAGCACACGCTCCTTCACTGGACGTCGTCAAACTGCAGCGACAGCCTTTTGGCAGTTTACAAACTGGGATTATTCCCGCTCTCCAGGTAACGCTGCGCTGTCAGAGGGGACGCGAAGCAGCCGCTGCGGCGGTGCCCATGGGGATATTTCCCAGGATTGGTGTTTATTGACAGTTTAACTCACGGCATCGATCCACGGAGGGACACCGCCCAGCGTTAGGCAAAGCTGAGCCCACCTCCGTTTGTTGTAGCAGCACACAAACGATTTATAATATTTAAAACTGGAGATGTGACAGACTGAACATTTTGATTCTTTTTTTTTTTTCCTCCCTCTGATCTCCCTGTTTTCCTGAAATTGGACTAGACAGGCACCCAAACCAGAAGCATCTGTTTCTCCTTTCAGTGTCAGCAGTGTAAATAAAGTGTATTTGTGATGTTTTGAATCCATAAACACATTATTTTTGGCTTTTCTTTGAGTATGCTGTGGAGCTTTGCTGCAGAGCTGGACGGACTGATTAGCGTGGCTCTGATCTGTCGCCAGGCACACAGAAGTCTGTTTACAGAGCCGGGTGACCATGGGGAAATGTGGAACCCTGCCTGTCACTTACAGGAATTGTAATTTACCCCGGCCCTTTGCTGAGACGGCTCCTGTGACAGCACCTGCAGAAGGATGGAGCTCGCAGGGGGCTGGGGGTGCTGGCCCACCGGCCACCCATCGCCCTTCCATCCTGCTTCGACCTCAGCGGCGGCTGGCGTGCCTCTGCCGCCGCGCTCGCCGGCTAAAATCGTGCTTGTTGCCACGGTGGGGAGCCAGCATCCTTCTGGAAAGGGCTCTTCGTCTGTCTGGTTGCCAGCCTGCGCAGGGAATCCCCAGAGTGGGCTAAATCCTTCCTGGCATTTAGAAATGATTACCCGGAGCTCCGGCTGCGAGGGGCACACATCCTGCTGCCTGCTCCGAGCCCTGGGGCTGGTTTTGGGTAGAGAAGCTAAGCACCTCGATGTTTTAAAACTTGGAACAGATGCATAACCAGAAGAGGTAGCAAACGATTATTTCAATCTGATTTTAGTTCATTTCTTTTTTCTTTTTTTTTTTTTTTCAGTAGTGGAGTAGGAATATTTATTCACTGCAATGTTACTGAGGTGAGCAATGCTAACTAGCCTGCTTTTCGCAAAGAGGATTTTTAATGAGACATGCTTCATGTTTCTTGCGAACACAGAAAACAGGCATTTTCCTTGTAAACACAGCAGCACAGTTTGCTGGAATTCACCCCAGAACAGAAAAAAACCTTCATGTTAAGAGGCTGCACTATAAGCAGATACTTTAGCGTAGTTTACATTTTCAGATATACGAACACGCATAAACACATCAGATTTTCCTTTGCCTATGAAAGAAAAACAGTGGATGTGAATTGAGGCGGACACCGACCTCAGTGCTGGTTTTGGGACCTCCAGGGTTTGCAGATCCCGATCCCACCTGCCCCAAATTCTGCTCCGTGTTTCTCTCCTTGAAATCCCCTACACCTTTTAGACATCCAAAAGAGCTGTGACCTGGCAGCTTTTTTCCAATCTGCTTTCCGTATGATGGGCCATTTGCCCAGGTAGCTCAGAGGAAGGTGACGAGGAGGAGGGGATGCAAACCTCGTTTGCCCCCCAGGCTGGAAGAATCATAGAATCATAGAATCATTTAGGTTGGAAAGGACCTACAAGATCATCGAGTCCAACCATCATCCATGCCCACTAGACCATGTTACACAGTACCGAAGGGTCCCTTATGTTTCAGACCACCCCACCTGAGCCTGGGAGTGCTTTCTGCCTAATAAAAGTCAGTCGTAGGGCTTAGCGGCTACCCTTACTGCAATCATCTACGTGAGAAAATGCAGATTTGCCTGTTCCATGGCTGATTCAAGATGGAAGAGAAGCTCAGCCACAGAAATATAGAGATACTGTAGTATGGAAGGATGTTATTCAAAGGGTAAGCTTTGTCCAAGGGGATAAATAACAAAGAATGGGAAGAACATCAAAAGGAGAAGGATTTTCTGAGAAGAAAAAGGGCTTTTCTCCAAGGAGGCTGTAGTGAGTGAGTATCAGACGGAGGAGGCATCAGAGTCTCTAGCCCGCACGGCTCATGGAGCTGCTGACCTTCAGTCCAGGCAAAACTCTTCTCCTTGCTGAGGTCAAAAATTGTATTTGCTTTTTGGGAAATGCCTCAGACCTGTGGCCTCCTTTATCCAAAAGCAACACCCCGAATTTATTGGGGAGGAGGAGAGAAGGGACGATGGTTGCAGGCTGAAACTGGTGTGGAACAGCCACTTAAACACAGCCCCCCCCCATGCAAACCTCCTAATCACAGCTGGGTGAAGCAGAGCTCCAAGACCTGCTGCCGCAGGGCAGTGGTGCTGCTCAGCAACGTTTTCATGCCAACTGACAACAAAAGCCAAAGAATCAGCTATTTCAGACGTCAGGGCTAGATGCTTATCCAGCAGAAGCTGCTCACCCAGGGAAGCCCGATGCTCTGGAGAGGGATCCTGGGCTAAAAGCCTGAACCACAGCTTGGGCCCTAATTGCCCCAAGTGAAGAAGGGAGAGGTTGGGGGGGGTGGGAAAGCAGCTTAAAAGCCGCCAGGTAGAAAGGTAGGAAAAGATCTCAACTTGAAACTACAGAATAGGCTCAGCCTACTTTCAGATTCCTGAGAAGTTTCAGGCTCATCTTGCTATTTTTCCCCATCTTCCTTTATGAGGAAGGCAGTTGACATTACTTCTTTAATTATTTGCCTGTAAAATATGCAATAGCCTACTTTAAAATAATTTTTAAATTCAATTAGCTGCATATTTCATTGACAAGATAGGAGACACATAAAGCAGCTGAAAGAAGAAAGGCATTTTTGAATACCTCCATGGATAAAGAGCAGAGATGAAAAGCAGATGTTGCAGGCAGCTGTGTAAAACAAATATTGAGTAGGCCAGAAAAGAGATCATAAAGAAATAACAACCCTAGCAATATGCTTCTCGAACGCCATCTCTGCATTACTGTTTATAGCAGCCAGGATTTTAGCTAGCCAGGTTTGCAGACACCACCTTTTGTCTCCCTGCTAAAGCTGTGCCAGTTTGTAGCCATGGCAATACCCCAAAACTGCAGAGAGCACCAAAAAGACATCGTTCCAGCCTCCTCTAGGACTGGGTGATGTCTCTGTGCAACCATCTGATAAAACTTCTGAACCTCACCGTCTCCTCTGCATTATTTACTGGTTGTAGAAATACATGCTTAGAAATGTTGATCCTCACCGTAAGATAATATCTAGGGAGCCAAAATATGCAGCCTCCAAACAAGCATGGTCACATATAAACTCATCAAGTAAATGCATGTGGAACAGCTAAAGCTGTGAGGTTAAAAAGGTTAAGACTGTATTAACACCCTACCATCTTCTTCTCCAAAGAATCTTAACTTCCAGCTTTAAAAATAATTTTCAAGTTACTGAAGGAGCATCTGCAAAGCAAAGGGCGACACTTCCCACTCCCCTTCAGTGCCGAAACAAATAGGCGCATTTTTGTTCTGCAGCAGCCAGACACCCTTGTGTGGGGGCTGTTTCCATACTGCCCACGCACGACACGGTTTCAGAAAAGGCTGAACTGAGAGCAATCACACACACGTTTCTAAGTTGCCCTACTTTGCCAGAAGGACTCTTCTCCCCTCACTCCGAGGGATGTGCTTACTTGAATTATGGTCTACCTGAATTTTCATTAAGAGCAAGGAAATGAAAGAAGAAATTAGTCACAACTTCTACTCTCTCCTTCCCTTAAACAGGGAAAAAAACAACGGGGGGGTGGGGGGTGGGGGTCGATTAACTAGTGAGCTGGAGCTTCCACGCCAGCACGCGTTAGCCGTGGCCGGCGGCCGGTTAGCGTGGGGCGCGTTACCCACTAAACCCCAGCCCAGACGATACTGGGTAAGCTAAGGGAAATGAATACCAGCCCAGCCCGCGGATTTGTAACAGGGATAAGTGCCCAATTCTTTCCGGAGACTTTGGAGTATCGATGTCAGTCAAGTGCAGAAATCAAAGTTAGGGCTTTGAAGGAAATAAAAATTAATGTGTTTCACTCGGTCAAGTGCAGGTTCATCTGTTTTCTGCCTAATAACGCTCGCTTGTTCTTGCAAAAGGAAGACAAATGCCTAATCTGTTCATAATCCAACTCCAGCAAATTCTGCTTACTTCTTCCTCCGAGCAAATAAGAGTTCACAATCAGGCAAACAACACATTAGTCATTTGAACACTTTTGGTCAATCTCCATGTACAGCATAGCTATGGCATCTGACTGGTACCAGCTCCTCCACTGCTGCATATCTGTCACTGCTGCATATGTCAGCCTCACTTAACCCCTCTCAACTCCTTCCATAAGAAAAGGGATGGTGAAAAGTGTATTACAGAAAGACCTTTAGGTTTTTTCCAGTATAAAATTGAGAAAGCAGCAAACCAAGCTGTATGGCAAGATCGAGGCTTGCTCACGTATTCCACTGTAGATCAAGGCTTGACCCAAACGACCGAGGCGTTCTCCCACTGGCTTGAATAGGCTGTCACTGCGAATCGATACACCGTGCTTGGGGACTGAAGAAAGGAAAAGTTCACTTTCCTTTTGATTTGGCCATTTTGCTTTCCCCAGTCCCAGAGCGTGCTCTAACACTGAAAGCATGAGGGCAATCAAGCCTTCCCACTGCACGCAATTGCTACATCCAGGTATTTCTAAGGAGAGCAGATGGTTTCAGCCCAAATTTAATACTAAACACAGAACTGAGATCTCTTTTTCCCCAATAAATAAAAGCTATAATAATTGCAGTACAGGACGCCGCAGAGATCTGGTGATTAAATACAGCGTGAGACTCTTTGTCCTACTCAATACAATACAAAACTTTAGTCAAGTTCCTGAGTTACAAAACTGCTTGTCATAGCAAGTTTCTCTTTGACACAAATGTTGAAGATGCCACATTTCATTGTCTGCAGTAATTCTCCAAGGAGAGAAATTCAAGCAATGAAAGTAGTTTGGCACTTGACCAACTATTTAAAATATTTAACAATGACCTTGAGAATTATAGAAAGATCCATTTAAAGCCCTAGTTTAAGGAAAAAAAAAAAAAAAAAAGACAGAAATGTGTTTCCTTGCAGAATCTGGTACTAATGTGTGTTTACTGCAAAGTTTATCTCAGATATGCTCTGTACACAATCAAAATGAGCTTAAATACAAAGGAAAGGGAAACAAGTTTAACTCCTTGACTTAGAATTACTCTGTGACCCTGCATATATTTGGAAATTAATTTAATTTCCAGAATACCTGATCACTTCATTCCAGAGTCAAACAGTTGCTAAGAGCAAGGAGAGTGACCAGACTTTACACTGATGCTTAAGTGGAAATTTTTTTAATTTATGAAAAGGATGTTTGTGGCAGGTCCAGCTGGCGGAGTAAATGAACCATGGACTTTCCTTAGACAAGACCACTCAAGGCAAAGCTCCCAAGTGAGAGTACCAAAGGCATCAGCTTCTGCACCTTCTGGCTGAGGGCAGGCCACGTGGAGAAGCCCAACGGACGAGATCAGAGCTCTCTGCCACTGACAGTGTGCCCTTGGGGACCACCAGCACTGCAGGACCTGAGCAGGGTCTTAGGGGAATAGATGCACACACTGAGTCTCCTTCATCCTTTGCCGTTTCTCGCCCATGGCCATGCTGTAGAGGGGGTATATTTGGCTAAGAAGAGTAGAAAGCCACTTCCTGGGCCAGTTAAACTGGGCATCACAGGGTCACCTGAGTGGGGATGGAGGTGGGAGAAGGGGGCCCATGTCACTCCGGGGTCCCTGTTCTCCAGGCTTTGGGCACAGATGGTTCAGGCTGGTGCTTTCCCCATCACCGTGCCTTCCCGCCATTAAACAACAACTGCTTCTACTTGGTATTTTCAGTGTGCATCTCTCTGCTGCTTATTATAGTTTCTGAATACTAGTGCAACTTCAGCACATTTTAAGGCTTATTTTGCACAAAGACTTTAATTTAATATGTGTGTAGTGACTTCCATGCTGCTGTGATATGTTGCCTATGTGTTAAAACTGTTACTTTCATAGAATTATAGAATCACAGAATGATTTGGGTTGGAAGGGACCTTAAAGATCGTCCAGTTCCAACCCCCCCTGCCATCTTCCACTAGACCAGGTTGCTCCAAGCCCCATCCAACCTGGCCTTGGACACTGCCAGGGATGGGGCAGCCACAACTTCCCTGGGC
>JANVCT010000033.1:22651303-22664882 GCA_026770115.1 Aviceda subcristata | reverse complement strand
GGGCTCATGGAGCAGAGCAGAGGGGGAGAATCTCCTCCCTCGACCTGCTGGTTACACTTCTTCAGACGCAGCCCAGGATACGGTTGGCTTTCTGGGCTGCGAGCGCACAGCCTCTTCTAGCAACCTGAAAAACAACCCCTGGAGCACCAGGTGTTGCTCTGTGTTCCTTCAGCATGGGTTTTGTGGTCCAACAGACAGGAAAAGGAGCTTTTCAGTGGGGAGATCCTATTTGTCCTTACAGAACAGTGTAGCCGGCTACTTAACGTGTAGTCCTCTTTAACGCTGCGAAGCTGTGTGACTTCTTTTTCCCATATTATGGGGCCTGCCAGATTTCCTTGTATTTCTTAGCAGGTGTAGCCCCGGAGAGAGAACCCGCACAACAGCCCTGGGGAAGCGGCACGCAGGTGTGCTTTGGGTCAAACTGCAAAGAAATGTGGGTGTCTCCAACTTGGAGATCTCAGACCAGGGTGAGAGGACAGACGTGCTGACCCATGGTACTCAAGGTCAGATAAATATGTTGGGGTTCTCTGTGCTTTAACCTCTGTTAGTGCTTATCTGCCTTTTTATAGACTACAGACTGCCAGCTGCTTGCTCACGTCCCAGGAGTACAGAAATTAGAAAGGAAACCACAACCATCTTGATTTTGCCAGCACAAGACTGTTTGCTTCAGTCTACACGTTTAGTTTTGGCCACAGCTTTTCACATTTAGTGGATCTTCCCCACCTCCCAGTTGCTCAGTAATGCTTTTCCCATAGGTTAACAGAGGGATCTGGGAAATGCCAAAAAGCTTCCAGACTTCCAGCCACAAGTCACAAAGAAAGATAAACCAAATCATTTCAGTTATGGTATATTTTCCACTGAATGCCCTTGAAGAATATCACATTTCTGCTCCATTTGCAGGAGCTGCCTGCTCCAGCAGGATCTATGTTATCCATGCTGCTACTGTAGCACTGCTCAGGCACACATCCATACTTATTTTTATAGACCTAGAACCAACCTTCCTCCCAGATACAGCATAAACCCAGTAGGGTTTTTTTTTTTACCGAAAACAGTCTTTTTGGGGAAAAAAAGAAAACCCTAAAAGTAAAAACATTTTTTTTATTATCTTGTACCTCTTCGGAGGCTGTAGGAAACCACGTCATGGGTCAACACTTCAAAGCACTACGCAAACAAAGATCAAACCAAACACTCCAAATCTAAAGAGCACGCCGAAAGTTACGCAAACAAGCCCAAGGCGACCCAGCGATGGCACCAGCCTCCGCAGGGCCCCTGCTGAGCCGCAGCCTGCCTTAACAGACAGAAGCGTTTTGTGCTAAGTCCGATCGAAAAGACGGATCAAGGGAAAAGGTAAGCAGAAAGTACTCAAGGTAAGAGTGGGGCAAGCAGCGGGCGCCTCATCCACGGCCTCTGGAACTGGCCGTGGGGCAAAGCTCAGGTTTTCGGTTCGGTGCACCCTGCCCGGAGACAGGAGGGGTTAGGCACTCGCGCCTGAGCTCCTGCCCACGGCAAGCGCGATACAGCCCCTTTTCTTTGCGAGTCAAGACTAGGAATCTGGGTGAAATTCGCCTGTGCACCTGGCAGCATTTTTCACCATCTTTATACTTAAAACATTTTCAATCTTAATTTCCCCTTAATCTTCACAAAATGTATACACCCTATGCGTTTATTTTCTCCAGTATTGGCACTATTTTTTAACTCAGTGTGTTAAATGGTTAGTATTGTCAGTAACATGGTTTCAAAACAATTTTTTGGATGACTTTGTGAACTGGTTGCCAGCTGGACAGAATGTGGAGCCTAAATCCAACTTTCTACTACATGTTTCTCAAAGAAAACAAGATTTCTTTAGGGATATGGAAAGTTTTTCTAAGATTGTAATTGATTTTCCCCTCTATCCTCAGTTTTGGCACCTGACATGGATCCATCCTGACTTGCTGATGGGTAGCAGGGACATGGGGGGGTCAAAAGAGCGTGCTGAAGATAAAACCCACCCCGGCAGCTGTCAGGCATCGCTGTTAATGAAGGAGAAGAGAAGCAAAGCCTGTATCTGTATAGCACAGGCAAAGAACTAGCTTATCTTGAACATGAAGGCCACAAATTAAAAAAGCATTTATTACCAGTACAAAATAAGCGATCCCCTCCAACAGTGAGCCCAGTGTAATGCTCCCGAGGTCCGGGGAGAGCGCGGGGAGGAGCCGGGAGCTATCGCCGCAGCTGGGGCGGCAGGACAACGGCGCGGCTGAGCACCGTCCCACCGGGCTGGCAAAGCCCCTCGTCTACGAAATGCCAAACACGTCCACCTCGTACTTGGAAGATAAAGCACATGTTGAGGATTGCACAAACAACAAGAAACAGTCGCACGAGGTCACTTTACATGTGCCCATTATTAGTTAAAAAGGCTAAAAGGAAGAGAAAGATCAAGCGAGACTAGACTTCGTTTCGTACTTTTCAGCAACAACAGTATAGATATTTTTTAAATCCTGAGTGCATGAGCTCTGCTGTCACCTGCTCAGGCCCCACGCCACTCGCCACATCCATGCGCTGGCAAAGGCTGCATGAAACCCTCCCCAGCCCTGGAGTACTCTCACGGAATAAAGCAAGCCGGGGTGAGACCAACAGCCACCCAAGCTATGTGAGTTTTCTGCACCCAGAAAGTTGTCCCTTGTCCCAAACAACCTTAAGGACAGCCACTGCGGCACGGTCTGCAGCATCCTTCGGTACAGCAGGGACCAAGGCAGCAGTAACACGGAGTAAAACTTCACCCGACGCCAGAATAACAACCGACCGGGAACAATTCCGTGAAGCAAAAATGCACCGTTGCTGTTTTTCAGTGCGGCTCTATACCGAGGTGTGACTGAGGCTGTGCAAGGCGATGCTCACTTCAAGCTGTTCCAGCAACTTATCCCGTAAGAAAAATGTATCACCCAGAAAGCAGAGAGCGTTTGGCGTTAGCTGCAGCTGCGGTGTTGGCTATGGGCAGCATTTTACAGGTCTGCCTAAATATTTGGGTTTCTGCTCTCTTGCATGTTTCCATCAGCCTTCTAGTCATCCTGTAAAAATAGAAATTCCTCTTTTAAGGAGATAATTGACCAAACCTGAGCAGCTGCAAGGAATCAAACACAGCAAAAGACACTGAACCCAGCAGTACTCATAGCCAGCTGCATAACATTACTGTTTCCTACCAAGGTCTTTCCTCAACATTAGGCAAAAAAAAAAAAAAAAAGGTAAATGAAGACATAAATCAGGCAACGTCCATTTGCTCTTTTCTGATATAATTTTAACGTGAAGCATGCCTCGTGCGGTTTAACTTGTCTGAGCGGAGTCGAGCAATGCCTGAGACCTTTTTTCTGGGGAACTGGAGCAGCCCCGTGCATTGGGAGCACTCCTGGGGGAGCGGGGCACAGCCTCGGTGCCTGCCAGCTCGGCAGGGAGATGCCTCGGGATCTCACCCCGGGTACGGCTACACCTCTCACTGCGCAGCCTTCAGAACCCGCCAGCCCGAGCGCAGCCCCTGACCGCTGTCCCGGACACGTCCTGTAGCCCATGAGCAAAAATGCTCGTCAAAAAGACGATAAAATCAAAGGGACACGCTGCCTGGGACCATGTGTTACAGTGGGTTGGATGGGCACCGAGAGGGAGGAATCCCTGTCTGACAACTGAATAACTTCCAGTGCAAGAACATTTGGGTAAGCCCATTCGCTTCGTCTGTACCTTCTCCTCTGCTGTTAAGCAACTGGTTCCCATTATTGGCAGACAGAGAAATGATCACCTGCAGTACCAGATATTGCAGATAGGAAGCAACATATCGAAGGTGGTCTGGAAAAAACGTTTCATATTTAAAGCTGACCATGGTGACAGCTGGGAGGCTGACCACTTGCCATGAGCAGCCTCTTTAGATCAAGACATCAAAGAATTTGGCTGTTTGTTTGCTCTGGCTTCTGAGAGGAATAATTCCCGTTATTTCAGGTAACAATCTGCTGTGGCAGCACTGCACAGGTTGCTCGTGTACTTACTTTTTTAGGGGGAGATAAGTCTGTGAGAGCAAGCTATATGTATGCATTAAAAAAGAGAAGCCTCCAAGGTAAAATTGCAAGAATAGTTAACGAATTACACAACCACAGCTCACTTTTCAGTATTATATGAAAAGCAGAAGGAGAACACATTTGCAGTGACCCTCAGAGACAGAATTTGGCAAAGCACTAAATGCTTTTGGTGAAATAAAACAGTTGGGGGAAAGACATGCCCTGCAATCCTTTTGCTTATGATATCAAGTATAATATTCAATGGTCTTCAGAGACTGAAAACTGCTCTGCTGTTTTTGGATTAAAATAAATTGATTCAACTGTAAATTAACAGCAGATGACTTATGGGAATGTTTATCCCCATATTTACAGTTTTTGGACTATTTTTCATTCTTTAAAAGCATTAGAGCAGAAGGCAGCTTGGGCAGGGCTCACCTGGAGCTCCAGGTAGGCAGCGAGAGCCACCGTTACCTGCACCCAGTTTTGCCCATCGCTTGGCAATACCCCCCCAGCCCCCCCCGCCAATACAAGTAAGCGCAAGCTTAAAAATACGCAGATCCTTAACTTCTGTAACGGGCTGGGGTATGATTGAGCACGTGCTGAAATGTTTTGCTGACTCAGAGCCCAAGCCCTGCACTGGCAGAGAACGGGTATTTATAAAGCGCAGGTGAGCCCCGACCGCAGCTGAAGCAGCACTTCATAAAAAGCCGGCAGAGCAGGCAGCTGCTGACAGAGCCGCAAGAGCTCCTCGCCTTGCCATAAAGCAGCAAGGGCCCTATCCTGCTTGCCTGCACGCCGCTGCGAATCTCTAGGGCCAGCTCTGCCACGGCTGTGAACAGGCGCAGCTCTGAACGCAGGCAAAACACATCCACTTAAGCAGGCTGTACTTTTAATTAGCTGGTTTCAAAGGTCTGCGCCACGGTGAGCTGGAATGGAAACACGAAACTGTTATTAGGAAAAAACTCATAATTCTCTCATCTTCTGACAAATTGGCCCTCTCTGCCTCATCCTTCTCTTCCCACATCAAGTTTGCATATAAACAGCAGCTAGAAATAAGACCTAGCTCGTACCTGAGTACCAAAGAGCTGCCCTCGGCTCTGCAGCGCTGCCCGCTTCCCTCCTGGCCAGCGCTCGCCGTTCTGCTGCTCTGGTTTTGCAAACTGCCTGGGCATTTTGGTGGCTTGCTGCTCAGAAACCAAATACTGCCCTCCCACTCCAAAATGGGTCAGTTTTGTTTTGTATTAGCAATCTTAAATCACACGGCTAATTTAAAAAAATTTTAAAAAGGGAAACGAATTATCAGAACTTCTGATTCAAGCCCCTTCTCCATGGGCTTGGATTTTCATCGGAGCGAGGTCAGGGAAGGGCTGTCCTGCCACAATCCCATCACGTCCTGGCTCAGTCATTCCCAAATTACCCCACGTGTTTGCAGAGCTGCACCTGCCCGAGCCCATCTCAGACCGGGGCAAATCCTGGTCCCTATGGTGTTAGACTTAGCGATGCTCCCTCAGTGCTGCAGTTACACCTGGCTTCAGCCTTTCCTTAACAAAACTGCTGCTTGACCTTGTCTAAGGGCTGAAATAAAATGGCAAAACTCCACCAAAAAAAAAAAAAAAACCCAGGGAGGATCACACATTCATTTTACCTGCCTGTTGTAGCAGCTGAAATTTCCACACTTGTGAGAAAGAGTGGGTGGCATCTCCCCCCTCCCTTCCCCCTGGCCCCGGCAACGTGGAAATTTATTTGAGCACCGACATGACATTGTGGGCCCGACCTGACTTTTTCTCAGGCAACAACAGCTTATTGAACGCAAGGCAGTTAGCATTACATCCAGCGCCCCTCTCAGCGGGATGGCTGCATGCCCAATAGCTATCCACTCCCAGGCTCTACGCTGCTCATTGCAGAGCTGGGACAACTGGGCATGTTCACCAGTTAGCCAGGAAGCGAGGCTGGAGTTATCACGGGGCGCTTATTTTTACAAATGCACCTGTGGGCTGTAGCTGGCTGACAAATGCTCGTACCTCAGACGGTTGAGGACAAGTGGTCCAAGTAAGACTATTCTCTCTCCTGCGCATTCAGAGTGGCTGCCTACGGTTTTTGCTCCCTGCCCTCAGCACCGCCGCCGTAAAAGCAACGAGAGGCAAAAAAGAAATAGCTAATGCTCTCTCCATGGTAACATCCAGCAAACTCCGGGAGCTGGGGTGTCTGCCAGCGGTCTGCGGGAGCGGACCGATTTGCTCTACGTGACCTGGGTTTCCGCGCAAGTTCCGAAGGGTGCCGGCAGCTCAGCCCGCCGCGCTCCGTGCAGGGGCACCTGAGCTGAACAAAGTCCCTCAGTCCCGGGAACAGTGCAGGGCTCTCAGCAGGCCGGCCCTCCCTGGCTGCCAGGCTTCGTTTCTCAGCAGAGTTAATTAGCAGGGGGTGAGCTGCCTCTTCAGCAGCAGCTCAAGTCGCTGCACAGCGCTACCGCGTAACGTAGTCATCCGCTGAGAGAGCGGGACTCCCCATCACAGCAGTAAAATTAGGTGAATCTGGAGTATGCGTTTCTAATGCAAGACCGTGTTTCCAAATGCAAACATGTAAGTGCACACAAACCCGCGAGGAAGACACCCCACAAACACTCATGGAGATGTTTAAAAGATTCATCATGTTTTGGGGCACCCACTCTTGAGAAAAGAGCTGACCTTCAGGTGCTGAGGACCCGCATTCTGAAAATCAGGTCTCTGAAGCACTTGCAACCTCCCTTTGACCATCCTAGGCACTGATTTCAGGCAATCAGCCACTCAAAATCCAAACACACACAACTGAACGGACCCTGACACTGCTGATTCTGCCTTATTTGTAAGAGGGAGGCAATCAGGCAGAGGAACACAAAATACCAGGTTACTTATTTTAGCTTATCAGAGGCAGGAGGAACACAGACTTACTGCATGACAGTAGGTGTGTGCAGGGTCACAGAGAAAGCAGCAAGAATAGTATCCTAAAAATGTCAGCTATGCTGGATGCTTCATTTGAGGGAATAAGAAGATTTGAAGAGGAATATCTGGCTCAATCCTCTAAGGGAGAGGATACTTGCTGCCTCCAGGGCTGAGGAGTTAATTAGCAATGGCAGCAAGAGAAAGGCTGTGGGAACTTCTCAGCTGAGTTTCTCTAATACTGAACAGGAGAAAAATAATGGGTTTTATCGTTCGGTGATTTGGGGGGTTTTTTGAGCAGCTGGAAAAACTGCATGTTAGAGATAAGCCCAAGAGTCTGAGTTGCCCAGGGGAAAGGCTGCATCCAGAAAGTGCTGGATTTAAGCCTGCGCCAAATGTCTCTGATGTTTTCCCCTGTTCAGGCAGGCTCGGTGGCTGCGTGGAGCTCCGTGCTGCCATGGTAGATGGCTGGAGTTCCCCAAAGAGTTAAAGTCAACCAAGGCATGTTTATACTGTTTTTCAGTCATTCTGGAGCCATAAAACACAAAGCTGAGCTTCCTCCAAGTTTACTGCTTTGGATCTCATGCTCTTGCTCAGGCTGATCTCTTAGTATTTATACCTGCTCGCACTTGGCACCAGTCGCAGATACCTTTTCCAGAAGCCCAATTGGCTTGGTTTTAGAGAAAAAAATCTCTCAACTTAACATTAGGTTCACAGAAATGTGGTAGCTCAGCCTGACATCCAGCAGTATAATTGGGTCCACTGGAAAATGTAGACATCATCTTACTAAACTAACAGATTGCCTGTCAATAAAGCCTCCGCAAGGAATCCCCTTTAGACATGGAAGCTCTGCGCCATCCTAGCAGAGCTAAACACAGGAGCAGTGGCTCCTCTCAGGCAGTTGGACTAGATGGTTGTTGTAGGTCCCTTTCAAGTGGGGAATTCAAGTGGGGAATAAATTCTATTCTATTCTATTCTATTGCCATGCTCAGCTATGGGAGGGGGCTGCCGGTGGCTAGGTGGGTAAAACAGCCCGAAACCCTGTGGGTGGGAACTCCCCTGCAGCTTTTCTATGAACTTTTTTCTCTGCAGAATATCCCATTCTGAATCACAAACACAGGTTTGTGTATGACACAAACTTGTGTATGACAAACTTTCTGTATGACAGAGGTGGCTACTTCTTCAATGCATAGAAAATGGGTTTGATTCTCCAAGTTACCCACAGAACTGCTGTTAGCCAAAACACTGATACTGTTGAGAGGCTGTAGGAATATGTTGAATTATCTGCTTTCCACTAATATAGAGAGCCAGGAAAAAAGCTCATGAAGAAGTCTAAGTTTACCTGAAAATCAAGCCAAACGAGTTTTTCTCTCCCCCTTTCTGTGTGCTTCTGTAATGGAATGAGTTTGAATCTGGAGGTATCAAATTCAGAGCAGTTTAAATGGTAAACGTGGACTGAAAAAGCAGAGCTTTTTAAAAGATTTCATTGAACGTTGTTTTTCCTTGAGCAGTCTCCCCGCTTGTGCAAATTGCACGTAAGCCTTTTTACAAGCGGTCTATTCATAGTGACACTGGCTACCAGATCTCCCTCCGCTCACAGAGTTGTTGGTCCAGCCCCAGTCCCTCAGCTTCATTAAAGGGTTTGTGTTCGGTGGACATGCTGTGGGCTCTTTTCATCTCTCGGCCTCCGTTCGGGCTATTTTTAAATGTCAAGCTCCAGCGCTGTGCCTGGGCAGAGCTGCCGCCGGGACGGCCGTGCCCGGCGTGTTTATGGAGATCTGCTCAGCTGAGAGCCAGAGCAGCCTCAGTGCTCAGTATAGTGTCCTTGGTCAAGAGCTCAGAGCATGCTCAGAATCGACGTAGCTCAATAAATCCTCTCGGGTAGTTTAAGAAAAACTCACCCAAATGAAACCAAACGGCGAGTGCTGCACCGACTGACGGAAAGCCTCGGGAGAGACGGGCGAAAGCCAGACTCCTGCCTGCTCCTTGGCTGCGGCATGGGGAGCTTTGGTGAGCAGAGATTTTGCTGTATCTGTGTTTCAGGGCTCTTTCTGTGGCACTTGGTGGGGTTTTTTATATTGTTTGTTCTGGTTTGTGTAGCCGGATAGTGCAGCATTCCCTTCTGCTCATTCCCCGGGAGCACCAGCTCCTCCCTGGGGGAGAAGGAACCAGAAACTTGCCTTCCCTTTTCCCTTCCCAATTTCCAACCTCCCTTCAGAGAACGGGGACGCAGGCGACGTACTCTGTGCTTCTGCCAGACTGGAGACAGTTCTGCCTGCAGCCAGGAAAAGCGGCATTGCTTTGCGTGCACCTCTCCGAACTGCAGCACAGCCGGCGGACCAGAGACCTCTCTCCCCCGGCTCTGCTCCCTGAAGGTGCTTTTGCTGGGTTCTGGCCCTGCTTTCGTACACGCAGCTACGCCAGGCTCTGTGCCAGCTGCTTTTTTTGCCTGCTGCTCTCTGGACCAAAAAAAAAAAAAAAAAAAAAAGACGTGTGCAACCCGTGCCAGGAGCCCAGGCGGAGGTTTTCCAGGCGAGGTGCCGGGTCCAGCCAGGCTGCAGGGCAGGCAGAGCTCCCAGTGTTCCCCTGGGACCAGAGAGATCTCAAAAGTGCTCTGTGTCTGTCTGCACGTCAAATAACTCCAGGACTGACACAAATGGTCACTGAAGTCAGTAGGTTATCAGAGAGTACCCACATTTCAAATCTCTTTTTCTCTGTACTGTAAAGGCAAGTGATAACAGCTCCCAAATTGCATTTTAAAATTTTCTCAAAAACTGTCCCAAGAATCTCTGTTGCTGTTGTTGTTTGAGGAAGCCTTTGAAATCTGGCAAGGAAAGACCCCTCTGAGCCAGATAAACTCTTTCTTTGTAAAGACTCAGTCAATTTTTCAAGTCCTGAAACCTGCCATTTATCATCCTGTGTACCAAAATGGAGTGTGGAGAAAACAACATACTTGCTGGTACAAAAAATATGCAGATAACGGAAATAGTGGCATTTCTTAACTTTGGAATGCTCCATTTGCAGCCTAAATTGATACCACTGATCTCTCTGCACCTGTTTGAGGTTAAGACACTAGGCAGGAAGCAAATTCTAAATTATTCTAAATGACAGTGTGGGAAACCATTTTTATTTGTAAAAGCAACTTGTACGGGCCAACAAAATGGTCTCAAAACCTTGTCTGTGTCAATGCTGCCAGGCAGTTCTGCAAAACACAATCATTTTTACAGTAAACCCTTTCTCATCCTTTACTGAGGAGTTCCTTCCATAACTGAAACTCCTTCTGCACAGGCGTTGTAAATCTAGTAGTCATGGCTCAAAACACTTAAAATTTTTCAGTGTAAGGTGTATGGAGAACTGTTGATTTGAATCATAACAGCACAAATAGTTTCCAGTTGTCCTCATCCAGCGTGTCTAACCCTTGGTGTAGATAAAGCCACACAACCCGCTGGCAGGGCTAAGCGACCGGCAGCGAGCAAGGAAGCCTTTGAGAGTCACCACGAGTTTTGTGACCCCAGATGTCCACCTGTGAACGACAAGATTCAAGATCTAGTCGTGATGGCTCCAGGATATGCTCTTTCTGCAAAGCTTTGCCTCAGAACGTAACTAACACATAAATCAAAGTGAAACGGAAAAAATATTCGGGAAACTCACAAGATATGATACACACCTTTAAAGTCAGGCTTTCCCTTACTTTCTTTAAGCAAACATATGCTGCATATTTCAAAAAAAGCTGATACAAAATACCCAGTCACTTCTTTCAGGATCCCCTGGCATTTTGAACAGCCTGGATTAAGATTTCTGTAAGTCCTTTTCTGGCGGCTGACTACAGGGAGCCGTCTGGATGTGTAAAACACTGCTTGTACCTGTTCCCCCCCACCCCGCAGCAGATTTGATAGAAACAGTAAATTGGGATTCCTTGCCAGATCCTGCCCCAGCCTGCTGCTGACCTGCGGGAGGGCTGTGCTGCCCCGGGCGGTGGAAAAGCCTCGCAGTATGCCCAGCTACCCACGGCATGTCAGATGACAGACTGCCTAGTTAAACATGGCAATGACGTCTTGATTAGAAAAAAGAAAACATCAATAAACGGTAAATCTATACGTAGGAAAACAAATAACCATGAGCTTTGATTGTACAAGTTCACAGCAGAGATTACTTACCTTGGCAGATACATATTCAAGACATACGGCTTGTAATTCCTTAGCTAGTGCTAAGCAAAACCATGTGTTTTTCTAAAACAAGGGGAAAGTTTAACTCCAACGCTGTGCAAAGACAGAGCTATGGTCATAACTTCTGCTCATAGCAAAACTAAATTGAAAAGGGCCAAGCAAAAGGGTCCCAGACAGAAGAGCAAAGACTGAGCAGCAGCTTGGAAGAGAAGCAAAAAGTGGGTTACAGACCCACACTGGGGATGGAGAGAAGATGTGCACGGGACCACAGATATGCCCATGGCAATGTGGGGTGAAGAACAGGGTGTATAATCGTGAGCTTCTCCAGTGATGAAAAGTTACGGTGCTTCCTGTGACTTCAGGTGTGGCAGTATCTCCAAAACTGAAGCAGGGGCCATGCCAGCAGCTCCTTTCCCCTCCTGTGCTTAGGAAGCGAGCCGTAGCCGCGGGGCTGGCTGCAAACTCCCCCTTCCCCACTGCCAGCGGCGCTACGGCATGGCGTTTAACAAACGGAAAGCTCTGTGGCCTGTAAAGGGTCTGAGGACGAGATATATAGGACTTTAAAGTCAGCTTGCTCTCATGTGACCCTCATGCAACCCAAACCAACTGCAGTGGTAGCGAAGCTGAGCCCCTGCACTGGGTTTTTCCTTCCATCGGATGGCTTTATTAAGATTCTTCCTCCTTCCTTCTCCAGGTAAAGGTCCATTATTAAAAATGGTTGTAAGGCTGCTGCAACCACTGCTTAGCACCCAAAAAGGCCTCGATTCTGTTCATTTCTCACGGATGGTATTTTGCCGGTGCAGCTGAAAGCTTAGACGGAACTGTCATTTGGCGACGCTGTCCTTATTAAAAGAAAATGCAGTCAAAAAAAAAAAAAATAAAAGCACATGAGCAAGCAAAAGACTGGGCAACAGGAGCAGCGCGTTGAACCCCGGGCTGTGCTCACCACCGGCCGGGCCAGCAGCCCCTGCTCTGCCTTGGCAGCAGCTCCCCGAGCGCAGGCACGGTATCAGAGCCGGCAGCTGCCAGAGGTACGTGCAAAGTGCTCCTGTGATTAAAGATGCATCCGTCATCATGAGAAATTAGCAGAAGCCAAGTTTAAGTGTGAAGAGCCGCCAACAAGAAGGAGCAGTTATAAAAAAAAAAAAAAAAAAAAAAAAAGGCTACAGTTTTCCATCACTCACATTGCAAACAGATGTCCCACCAATATTGGAGCAGGGCACCCCAGCCAAAGAGGTGAAATCATGCTTCTCAAGGGATGTTTAGAAATAAGGCATTTACTCCAAGGTGAAGCGGAGGACCACATGCTTGGCAGCCGAGGGCAGCGTGTACCAAAAGGCTGTGTTGAGAAAGGGAGGTGATGAGGAATTCAGAAGCAGTTGAGCAGGATTTGGAAGATGGTAGGAGAGGTGGTTTGGGAAAGCTAAAGAAAACAAAAAGAGAGGAAAAAGTGTTTACAGAAGAAGTGTAACAACGACTTGACAGAGAAGGGAGGGTCTCTGGCAACTATTTCTGGTCAGAAAAATGTTAGTAGGATCAAAGCGGTGCTTAGGGAGGCTCTGCTCCTTTTCAAACTGCTTTGAATGAACTACACTCAGTGAAAGTGATAGTGGTAAACTCTTTAAACAGGGACCTTGTCATGTAACCGTACTATTTAAAGATGTGTCAGCATTAGGATAAATATAGCATCTGCTAGTAATGGTCCGAGAAGTCGCTTCAAATTCACATGAGAATATTTATCACAAGCCCCAGCAAAGTCCAGCCATGTCACTGCCACAGCAAAACCTCCCCGTGCCGCCGCAGACAACCGCGCGGCAATGGCTGGAGCTTGGTCTGAAACCAGTACCGAGGAAACTCTTCCCACTGCTCCAGTACCACTGCCCTGCACGCTGCCTCTCAGAGGAGACGTAACGCAGAGACCCAGGCTGCATGCGGTCGTTACAGTTTTGTAGGAGATGGGGTGACAACCCCAAGGACCTGGACAAATTCCTGGCTATTTACTTGCTTTCTGTCTCCCTGAATTCCTCCGGCGCTTCCCTTTGGGCGTGCTGGTTTCTGCTCCCTGTCCTGAACCACAGCACAGTGCAGCTGGAGCCGCAACCCCCCAGGCATGGAGCTGAGAGCCTGCTGGAAGATGCTGGCTTGATTGAAAACTCAACGTTTTCCAGTCCTGCGAGGAAACTGCATCCGCAGGTCCTGCAGAAGAGCTGCCTGTCCGCAGGGCTGGGCTCTGCCTTGCAGCTCCGCTCCCGCTGCGCAGGGCAAGCAGCTTCACCGCAAGCAGGGAAACGGCACGCGCCAAGCCCCCGGAAAAAAGGAGGAAGGAGGAGGGCTTTTCTCTTCCACAAGAAGATCGCCTGCAAGGAAACGGGTAGGGCGACGTGGACGCAGCGGTGATCGCTGAGGAAGGGACTGCCCTGTGCCGAAGGACAGGCAGAGGCCGGCAGGGCTGGGGTGACGCCGCGCAGCGCGCCGCAGC
>JANVCT010000033.1:22609172-22626332 GCA_026770115.1 Aviceda subcristata | reverse complement strand
TCATTACTGCTCTGTTGCACCTGGGCTTTTACATCCCAGATTATATGTGACTATTTCTGGCAAGAGCTAGACCATAAAGTCAGCTGAAGGAAAGGGCCTGAAACACCAGAGTTCTTGCAAGGGCAAGTCTCCTGTCTGGAAATTGAGAGCAGCTGAAGGGCTGAAGAGCCAGAGTGCTGACCGTAGCAAAGAGCTTGTTTGGACACAGACAGCTGGTGTTAGAGCAGCCAGTTAAGAGAAGATCTTGTAAGTGATTGCTTACTGGTTTGTGCTATACAGTCAACTAATTAAACTAGAGTGTCTCAAAGTAACTCCAAAAGAAGAGTAAGTACAACAAGTTAGCCACACTCTTAGTCTGTTACAGCAATGTTTTCTTGTTTTTCAATTAATTTGTTACCTATCCTGCATTTTCTTTTATAGATCTGACAAACATACGGAAAGTTACCTAGCTGTGTGTCATTGCATTTTAACCGTACACAAAGTGAAAGCCAGTGCCATGCCCCTTTCCTTCCCATGCAGGTCTGAACCCAACTGTTTAGAGGGCTTTTAAAAATGCATATTTCCTTTGGCTGCTGAGCCCGTTTCAGCACTTGCCATAAAATGCATATATTTCAGAGAAACTGTTTCCATAACTTCAGATCAAAATGCAAAGTGAGGCAAGAGGGATTTTGCAGGCTTCGATACAGGCAGGGTTTTCTGAACGCAGCAAACCATCCTTCACAGCGCAGTGCTGTCTAGGGAAGAAGAGGGGATTGTGAAACCATCAACAACTCTGACATGTCCTAAACTGTGCGAAAGATGTGAGGCACCCCCGTTCCACTGCCCCGCCATTAAATGGTGGTTAAAAATTGTACTTAATGAGAGAAGAGCTCCACTTTTAGGGATGGGAGAGAGAAGGAATGAGAGTGGGGAGGATTCACTAAAAACCTGAGGGTGCATTTAAAACCAGCTTCCTGTTTGCAAGAAAAATATATGGTACATGAGTAAGTGCTCTTCTCCAAGGCGCAACCTCCTATTATTTCAGTTTTACAAAGACAGATGAGAAACTTGTTTACATGCCAGCTTGCTCTCAATGGGCAACACACAACTGTCAGCTTGTAAATCTTACTTTAAAGCTGCTGCTTTCCACTTGCAAGCAAGAAGCAGGAAGATGAGATTCCTGAGTTACGTGGGGTTTGGGAGCTTTGTGGGCCAGGGCTGTTCTCACACATGGTGGCCACTCAGTCACTCTGGGGTGAGCAAGAGAAGAATTTGGCCCAGCACCTCAGAGCTGACAGAAGAGGAATAACTCATCTGCAAGAATCCTGGAAGACCTTCTGCTCTGTGCTCTGCAGACCTTCCTCTAGTTAAATCCAAGGGAAGAAAAAAAAAAAAATCACCCTAGAAACCACTGTCTAGGCTTCTTAAGGAAATGTTAAAAGAGAGGGGGGAAAGAACTGCGTGTGACTGGACAACCTCCAGGCTGTACGTACATAGCTTAACTGTAACCTGAGCATAATGGGTGTCTTTTTCTAAGTGAAACTAGTGCCAATGCTTACAAATTTCTGTTTGCAGTTTTATGGGGCAAGAGCTGTGGTCGATATTCTCACATAAAATGTAATACTATCATCATGTGCCAAAAGGCTAACTGAAAAGATTCATTATTTTGTAATTTAATACCTTATAAATTATATGGAGATCATATGTTGACTGACACTCACATCTGCTAGGATAGTTCTTGACTAATCTTTTTTTCTAGGTCAGGTATACCAAGTAAATGCTCTATGGTTTGTGTATAAATAACCAATTATGCATTCAGAGAGAGGAAAAGTAATTTTTCAGATGTTGGTAAAGCCAAGCTGGAAGGAGTGATGGGGGTACAAAGAAAAGTGGATTCACAGTTTTTCTGGCTGAGGTGCAGCTGAGTGTTCCTTCTCCCCTTTCTGACAAAGGGCTATTGTCAGCAAACACCACACACCAGAACTATGAGTTTAAAAGCAAAAATCAAATTAGTTAGAAGTCGATGCCTTTATCTAGCTGAAGCTGAGAGACAGGACCCAGTAATCCTCTTGGATGCTAAACATACAGCATTAATCAAGGATTTCATTGCTGCCAGCCAGCTCACTTTTCCTATTCCCCAGTCCTCCACACGCGATTCATTTGCTGTGAGCTCACCACAAGCTTTGCAACTCATTGCCCTGCTGGAAAGCTGAAGGTCTGAAAGGGAATATGAAAACCTCTCTGCCCAAACTCACCTTTGTCTGTGCACATCTATGCAAAATGCCACGCCAGTCTGAGTTCTCGTGGTAGATGTCCCGACAGGAGGAAGCAGAGCCTTGTATTAGCCACCCTCCTCGTACAGTAGCCTTTCCTCAGTAACACAGCGGGCTCTACATCAGATGAAACGTGCCAAGTGTTTGTGGGACAGCATAAATCTTCACCAGCTTTGTAGAACCAGTGCAAACTACCCAGGCTCAAGTCCATGAGATGCAAGAGCAAGCAGGTGGCACAAGTCACCATAAAAGTCGTGTAAGTAAAAAAGATGAAACGTTCCTGTGCTGCACATGCAAGTAAACCGCTACTCAGAGAGCAAGGCTCTGTTCCTCCTAACCTTGCCCACCACAGACCTGCTGGATGGATCAGCCTCTAGGTCCCTCTAAAAAAATCCCCACGAGATTTTTAGGAAGTTCTCCCTGTGGTGCTGCAGGGGCGATGGGATGACACTGTCTGCTCTCCCTCCCTGCCCTCCGCCCAGCAAAACCATGCTGTATAACCCCGAGAGGGCTTCCCTCTGCCAAACAGCTCGTCAAGGAAAAGGGGACCTATTGCACTAGTAAGATTATAAGGCACCTCTGATGATCTTCTTCAAGGCCAGTGTCCCTAAAGAGCTCCCCAGTAACACTCTTATGTCATTCCCAGTAGGTGGATTTGCTGTAAAACAGGAAATCAGCATCTCGGAAACGCTGTCTCAGAACAGAGAACAGCGACAGACAGCGGTCCCTGTGGAAGCACGTCTACAGCGCTCTGTTTGGAGAAAGCAAAACCCGCAGGCGTGAGGGAGCCAAGGGGAGCAGCCGAGACTACTTCCACAGCACACCGCGGAGATGCTCAAACCACCATCGACCCGGGCTGCAAAGCCCGAGCAAAAGAGGCAGCGGGCTGCGTGCCAGGAGCGGCACTGCCAGGCTCCTGTTTGCCCACAGCCGGCTGCAAAGGTGACCGTCCCGCAGAGAGGGTCGGGGGAGACACCCCGTGCTTCTCCATCAGCGTGGGGCACCGAAAGCCAGGCCGGGTCTCGCCGTGCCAGCCGAGCAAACGTAACCCTAAGCGTAGGGTAACCCCGAAGCTTTGCTTTGTGTCTGGAAGGACAGCCTGCAAACGGTTCTTTGGGTAGGATTTAAGAACAGAAACAAAACAGCCCTCATTTCGGTAAGGAGATTATGTTGCTCAGCATTAAGAAAGAGGCAGAGCTATTCTTCATAAGATTAGAAGTCCAAGCCCTGTTTCCCTACCTAGTGCCGGAAAAGCTGTAATTTTAACTTCTGAATGCTGACCTCAGGCTTACCCCTGAGAGTCCTGTCCGGGTACGAGCTGTGCGTTTGCTCTCTGACTCACTCCCAGGGACCATAACTCAAATCACCCCCAAGATGCTGTGCTACGGAGGTGCCTTGTTTAGAAAATTAAGTTTGTGGGATATTCAAGATGCACTCAAAAAGCCTAAAAAGTGAGGAAGATCTACTCAAAATATCTTTTTTACTTCCCACAGCAGTGGTCAGAGATCCTTTTCTTTAGGTACCAATTCCAGCTGCTGGAATCTTCTCCATTTCGTGTTTGTTCTGTCAATAGCTGGGTATATTAGTAAGGGCTCGTTCTGCCCCTTGCTGTGCTTTTTGCTCTGTATGTGAAACTTAGCGAGTTTGCAGCAAGAGTGAAAGATTGCCAGGCAGAGCTGTAGATAGAGCAGATGTGGACAACGTGTGAAGGACTGCGCCTGCCGGGGTTCCTCGTGGGGAAAAGGGCTGGTCGAGTTTTGGAGCCTGCTGGGCTGGGGGAAAGCGGGGGCAGAAAATAAATGACAAGCTTAAGACTAACACAGTGATTTTAACCTCTGTAAAACAGGCACATTTCACAGCAAAGAAAAGGATAGCGCTATTCCTGGGTTTTTTTCCTCTAGAAACAGTTATTTCACTTTAATGTTTAACACTGCTGGCTGTTCTCAGTTTTGATTCTCAAATTTAGCTTCCATACAAAACCAACAGCAGACTCACACACCTAAAACACTGGGGCAAGCAAGGAGTGGGGCAGTTTCTCTTTAGGATCACTGTGCACATGTTTTCCCAGAATACTTAACTGTCCAGTGCCCAAGAAAACCCTGCGCTAGCTTTTCTCTGCCTGGGGGATTCTGACCAATATAAATATTGTATAGAACTTAACATGCATGTTTTGCACTGTTTGCTCTTTTATGTATCTGTGGGCATGTGTGTGCATGTGTGTGTATAATGAAAAAGGAAATTTTTTTCCTGAAAAACAGTACGTGTGAGTGTGCTCATTTATTTTTCTATAAATATACATATTAACTAGAATAATATTTAAGTTTTTCTGTAGACCTCTTAAGAAACTCTGAGTACAACCAGCACACAGGGAGAATTTCCTGCAAACCATAAGCATGGGAAACTGGTCATTCCTTTTTGTTTTATACAAATCCCGCAACTTCTTCGGAGGCAGTGCATCATTAACCTCAATCATCTCTGCAGTCACGGAATAGTTCCAGTTTCTTGGAACTCATTCAATAGATCACTTCTGAGAGCAGGCATTCTAAAACCAAAACTGACAGATAAGACTAAAGCGGTTGCCACTGAACCTATTTTAATAAGTTTGTTTCCCCAGGTTCCCACCTCTTGCTCCTGCACAGGGTGGCAAAGTCAGAGCCTGGGCTGCCAAAACACCTTGTGTCCCTGCTTGTGCCTCCCACAGCCACCCTCCCTTCAGCAGGCGTATCTGCAGCCCCTCTTTCATCCTCACATTTTCTACTTTTCATGCCTTGCTGGAAGGAGTTTGTTCACTGTTACAGCACACTCAATCCGAAAGGAAAGCGAAGGTAGATATCTTCTCTAAGGGAAAAGGAAAATGTCTTTCTAGACTTGGTGTTTTGGCTGTTAACACATTCATTTCAAACTCAACCATAGCACAAAGTTTATGTCCTCACGCTAACAGAATAAAATTGATCTTGAAATATTTTTTGACCGCTGAAAGGACTGTGCTGTTTCCAAAGCTGGCAACAAGCTGTGTTAGCTCTGGAAGTGAGATGGCAGAAAAGCCATCTTGGTAAAAGTGAGTGTTGAGATCTTACACAAGGAGTCCGAGAACCGTATGGCACATTTGCACAGTGCTGATTTAGCAGCTGAGACACAGTGGAGGTGTTATTTCACATACTAAATCAATATCAGCTGCATTAGGGAGTGGGGGAAAGTGCTTTAAACAGAGGTGTCCCATTGCACAGCATCAGATCAGCACACGGATATCATGGGGAGGATTGCTTTCTACTGCACGGATGTAGTGTTGGGAAATATTTTTACAAGTTTTACAGAGGTGTCAAGTTAAAAAAAGTTATCCTGTGTTCTAATAGTGACCTCCTGTCATCATTAAGATTACAAATTCTAGTGTGCTCTGTCGGTGCCCATTACAACCTTGTGCAGAACCTGTGCAGTAACACACTCACAACCTGGGCTAAAAAAACCCACCACAATAAAGTCTTGTGTAAGCTCAGAGTAGGATTCAGCAAGGTCAGATGCTGACCATGCTGCTCCAGGTAAGGCAGTAAAGACATTTTATCAAGAGAATATTTTCTGGTATAAATAGCAGGATCAGCACCACTCATATAGAGCTTGAGGTTACAATGGAGTTGAGATTCACTCACACAACTGTTGAGTTATGGGAAGAGAAACAAAGTTTCTTGCACATGNNNNATAGCAAGTATGCAAAATGTCTTCTTAAAACCACTATAAAGCCAAGCATGTAACTACCTGACTGCAATGATAGCTGGGAAGTAATTTGAGGAGATCTTGATTCATTTTCAGATTTGTGCAGGAAAAGGGTTCAGATTTATCATAGGATAAATTTCAGTCTCAAAGTCCAACAACCACATCCTGCTAAATGTTCTTCTTGCAATAATATCTGGAGAAGGCATTTTCTGTTTCTGGTCCTTGGTTATGCTGTTTTCACTGCTGGCAGTGGTCACTTGGTATGTGTACAGCCAGCAGGCCACAGAGCAAGGGGCCAAGGGTTCCTGTTAAAATTCCTTCACTAACCTGAAGATTTTGCATTACAAATTATATAATTTGAAATGCATCTTCTCTCAGCATTGCTCATGAGAATAATTTTTTATTTTCCAACCCCACTCCACTTGCATGCATGAAAGAGGACATAACTGTGCAATAGAGCCATCCCAACCCAAGGGGAATATTGGTAAGACCTGTTTGTCATGATGTTGGTACAGCCATAAATGTGGTTGCCCTTTGGCAGTTCAGATTCCTGTCTTGTTCCCACGTATTATCTCATCATCACAAACTAGCACAGCAGGTAGGGATGAGGATGGGGGAGGTAGATGTAAGACACTGTCATGCAGCAGTCACTCATTCCCAAATATTTATTCTACAACTCTCCCTTTAAACACAACTCGTTGGTTCATTGATACTCTCCAAAACGGGGGTTCACAGTTCAATTCTCCCTCTTTTTTTTTTTTTTTGAGGGGTGGAGGACAATGAAACTGATTTCAGAGGCTGCTGCCTGCTTTTCTCCCCATACCCCTCTCTGGCTCTTCCACTGGCCTTGAGCTGTGCAACTCCTGCTTGGGAGGTCACATTGCTTACCAGATCCCTGCAATGACCTGCTTCAAATGTAACTCTGATTTCCACTGCCTCCTCCCAAAATGGGGGTTTGATTTTAACCTGGACCATTTAACCAGGTTCCTATTAAGAGCTCTATCCCATCAATGGTTTTGCTGGGATAACTGAGGGGAGGGTGTTGGGGGGGCAGCGGTAGGACAATGGGGACCTTTAAAGCCAACTTTGCAGCTCAGGTCAGTGCATCAGAGTCCCTCTCCCAGAATAAAGGGTAGGTGTGTAGTGGAGGTGGATTTTGATTTCCATGTGAAGTCTTAAATACAACACCCGAACATTTAAACTCCCTAGCTGATAAGACTAGCACCTCATCAAAGCCATCTCATCCTTAGGGGTCAACACAAAGGCAGCATACCTGTAGTTCAGATCAGAATTATCAAGGGCGATACAAACACTATTTCACTGTTTAATATAGAAATAAACCCACTGCACACATCATTTGCACTGCATACATCCCCCAGCAAAATATCACCTTCCTTACTTTGAGAGCCTGACTCATACTCCATTTTTATTTAGTTATCTTAACCTGTTTGGGTTTGCACTCCTGCTCTCATAACATCAGAGTAGCTTCTGCTGATATAGCAACATGCCCATGGAAAAAAAAAAAACAAAACCCAAACCAAAAACCAAAACAACTGTTAAAAGCATCCTTTGCAGTTATCAGGAAGTCTGCAGCTGAGGGGGGACAGTTATTGCTTTATTCCTGTTAGACAAAGCAGGACAGTTTTAGTGTGTGGATCAGTCACAAGGCCAAAGAAGAAGGAAAAAAAAAAATCAGGATAACCCCTGTCAAGCAGTGAGAACAATTGCCCAAGTTCTTGAGGAGTCCTTGTATGTGAGAGACTGCCATGGCCTTGAGCCAGACTTTGACAGATGCAAAAACTGCAGGACTGGACATTTTGTCTATTTAGGGATTTTGAAAAATCACATGTGGATTTGCCCAACACCAAAACCTCAGATTTTGTGTGACCTAACATTTTGGTGAAGGGCCCAAAAAGATGCTACTGTGAGAAACTCGTAATAAGTAAAGTTCTTTAAAAGTAAAATAAACAGTAAACAAACTCATATAGTTACCAAACTATGAACTCATAACAGACTCTTCAGTACACCAGTCACTGAAAGTTAAACTAATATAAGCCTGTTACAAGCAGAAGTGTCACACTGTAGTAGGCTACTAAAGTTTAATTGTACCTTATGCTAAGGCCATCCATCTTTTTTCACATTGCTGAGACCTACAGGACAAGATGTTGTATTACAGTGAGAGACTTGTTACTCATTTTAAGGCGCATGCTCAAGCATAATTCAATGCTTACAGCAACAGTTTGTGTCCTCGGTGCCCGAACAGCTGCCAGAGAGCGATAACAGAAAAAAAGGTTGATTCCTTCTAAATACCTTCTGGAGTGAACGAGCTCAGTGTAAGCCTGAAGAAACAACCTTACCCCCCCCAGACAGTCAGGCTCGCTGCCTTCCAGCTCTGCTACTGCTGGGGTATGGGAGCGCACGACGTGGTGCACAGCACGCACGGCTCAGCTGCTCCTCTCCCGCGAGGCACCAGACCCCTCACCTGATTCAGAGCCCACGGTAAGACAAAACCACCAGAAATGCAGTAAGGTTTTCTCATCTCTATGGGCGATGGCCTGAAAGTATGCCCTCGCTTTATCCCAGCCGGTCTCCGACTGCGCGCAATGCTTTAAAGAGCCAAAAGGGCAGAAGGGTAAGCAACGAGCACGGTAAGGTGTCCAAGATAATCCCACACATATCTATCTCAGGGAAGTGATTTAGTGACTTCCAGAAGGAGTAGCTTGTACTGCAGAGGAGGGTAAGGATTTGGGAAGAGGAAGGCTGAGGGAGAGAGGCTGTGTGCTGGAATTAGAACATGAATTTCCCCAAATAACATATGGACTTGACTCTTCCGCAGGATTTACATCCACTTGCCAAGCTGGCTGTATGCCAGCCAGCTCACACCTGAGATCCCCGTCCCTGCCTCAGTACAGCACTGTGCTCCAGGTTTAATAAATCCCGGCTCTCGGCAGGGGTTGCTGGCCAAGAAACAGGGCTGAGCTAACACATCCACGTTGTTTCCATTCGGGGCTTGGCTTGCACCTGGCCAGCCCAGAGCGTGAGCAGAGACAGCCCACGCCAACTGCAAAAGCACCCAACTTCAATCCATCAGGTGGTTTTCAAACAATTTTGCAATGCGATGGTTTTTTGATTACAAACAGGATTTTTTAACCAGAACAAGCTGGGAACTAGTTTTGCAAACAAGTTTTATCATCTTAGACTGGAGGTTTTATCATCTTCAACATCTTAGACCGGAGGAGGGAAGAAAATCACAATGCCTTACCAAAGTGATTCCTTCTTGCCCGTGAGTCACCAGTTTGACTCAGCCTGGTGGGACACGAGCCATCTGACAACAATAGAAATTTGGCAGTTTGCATCTGAGAGTTAAATAAGCTCATGCACCCTAAAAATAAAGCCTGCTAAGCTGCCGAAGCCGTATTTTCCTACCAAATTTCCTGCTGAGCAGTTCCAACCATCATTTGACCACAAACTGCCTCACTGATAGACCTTCTTGGTTTATTGTAGACAGAGAGATTTAATTAGTAAGTAAGGAAGCAAGGAATTCCTGTTGGTGGGTTTTCTGAGGGGGGAGTAGGAGGGGAGAACAAATGAGACAAAAAGAATTATGAGCGATGTGCACATTTTCCTGGCATCAGAGTCACTTCAGAATAAGCGATGCTATGAAACACACCTCCTTCCTCCGCATGTGTCTCTCCTTTCCTTCCCTTCATAAAGTATGGTTTAAAAAAAGAAACATCTGCAGAAACTCCGCAGCAGATGAGCCCTAATCAGGCGAAGATAAATACGAGTATCTGGGGCGCGCACAGAGGTGTAGATACCAAGGGTCTTTGTGACAAATGGGTGCCAAGTCACTTGAGCTGCAGATTGGAATTGGCAGGGATTTCAGGGAGCTGAACGCCTGGCCCCAGCACTGGGAAAACGTGCTGCAGCGCAGACACAGCCACGGGGAGTACTTACAGGAAAGTACATGCTGAAGTATCACGGTACAAAAAGGACATCTCAGTGAAAAAAAAGGAAATGCTACAAGTGAATCTATATAGCAGATGTATGGAACGAGTTCCTGATTACGGAAAGAAATTTGTGGTGTGTGGAGTTAACAGCTACAGCTGGAATTACCCTTTGGTTCAAGAATGACTCGTCTCATGTGTGGGAGCTCTCAGAAGTAGGCCCTGTCTATCTTTCTGTCTGTATTTAGGGAGAATCCAAGGTAAGAGTTCCTATCCTGGCAATGGATTTGTTTCGGAAATAAGAGCTGTGAAGGGTCCCAAACTCAGACAAAGGTGCTCTCTGGATGCTTTACAGAAAAGGAGGACATGGCTTCTGCTCCTAATGGATGTGCTTAATGCGTTCCACTCTAGAAGCAGCAATCTATGTACAAACAGTACAATCGGCCTGATTCAGGCAGTGCTGCTTAGCTATACTGTCTCACCATTAAAAATGATCTTTATCTGGTAACGGTGATCAACACCACAGTCATCTCTGTGCTTCAAACAGGAAATCCAAGCAAACACCACATGGGGCTCTGCGAGCAAACGGTGACTTTTTTAGCAGCCGTTGCTGGTAGTGTTTCACACCTCTCTCCTGGACTGCTCTTTCCCTTGCTCTTCTGCTAAATATTTCACCGGGGGGAGATGGGTAACACAGGAGATTTAAAGCAGTTCCTCATAAAACCTGCTCAGTTTCATAGCCCAAGCTCCAGCAGTAAAATTTCATCTGGTAAGGCTAACCAGGCAGTTGCAGCTGGAGCAGGGTGAGACCAATGGCTAGAACAGGATATATTTTTACTGGCTTTGTCTCACTTGACTGCTACAGAAAGAAACCTAAGGTCTCTAGGCAAGGAGCAGAGATGAAATGTACTTCCCTTTCTTGCAGAGTTTAAAGTGAAAGAGCATAATCCACAGTGCTCTCTCATGAAAACATATCAAACATATTTTTACACCCACACCCACACCCCCTTTTTTCTTTCTTTTTGCGATAGCCTATGCATGACTGCTCTGGATAAAGACCAGAGACAGGGCCTGGTATCTGTATCATTGACATTGCACTGGTTGGGCTGAGCCACATCACAAAGTTCCAGAGATACGTTTAAAGGACACATTCACAGGAAGAATTCAACCAGCTAATTTTTAATGTGCTTGGCCCAGCGTGCAGAGCCAGCAGCTCTGCGAGAGCCTATGGGCACCTCACGGAGCTGATGAAAGCTGCACATCTCAGCTTTATAACACTAAGCCAGAACTGCGAGGTGCTTATCAAACTGAGTCAGATCGTGCAGCTCAAGGTCACATCTTTCTTGGCATGGAACAGCTCAGTCCGACTGCAACCTCGCACCACAGAAAAAATCCTCCCATCTCAGCTATTTCACAGGACTAAGGAAGATAATTCTTCCAAAACCTCCACCTCTCCAGTTGTTTTTGTAATGAAGCTCAAGTGTCACAGCATTTCACACAATTTCAGACCTCAAGAAGCAATAGGCTGAGAAGTGATCACAGAGGCTGCCAGGTCACTGCTTAACTTCTCAGGAAAAAAAAGCTGGTTGTAGGTAGCAGGTTTCTGATGCATGCTCTTCTGTTCACACTGGGAACATGAAAAGCAAGTGAGGAAGGAAGCTCCATCCCCATATGGAAAACAATGTTTTAACTAAGGAAACACAGGATAAATTGAAATACAAAGGGATGCAGATAATTCAGAAGTTGAATGACTGTGTGTTAGCTAGCAAGCGCCAGTGGTATTTTGGAGACAGTCCTAAAAAAGGCTATTTATTCCTAGCACCATAGCGACAAAAAATAGGTTCGTGTTAGCTCCTCTTGTACTGCAGCCAGGCTTGCAGTCTTGTGTCTCCAGGAGGAAATCAGGGAAGGAATTTTGATTACAGATGATCACTGCTGAAGATGTGTATTCAGATAAAAAGACTTTTCATCCAGTTCCTTTTGTTTCTTGATTCATAGTCAAACTCTAATCCTATGCATATGGCCTGGCAAGTTTGAATTTCCATAGCAACTCTTTATAAGCTAGCTTCAGGATAGCAGAGAAAGCTGGCAAAGGGGAAAGGTCATTATTTAAATACCTTATTACTATTACTTCTACAGGAAATCTGATGCCAAACACACAAGAAATGGGCTTATTTTTAAGCTTGATCTATTTAAAAGTAAAAACTCCTCCAATGTGAAAATCCTTCATTTTAGGATCTGCAAATTCTTGGTTTGCTCTCACTGTGTGGCCTATATATCCACCCATCACTTAAAACACTGTTTCCTAATGGAAGAGGCAAGCTTTCTGGTGAAGGTGTAGGGCAAGAGAGCAAAGGAGGCTTTATTTTCAGCGGTGTATGCTTTGGATAACTGTGCAGAAACATTTTTAGTCTTCTCTGCTGTAGCCCCTAATGTTGAAACAGTTATGTTTTATGGTCACACTGATCCACTGAGGAAGAAGCAGGACAGATTGCTGACATGGAAACTGATCTCCCGTTAAATAGTCCGGATTTTCTCTGTTAGCTGAAGGACTGGCATTTATACTGTTTATTTAGAAATATACAGAGAAGAAAACCTGCCCAGCATGCTGCACACCTTCATTTGTTTCTGAACAAGCACACCCCCGTCAGTGAGTGCTCAGCTCAGGGCTGTGACACAGGTAGGACTGATGCAGATCCCAAACACAACCTTCTGTGCAGACCTTCCTGAAGCCAGACCCCAAAACCAAAGTGGAAAAAATTGGCCTCAGAGCTCTCTGCTGAGCTATTACAGACTTGGAAGAAGTGAGCCCTAGCTCAGGGGTCATGCCAAGATACTTGTTCCCTGCACCCTATATTTCTGTATCAGAACTGGACCTGTTTGTATAGTGTTTTTCCCCAACCATGGAAATGAGGCAGACAGTTTTGCCTTCAACAACAACAAAAAACCCAGACCCTGAACTGTGCAGTCAGACCAACAAAACAAGGCTTAATGTCCAGAGTCTGCAAACTCCTGCAGTTTGGCCACCTGAAGCAGCAAACCACTGCCTGTACCAGCACTGGGGCTTCACACACAAATGCTTCCACGGCCTCCACCTTCAGAGCTGAGTGCTAACAACATAGTCCTTCCCCTCCAAAAACCCAACACAAGTCAAATCTAGTAGTGGGAAGGAGGCAGCTGGGCATTACTCTGCTGTGAATATCCAGGTGTGCTGGGTTTCTCTTCAGGTGGCCAGTCATCCTACCATGGCCATCAGTGTGCCTGGCCATGCGATGCTGAACCACAGCTAACACATTCGATTTCATATTACAGCTCTTGAGACAACAGCTGTGCAATTATTTCAAAACATCCACAATTCAGTTTATAGGTAGTGTCAGCAGTTCCCTTTGGTCTTTGAAGCTCTGGTGCACATTTCAAGTGAGATCTGAGGTTAGGATACCTGGCTGGTATAGGGACCAGAGCCATTTCTGAGCACACTCCCAGCTGCCTTCCCCAGTTCTCTTAAGTGTCACTGGGATGGCTCGTAAGACACCGTGACAAACAAAAACACAGAGTATCCCATCTCAAAGTAAAACTTTAGAACAAGAAACATCTTTTCTTTCAGTTTTCATGAACAATAAAAACGTGGGATACCCAAAAGAGAGGTTTGCATAGTCAGCAGCTGGGCACTGACTCCTTACCTCTGATCCAAAGGCACGATGCTCAGCAAGAAGTGGGATGTAATCACGGGGGTGATGCTGACTGGTGTCTGTGGGCTGACGCTACTCCTCGCACATTACAGGACTGATGAGACAGGATCAGGTATGAGGGTCATCCCAATGCTTTTCTGCCTGCCACCTGGAGTGGGATTCTGAAAAGGATTGCATTTGTTAGCAGCCTGCATTTGTGCACTTGCCACACTGCAGGCACAGAGATGTCACCCACTCTTATGCAGGTCCTGCTTACAGAGCCTTATGACACCTTTGAAGGCAAAATCAGTCCTGGTACTGGCTTTGTAGCCCTCTACCTGCCCTTGGGAATCCACCTGGATATTGCCTGGCAACTGGTGCTCCCCAAACGCATCTTCTCAACCTACCCCTTAGCTTGATTTTACCCAGTTAAACATTACCTTGCATTAAAGAATCAGTGCTGAGGTCAGGATCAGCTAATATGAGTTGGTTAGTTAGCTTGAATGCTTCTACTTAATTAAAAAGTAGAGGAGGCAGAGCTTGAAGTCCTCCCATGACCCCAGGGGAATGGAGGATGCAAGGAACAGAGATGGAAAGGGGACACGCGGACAGCTGGGAGGAGGACATGAGGAGGGAAGATGTGCTTGACAAATAAAAAGAGGTAAAGCAGAAGGAAAGCTGTAAGGACTAGAGGGAAGGAGGGAGCTAGCTAGAGAGCAGACATAATGGGGCACAGGAGGGAGGTGATGTAGGACAGATAGGAGAGAAAAACGCAGAATGTAAAGCATGAAATGGGAAGGTAAGTTAAACCAGCATGAGTCACTTTTTTATAGCTCCCCATCTATCACGTGCTGAAACTGTCTCTCTCAGGCACTACAAAGAGAAGGGTAGATGTCATCAACCCCTACACCAAAGTTTCCCAGCCCAAAAAGGATCCACACCACCAGCTCATCCTGTTTTTTCTACAGAAATGACTGTACTAGTGTAAGAAGTCAGGAAGAACAAACACATCATTGCTACTGCCAAGAAAGCCAGCAAGGTGCAACCGCTCTTGAGACCCCCCCATGCGATGATACTGGGCTAAGAGGGCAGGCAATTGCCTCCTCACCTCTATATGCACATAAACAATAATTCCTAAATAATTACCAGGCACAAGACAGTGAGATCCCTTAACAGCTTTCTGTTGAGCAGAATTTGTTATTGCTACAAGCTGACATTACAACACCCCTCCCCATCAAACTGATCAAGGCCTCAGACTCCCTGTGGTGGGTGCTCCACAGAGCTTACAGATTGCTCTGGAAGGCAACTATTATTAATTTACTACACGAGTTACTCAGAAATCCCTCAGGACCAAGGCGCCTTCTTTGCTTAGCACCTGACACCAGTTTCTGCAGAACGCTTTTTTCTGGAGACTCGCTGGAACCTGTTTGCTGCGCAGCAGCACAAGCCCTATCCTAACTGCAAACTCATCTCCATCCCGGACCTGTTAGGAGAGCTCTGAAAACCAAAGAACGGGTGGGTGACTTGACACCCCCACCCAAACTGCGTCCTCCTTGCAGCTTTCGGAGATCTCTGAAGCACCCAGAGGGCTGTTTGCATAGCGGGAGGGCTGCTCCTTAGCACCCAGCTCCTGCCTGTCCCCATCTCTAAGGTTTTCTTGCCGTTTTCTGCTCAGCAAAACTTCAGTAGGTGGCAAGTCATAATTTCACTGGTACTGTTTGAAGATAGATCAGATTCCGATTTCACAACTCCCTCCCCATCTTGCGTGCTGCAGTCTTCAGAGATGTGCACCAATCCTAGATTTGGAAAAATAGGGATTTTAAGGGATATGTCTTGTGTTTTACTGCAAATCACAAACTCCTGTTCTCTGTGTCCACTGTCATATTTAATTTGCAGATTATATAGTTAACATGAAAAATTAATATCAAGCCTTAGAAATCAGGAGGACTGTTTCTGAGACCCCATTTAGCAATGCCAGTAAGACGTTTTTGGCGAGTTTCAATTAATACTTCTTTCCCACCAATGAGACCTGGAAGTTGGCCAAAGCTATGTGGGAGCACTGATGCTTTGTTTGTCTTAATTCCCAGAACGCACAAGCGACTTGTCTCCTCTCCCGATCATCCTGCTGCAGGAACACTGTGTCAATACTCTCCACAGGAAACGTCTGGGAATGACTTGTAGTTTTGCACTTACTGCCATTAGGACTAGGGCCTCTTCAATTAACCTCTTCAGGGTTGAAAGCATTTTGATAAGACTCACTTCCAACATCCTTGGGTCTTCAGGACTTGGGCTGCCTCTCCCAAAGACCATGCACAAATTCCTGCTTTTTTTCCCCCGCAAAGGACAGCCCTCAGAACTCTGCTGGCCTGTCCCTTTTTTAAGGTAGTCTTTGTAAAAGTCTGACCCTTGAAGGTGGTAAAGGATGCTTCTCAATTTTACACATCTGATTATTTGTGTTCTGTGTACAAGGAGAGCATTCTCCAATGACAAACGGTTGCATCCACATGGTCAGTTCTTCTCTGGTGCTTAGAAAAGCAAGAATATCCTCTTCTCTTCTATCCTCTGCCTTTGCAGATGAGCAGCTGTCCCAGGCACAAGTCCTGTGCAATAGATGCGTTCCCTCTGCATTGCTTTGAGCTTCCCTGATCCACAGAAGACATCCACAAGCTTCCTTTTCATGAATGGGCTCTTAATTAGACTAGGGTTTTGACATATTTTAAATCCAGTAACAGTTTGTTTTCCCACACTTCTGCTAGAAAGCATTATTTATTCATACAGTTAGGTACATATATGCATTCAGCGAGAAAACGCTCACACTTTTAAGCCTTGAATTCCACATGCTTGCTGCCTTCTGCCTCTTATTTAAGCCATCTTCACTTCTAGCTCCACATCTGGCTTATGCATTTATATCTTCTTTACAGTAAGCAAGTGTTCTTTGGCTTTCCTGAGGGCAGTGCAGCCACACCTTTGGAGTGCAGTCCAGTACAGCTCAGTTTTGTGGCTTGCTCACGTTAACTAAGAGACTAATGAAGCTGTTAAAGAGAGCAAGGGCCTGAGGAAATAGCAAGTTTCTCAACTTTCTTGTCCCTGTTCTCCACTGGTTAGATACAGACTAATTCACAATTTAAGCCATCTATGTTCCAGACAGCACCTCCTTTTTCTTTTCAAAAATTAAAAGAAGCCTATTTACAGCAGGTCTGTGTTGCTCAGATGTCTCTGAGCTAAGCAGTGCAATGGGTCTGTTCTGCTCCATGTCAGGCTTTTACCCGGTCTCCAGTTAAACTTGAACCTCAGGTCAGCCCAGCAGCCTGCTCCAGAGCATCTCTTACAGACCAGAGCAGCCCTTACAGACTGCCCACACCATTAGTAGTTCCAGAAGGCTTGAAAGAATGAATACAAGGTGCTCCCAAATTACTTCATTTGATTGCCTGGCCTGCCAGAACAAAAAAAAAATTGTCCCACGCAAGGGAATAGGCATAGATGATTTTGGTTGCTACAAAAATAGAGAAAAGAGCCATTTATTGTGTTTTTTTCCTGTGTCAAGTTCTTGTATCACATACAAAACTGTTATATGCGTCAAACATA
>JANVCT010000033.1:22583161-22598065 GCA_026770115.1 Aviceda subcristata | reverse complement strand
AAAGCTGCAAACTAAAAAAAAAAAAAAAAAAAAACGAAAAAAAGAAAAAAACCCCAAACAAAAAAGCCCAAACCCAATAACCCAGCCTGAAATGAGAAAGTGTAGAGTCCAGTTCTAGTCCAAAGGCAGCTATAATTTCTCAGTGAGAGCACAATGCAAACTGGGATTAGCTATGGTTTGATTGACAGGGGATCATAGGAGTGTTGTGCATTCTTCCACTGATTTCATGGAGGAGGGGAAATCAGGAACTTTGCTTTTAGTCTGAAATTAGACTTTTTAAGAAGCCAATTCAAACTTTTTCTCTCTTTGACTATTCATTAGGATGTTCTACACTTGGAGTCCCCCAGACCATACTCTTCAGTTTCTCAACAGGTTTTAAAGACAGAGGCTAATGCCCAATCTCAGCCCTAGAAATGATGTGGAAAGTTTGCATGAGATTTTGCCAGTTAAAGCTTGGATTTAAGCCCTAACAAATAGGTAGGAGTTGTGGTACTGGTTCAAGGGTACTGCAACTGCTAGTTGCGCTTTCCCTCTCCAAGTACAACTGTAATACAGGGGGGGAAATAAATTTAGACTGACTCAAAGGCAACAAATGTTCCTTCTTCTACCTCATTAATCCTATATCTGAGCATATATAGTTAGAAACATCAACTTAGAGTCAAATCCCTTAAGGCAACCAATACCCCAGCTTCAGAAATACCAATTAAGTAATCGGTAGTTTGATGCAATCCACATTATGGATAGAAAACAAAATAGGTGAGAAGCTAAAAAAGTGAGAAAAAAAAGTAAGAAAAATAGGATATAGTTTAACCATTGTGTCACCCCAGAATCTGAAGGATGCTTTCTGCTCGAAACATGGCAAAACAGCAGAATGCTGCAGACGTGATTAAGATACTGTTGTGCTGCATTTCCTCCCCAGGTGTCAGAGGAAAACAGTGACTGATGAGTGAAAGACAAATTTGAAAGAGAAAATACAAAAAAGGGGACAACCTAAATACAGAGATGCTGGAGAAATTTTCAAAGGGAGAAGTAGTGACTGAAAAAATCAACAGGGCCAGTGAATTACCGTTGCCAAGGAAATCTTGACTCCTCTGTCCAAATGAACTGCATGTAATAGTAAAGACTTACTCACTCCTTCCAACATGCAGCTAGATTTAACAGTCCTTATGGGATGCAAGCAAGGACAGCATTCTCCAGAATGGGAAGCAAGCCCCTGGTCTGACACGCAGTCCCGCTGGCTCCTGCTCTGCTCCCTCCCACCAGTTGCAGAAGACCAAATCCACCTTCTTGTGGGATGCCACACCTCGTTTCCATGCTCTCCTTTGCCTATTTGCCTTGATCTTGCTGTACTGTAGGTCTTCAACTGTAGCTCTGTCCATACCCACAGGAAGGCACAAACTTGGCGTTCATAACTGGTTGTGTTCATCTTCAGTGGAGTCCAAGCACAGTAAGGCAATTAGTGCAAGAATGATAGCTTACAGAAGTTCTTTATAAGCAAAAAAAAAAAAACCCCAAACCCCAAACAGATTATGCTTAGCTAATGTTTCTCAGGAAGGGCTGAGATAGAGCTGCTCTATCTTCAAGTACATACATCCCTGAGCCTCTACTTTTGGGCAGGGAAATTAAACCAGCTCCCAAGACTTTACCCTGCTCTGTTAGAATTGTGGAAAGTAGTGATAGGAACAAAACCTTCTCACGACTGTTCATTATTCCAACCAACCAGTGAAATCCTTGTGGCAGATGCTTTGATTTGTAGGTACTGCCAGTGTTGTTTCTGATCTTAATGAATAAAATGATAAAATGGTTGTTTCATGAGCCTGTTTTCTCCCATGAATCATTCTGCTTGTAGTCCTTTACCAGACAGGAGCTACCCAAAGCAGACCTGAAATATGACTTTTGCTGTTGATCTCTTTGTAGTAGTTGTTGATGTCATCGAACTCATTTTTTGCCTCTGAACAGGTTTACATCTTGATACCTAGGCACATGCCTAGCCCTATGTTCATGCTCGAAAGACACCTTGTTTGTCCTACACGGCACGTGGCAGGCCTTTTACCGCACCAATCCATCATGATGTTGCCAGCTCTGCACAATTTCTGGGGATGCAGACACCTGCTAACCTCCCTTGGGAAATATCCCACTCGTCGCACAGTCTTGCCCTACAGAGCATGAATAGAAGGTGTTCCCACTGCAGTCCCACTCTTCTCTGCTCCTGTAACTCTTAGCCCTTCTGCACCCTCTTGGTCTCTCAGTGAAGAGGCCTGGATGCTGGGGATCGCTTTCCAGCCGGGATTCCTGCTAGCCCCGTGGCCCACCAGCAGCACGTACAGCTGCTTGGGCCTCAGCCACGCTGCTGGCTGCACGCGCTTGGTTATTACTTTGAAGAACGGCCAGTGAAGTTGCGAAGGATTTCACCTTCCTTCGGCTGCAGTTGGCTTTGGTTTAGGGCAAAAGTTATGAAAGGGGCTTACGGGGGATTCGCTTTAGTGCCAAGCCCCTACCAGTACGTCAGTATGTTGAGTTTGGTTGACTTGCTTTGACTTTTGCTCTTGTACAGTTCGATCTCTGCACCAGTCTCATTTGTATATGTTAGCAGTCTGACCTCATTCTTGTCAGGTTATTCCTAGTTTTTAAATTTAATTTAAATTCTTGGTTTGCTGAAACCTTTGCTGCTGTCTACCCAGACGAAGTGAAAGAGGAAGCACAGCCTTATGAAGCAAATGTGATGAAGAACATGAGTGGAAGTTGCTCGTATTTATTAGGAGGGTGTTTTCCAGTCTTGGGAATCCCCCGTGGAGTGGAGTTCATTGCTTTTTGTGTTCCAGTTCACATGAAAATGCTTGCCCTTCACTTTGCAGGCATCATGCGCAGAGTGCAGCAACCTGTAACACCACAGATAATATTTGAGACATTGACACACTGATGGCTTTTGAAACAGCCTAAAGTTCCCTCTGGCCTTCCTGGTGCCCCCTTCTCGGCCGCTCCACACGTGTGAAATCACGATGTGCGCTCCTATGCTGATAAGCAATGTTGTGTAATGGGTGGGAACTCCTTCGGCCTGCTGGGAGGAAGTACTGCAAACATGTAAATACCTGAACTCAGAACCGTGGATCTTCCCACACCGGTTTCATGAGCTTTCCCCTGCTGACCCAGGCACTACCGCACTTAACAGTTACCGCATCTGCTGGCTTAGGCAGGAGGGTGAGCTGAGGGCAGGGGAATGCCGCAAGGCTTCCAGTACAGGTTGAAAATCTCATTTCCTGAAAGCCAGCTATTATATTTCAGGTAGGTTCCCAATGGCAACAACCTGAGGATGTACAAGTTCATGGCACTGTTGCAGACTTTCATTACCCTTACTCTCATAATTGGCTTGCCAATACAAGAGAGGTTAGTCACCGGCATGTAAGAGCTGACATCACTCTAGCAGATAGTTTCTAAGCTGATTTTGGTTCCCTTAGTATGACGACCTGACACTAGAAGGTCCTTACGCAGAGAGCTCTAAAGCCTGTTAATCGTTTAACCTTTACATTTAGTTGGATCTCACCAGATTGTGTCAGTCTTTCTCCTCCAGGAACGCTGCGTGTAAAGGGTGTGCTCAATATGCTGTGCAGATAAGAAAAACAAATCACTGCTGCGGGCTTGTGGCAGCTGCTACAGGGCTACTCACCGCTATAGAGACCCCCTTGGAAAGAGAACTTTCGCAAGCCTCTTGGACAAACTGGGCGAAGAAATTAAAATCACCACTGACAAAAATAAGCACGCATTCCCCCCAGGTCCCTCCCCCACAAAATTTTCTTTTTTCTGCTCCCAAAGGCCATAGGTTACTGGATTCTCTGTGTCAAGGGATTCTAAACTGTAAAGAATGGCAAAGAAGTTTTAGCAAAGACGACAGATGAAGCTATTTTTAGTATCAGCTGCATGGAAAATACTTCTCAGAGGCTATGGTGAGTTAAGAGTAGAAGACATATTTCCTCCTTTTTAGTTTCTGCTGAAAAACAGAACTTTGGAAGTAAATAACAATAACAAAAGAGCAACGGTTCTGATGGGTAAGTACTTGCGGCTGGTATTGGCAAGCCCCAAATCTCCCATGAGAAAATATTCTCAGAGTTTCATCCAGTTCCAGAGATTCAAGGTGCTCAGCTGGTCTGAATAAAATCTGGGGTGAGCTTCCAAGGTTTTGGGTACCCCAGACTCCAAAACATTCTAAGATTTCCTTTCTCTTTCTGCTGTCAGAGAGGAATATTTTTATTACTGTAGAAACACTTGGCTATGAATGTTTTCAGTTCATTATCTATTCACAGTTTCAAGAGCCCACGGAAGGGAGGGACTGTTGTGGGATGTAGTCAGTGATGAACTAAGACAGAACTAGCAGGGTTCTCTATTAGGAAATGCTCCTGTTTTGAATTAAAAACCTATCTGTTTCAAACAGAATCTGCCTCTCTTTTGGGCAAAAGTAACATGTGCATCTGTACTAGGACCAGAGGAAATTATTAACAACATGTTTGAACTATGCTATGTAATTGTAGCTCTGTAACAGCAAAAGAGTCACTAATGAGCAATAATATTTCAGTTGCCATAAAAATGCAGGCAGGTAATTAGAAGTGATTTGTCACAGTATAGCCAGGTTTTACCTTTTCAATATACCTGCTTTTTCTATTTTTTTTCTTTTTTTTTTTTTTAGGAGGGAAAAAATGATTACCATCTGAGAGCCCAAATACATAGATAAAAGTACAGAATTCTGAAATGTTTTCCATTCTATGTTCCTCTTTTTGTTACAATTTACAGCATGTGAGAGGATTTTAGAATAAACAACACATTTATGTACTTTAATCTGCATATATGCTTTCCACTTTCTATTATAAGTCGTTGTACTCCTTTAAATAAGCCCATCTAGTTCTCCATAAGAAGACAGACAATCAGGATACAAATATTTACTTTCTGTTTGTCGTAGTACAACTTCTGACCAAATTCATATAACTTTTTGGCAGTATCTTTCACTGAATATCTGCTTTTCCATACTATGAAGGCTTGGCTCGACAGCAAAATAAATTTGCTCTCCATGCTACGACACGAAATCTAACTCTAAGTCTTTATTTCGGGCAAATGTTGATAATTATGTATTAGCGACACTAATAATTCAGACATGTAATTGTTTTTCCCCTGGTTCCCGCTAAGGGACTGTAATTTGTTTCACTGGAGATAGATTGATTTTTTTTCCTCATGTGACTCCTTCCCTTGAACATGTGGAAAACACACGTATCTGAAAGAACTGCTTCAAATATTCTATGAACTAAAATGCATTGATGCTGTCACTGCCGGCAAGACCCACAGTCGCAACCTAATTTTGGATTCTGGAAAAGAGCTCAGGACGGAAACGGAAGCACAAAACAGGCACAGTAACATGTTTCTACATGTGTTCATTCTTGCACGTTGAAACAAGCTTCCCAGCAGACGAACGGGCAAATTTGGAGTTCTTTCTTCGCGCTCGAGCCACGAGAGCGCGTCTCGCTCCAGTACTGCGCAGGTAGCGGCGGCCGCGCTGGCACCGACCCGCCGCCGCAGCGAACGCCGGGCTGCTGCTGCGCTTAAACCCTCACGGCGGCGGGTGGGCTCTGCCGCCGGCCGCAGCCTGGGCTGGCCTCTTACCGGGGAGCTTGATCCACGGGGGCTTCTCATCCCCGCCGCGGGGGACACGAGAGTCACGCTGCAGACCGCCCCGGGCTGAACGCCACCAGTAACCAACCCACAGCCACACAGAGCTAGCTGAGGTCAAGCCCCTTCTCTGAATGCCGGGAAGTGCTGCCCATGCTGTTTTGCAGGAGCCAAGCTCTCCTCTAATATAGGTAATTATGGCAGTGAATATTTCTGGCAAGCTCATTATTCTGGTAAGCGATAACCAAGAGTGGGAAGGGTCTTTGGCATGCTATGCAAAAAAAAAAAAAGTTTTACCTACAGAACTAGGGCAAATGGATCTATAGGGAAAGTACATCTGTAACCAGTGTAACTGTCTGCAAAATCCCTAGAGTGAGTTTGGTTTTATCAGCAGAAAAAGCCACTTCCTCACTCCCTGCCTGCAGGATAACTGATACGCAATACTGGAAAGCAAGGTTCAAATCCTCCAGGCTGGCAATGCCAAAGTCCTCTTCCAGTACCACGGGTGCATGGTGCTGGACAGGTCACTCAGAAGTTTTTTGGATGTATGTAATCTTCTAGCTGAGGCTCACAAAAGTCCAGACAGCAAACATCCACGTTCAGACAGGAAAATGCTATCCCCGCTTTGCAACTGCGTAAATGGAAGCACAAAGAAATTCTGCAGAACTATTCTGCAGGTTTTATATGACCTGTGCCTTTAAATCCCTGTCCTGTTCCTACCCTTCTTGTATAAAAATCTGCCCTAAACCAGGCTGCCAGAACAATTTATGTGCATGAGTATAGAGCAGCAACAGTAGCTGCATCTCTTCTGTAAGTAGACCTGTTCTTCAGTATACAGTGTATTTTCACAAGCACCCTTTTTTATTGTTCAGCTTACTTTTGTAACTGCATTGCTTCACCTACCGACACGTACAAGTGCAGCTATGATTAACTTCGTCTCTCCTTTTTACAGGGATTGTGGCTTTTGCTCAAATCACTCAGGTCTATGAGCGACAAATGAGTGGGGATGAAAGCGTTACAGATGGAAGTTCATGCAGACAAGAGAGCATCTGCAGAAGAGTTGATAACGTTTGTTTTCCAGAAATGCTAGTCGGGTCAGTCAGTGAACTGCTTCTGAATTGCTGTTTCCAAATGAGGCTCTGCTTAGCATGCCAGGCTGCGGAGTGTTGTGCAGTGATTTAATGTTAAAGACAACTTTGTGGTTGAACAAATTCCAGCAGATATGTTCCCATTGCTGATGAACAACTTAAAAAATCAGCTAAACAGGATGTACTGATAAACACTGCAACGTCCGCCAAAAGCTCACTATTGCTTTTCATGAAGCCCATACAAATAATTTTAAAACAAACAACTGACAGTCTCCCAACTTCTACCAACCTCCTTTGACAATTCATGGAAACAGGACCGTCTGTAAAGCACAGTGCTGCATTTTACGGGGTGTTCATTGTGAGACATTCTTGTTTGAATCAGAGCCACTAGGTCTGGGTTTCTGAGGTTTCTGAGCAGTCAGACATCAATGTCTGTATTGTCTCCAAGACAGGTAGTAGCTGCAGTGATGTTCTACTTCACACACTTAAACCACGACAAAGCGGAGAGTTAAACTGCTGAGCTACAGGGACAGCCGTGTGCTGCAAGCCAGAGGCTGACCCTGAAGAGGCAAAGCAGGGCAGATTCCCGGTGGCTTTCTGAAAATCCAAACCATTAGATCCCCTAAGAGGGTAAAGTCCTAGCCTCACTAATGCATTTACCCCCCCAGGATAAGGGTGAGGCTGGATTTCACCCCGTTGCTTGAAACAATTTAAGAAGTGCCACTGTTTGACATCGCTGGCAGTGAACTCCAGCAAGTGCAAACTGAGCTGCCTGCTTATTTAGTTCAAGAGAAATGTCAACCGAGGCTCAGACGAGTGCTATAAAAAGCCGTTGGGAAGTTGGACTTCATCAGCAAGAGGACTTAGCACTAGGTGGAACGGAGCAGCCACCAGCCGAGGCTCACGCACGGCTATGACCGTCTACAGCCCCGCCGTCAGGAGGCAAGAGCAAAGCTGAACTTCCCAGGGAGGAGCAAGCAGAAACCTCAGGAGCGTTCCCATGGTCAGCTCGGAGCTGCGCTTGGAGAGGAGGAAGAGCGGGAGAGGAGGAAGGGGTGCCCTGCACAGAGCAGCACCCAGCTCCAGCCGGGACCTCCTCCCACAGCAACCCATCGCGGGAGAGAAAACCACCGAGGACGAAGGCCCACCAGCCCCATTTTGGGACAAGCCCCCGTGTGCCTGGCCGGGACTCAGCTCAGCAGGGCCGGGAGCCGAGCAAGCGGGTCCCACGGAAGCCGGTGGGGGCTGGCAGCCCCGGCACGGAGCCGCAGGCAAAGCAGCACCTTGCAGCACGCCGTGATGTCATTCGGGTCTCTGCGCTCATGTAAACACGGCCGGTGGGTGCAGCCGGGACACTCCGCTTCCTCCCGCCAGCAGAGTTGCACTTAACTGGGTTTCTGCCTGAAAAGGTAAGGCTGCTTTTAAGCTCTCTCTTTGCCATCTAGGACCCTCGTTAACCCGCCTGTGCTGCTTGCTACGAAAAAAAGGTTGAGCTCCTCGGGTTTTTTTCTTAGGGGTTGGCTCTTGCCAGGAGGAGATTTGTGGCACTTTTGAGTCTTGAAAAGGCAGCAGCCCTCCTTGCACGCCAGTCCTCTGTATGAACACATGGAGGAGTCGAAACAGCGGCTGCATGAAGTCGCTGTTGCTAGAGAAAGCAAAATGTTAGAGCGTGGGCAATTAGCGGTTCTCCAGCTGTTCTCCGGTGTCATTGCTAGGCACAATTTCCTTCTTTTGCCTGTTTTCTCAGGGAATACATTTTATTTTAAAATCATACTTGACAGTAAGGGAAACTTGCAAATCTGTTTCTTCTGACGGTGATTTATATTACCATAAAAAAAATCCACATGCTGCCTGTCTTTGTGCCATCCAATGCTCTTTGACCAAATTACAACAGCAGGAAATTAATTAATGTTAGTCAGTGGGTCACAATATGACAAAAATAGCAAGATTGCTTGGTCTTGTTTTTCTTAATGAGAGTCCTGAGGCAGTTTTAATTCATAATTCAGACTGCAGTCACTGGTCTGGATTAATACTTAACTTACTTCAGGGACTGAAGGTTTTAAACTCTACTGTGTAAAAGGTGGTTTACTGATGGGCTTGCATTCACTTGCACCGGCAGCTCACCTCTGATGGGAGCACAGCAATATAGCACATATGCAATTTGTCACTTACAGACAGGATTCACAGTGGGTGGCCCCTGAATCTGAACTTTCTTAAAGTAAATCAAAAGGGAACCGCACCAAAGGTGAGTCAGTATGTCAGATCTGGCTTCCCGCACATTTATGCAGGAGAGGACTTCAGCAGCAGGCTGGGGCAGTAGGATGTGTGAAGTAAGAGTGGGATTTTTGTTCAAGGGCATGTTTTCTGGGTCAAGTGGAAGTGCTGGGAGCCTGGCTCCAGCGTGAACACCACCAGCCAGGGGAACTGTATCCGTGATGGAAGTCCATCTGCGGGACAGCCCTCGCCCAGCCCGGAGCAAGAGCTCCGAGAATTCTGCCGGCATCCTGCCGCGTGCCCACAGACTGCTTCTTCGGTGCCGCAGCTGCAGAAGTGAGAATTAGATTAGTGTTGCAAAACGAAAACATCTCATCGCAACGGATCAAACAACCCAGATCTGCTCTTTTTTTGTGGAAGAAGAAAACCCGAAAAAGTACCCTTAACCGTAGAACTTTCCACTTCTGACTGCAGAGGTTTCATACCAAAGCGCAAGTGCAATAGCGTGAGACATTCACAGCCATGCAATGAGGGCAGAGTGTAGAGGCATTTGCATCTTAATCAAATCAATTAAGCTGTCTGCTGATGGGCATGCCAGAAAGATCCAGGACTCTGGAATTATATTCCTGTGCTTCTCAGTCCTGCCAAGATGAACATCTCTTTTCTAGAAATGCCATGTTTAGCTTCCAAACATCCAGCTACAAGTAATAATGTGCACACTTCAGTATGTCCTTACTACAACAGCCTCAGAATTACAGACTCTATTTAAAATGTAGAAAACAGTAGTTAGATAAAAGTGTTTTTATTTACTACGATTTTTTTTTGAAATGTCATATTCTGAAAACAACGTTGCTGTAGGAGCTGTGTCCCTGCAATATGTAAATAAGCATCAATAAAATCTGAAGGAGATTTTCAGCCTTCTACCTTAGCTGTACACTCATCATGAAGCAAATGACTCTGCTTTCTTTACAGCTTTGGAGACTAATTTCAGACAGACATTCAGTGGCATCTCTGTGTGTCTGCTTTTGTGCACAGGTGGGAAGATAAGGGGACAGTGTGGGATTAAGCTTCAATCTGAACAAGAGAAGTGGGAGGAAGGGCTGAAAGGCAATCATTTTGTAGTCCCCTGTGCACATGCCTGGGTGCATTTTGTCCAAAGAGATGGTTTAATCTCATTATATTTTTATGACACTGTAATGAAGTCATTCATTCTCAGAAAGTGTCCTGTTCTGGTGAGCCAGCAGACATCACCCATGTATGTGTTAATTGTATTAATGCTTTTGCACTGCCAGCCAGGTCATCCTGCTCAGTGCACTTCGTTGTAAATGGCCTGACCCCAAGTTCATTGAGTGCAAAGGAGAGGCTTCTCCTGACTCCACGGACCATACCTCTCCTGTTCGTCAGTCACGCCGTAGCATCTGCTCGGGGTGGTGGGGATGGGACATCACCTGCATTCCCACAGGTTGGGCTTTATCATCTTTTGGCTCCAAGGTTCAAAGCGGCTCCCTGGCCTCCATCAAAGTGCAGCTTTTCAGGCGTCTTCTGCCTGTAAATACCAGCAATATAAGGACTGCTCCTGGGAGCATTTTTTCTCCTAGTATCAGTTATTCAGCAACACAAGAGTTTTTCAATTTGGGATCACCCTAGAAGATAGCAACACAAACCCATGAGACCATAGTCAGGCCACCGCCTCTGCCTCCTGCCACTCAGACAGCCCTAGTCCCTTGGGGTTAGAAAAATACCTTAAAGCGGTGGGCAAAGAAATGAAATCTTGATTAACTCTGACACCTTGTGGACAATTAGCAGACGAAGATGAGGGCTGCTGGGGGAAATCTCTCCCTGCTGTGGGCTCCACCGTGGTCTGGGGCACACTGCAGCCTTTGCAGCCCAGCCCTCTGCTCCTCTGCATGCCTGGGCACGGTTTGCTGCCATCGGAAAGTAACGGCTGGTATCAAGCGTCATTCAGCATCACCCTTGTGTTACAGCAAACGCATCCTGGACACGCCGGTTTACCTTAAATGGCTCCAGTCAGAGGCCAGTTTGAGTCAGCAGCCTGCACTTGATTATATTCTGATTGCTAACATTGTGGTTTAGTCCTTAGCTGTCACATGAAATGTAAATAAGGGCTAACTGTATCTGGGGACCTCAGTAAGCAAACCGACTGTTATGACTCACTGGAACTGAAGAACACAGGTCCATTGGCCAGCATTTAAATATAAGTGTGTGTGTCCTTAAAATAGAACATTTTGCAAATGTACCTATCGCTCCATGGTTTCGATGGCCATCTAGCACTTGTGTTTTGGAGGGGCACCAGGCAGCCAGCCTAACCTTGACATCCAAGGGAAACCAGGCAGCTAGTAACTTTGAAAGTGGCTCTTTAATGGCTTCTCAGGAAAGTGGGATGTCACCTGAAGGGACAGAAATTGGGTGTAGTGAGCAGTGCTCTTACCAGAGACAAGGGCAACCGGCAGCATGTCCAGCTAGAGCTGCAGACGAACCAGATGGAAAGGGAACACAAACCTCCAGAGCACCAGCAATTCACAGCCCCGGGAGGTGTGCTCCGAGGCACCCGGCCCCCATGTACTCCTGCCACCTCGGTGAAGGAAGGGGGGTAGAGGGAGGGTTTCTTGACTGCAGCGTTTCTTTGATGGTTGGTGCAACTGGAGGATGTAGCCCAGCTGCTAAAGCGAGGGTGTTGCAGGAGATAAACACGCAGACCTTGCTTTTTGAAGACTGTGAGGAAATGAAAGACAAGTTTAAAATGAAAAGCAAGAAAGTTGGCGGCAGCATCTGCCTGGGGAGCCTGCAGGAGCAGTGGTTAGGTGGGCCTGCTCACCCTCAGCATCGGCCAGAGCCGCTGCACCCACGGCGCGGGTGGCCCGTGTCCCATGCTGGGACCTTGCCACATCTGGGCGTTTCTGGGGCCTGAATTACAACCCTTCCATAGCAACCTCGAACAGTGTCTGTATGAGCTGCCAAGTCCAAGTACCGCAACGATTAACAAGCTGAAAAAACAGCTATTTGTGTTCTTTGTCACTTGAGAGCTCTAAATGGTACTCTTTTTTTGTAACATGAAGGAAAAAAACATTAGTAACAGGGTACGAGTTACTAATATCTACCTACAGAGACTCTTTCTGGCAAATGCCCCTTGCCAGTGGTGCAGGAAATGAGTCAGAAGGAATGAATCAGTGTCTGCAGTGCCACATGAAATAGGAAGCTGATACTCAATTTTAACTGTTACATTAGACAAGGAGGGAATTGCTGTAATGAGAGTTATAATGTTATGGGGAAATACCTGATAAAACCAACTAGCCTTACTGAAGACAAGTCCCAGTTACAAAAGCTGACAAAAGAAAGATGGCCCAACAGTTCAACATGTGACATTTTGCCATCCCTACTCATCTGAATCAAAGGGGAGACAGAAATTGGAAGTATCTAAAAATAAAATTATCTGATGGAAAAAAGTATTAAACTGAGGCTGCTGGGGTGATGAGAAATGGAAGTTGGTGATCTGGTTAGGTCTCTGCTTGTTACACTAGCTTGAACACCTGGCACCACTGGGCATTTACAAGTCAAACTTTTCAAGCCCACTCCCTGCCACCCTCTTCCACATGGCCTGTCCCCATCATGCCAGAGAATGTGGGTACGTGAGGTCCACCGATGGGGTCAGGAGACATGCCACCTGCCCAATGCCTAATGTTTAACTTAACAGCAGGTATGATTCAGTGGTTGGCACCCGCGTTTTGATCGTTGAGCCATGTGGTTGCTCACGGACAGAAGCTGGGCTATGGAACATCTTTCTTCCATATATTCCTCCCCTGCTACCCAGAGACCAAACCACAAATGAACTTGAGGAGATGGCCAAAAGGATAGGCAGCTTCTCCTGCTCCTCTGTTAGCAGTACGGCACAGCTTCACCTGTGCTTATGGCACTCGGACAGCCCAGCAAGGAGACTGGCACAACAGGAATGGTCCCTCACGCCTGCGTGAATCGTCTCTGAAAGGTCAGCTTTGAAGAAGGTAGCAGGATGTTTTATACAGAAGACATTTCCAAACCTCTACTTTGTACTGAATAGCCAAATAGGAAATGCAAATGTGAGTATTGACAACTCTTGCAGTGCCTTTGCCTTTACAGCCCCTGTTTTTGTTCTCTACAGGAATGACCCACCCACCCTATACCACGACAGATGTCTCCAGCAGCCCAGTCATGACGCAGAGCAACCAGACCTGCTCCAGTCACAATATAACGTTCAAAAACAGCCTGTACGCAACCACGTACACCATCATATTCATCCCCGGCCTGCTGGCAAACAGCGCTGCCTTATGGGTCTTGTGCCGCTTCATCAGCAAGAAGAACAAAGCCGTCATCTTCATGATCAACCTGGCCGTGGCCGACCTGGCTCACGTCCTGGCGCTGCCACTGCGAATATACTATTATATTAACTCCACGTGGCCTTTTGGGAGATTCCTTTGCTTACTGTGTTTCTACCTGAAGTACCTCAACATGTACGCCAGCATTTGTTTCCTCACCTGCATCAGCATTCAGAGGTATTTCTTCCTGTATCAGCCGTTCAAAGCCAAGGACTGGAAGAGGCGGTACGACGTAGCCATCAGCACCGCGGTGTGGCTCTTCGTCGGGGTGGCATGCTTGCCGTTCCCCATCATGCGCAGCTACGGCCTGGCCAGGAACACGAATACCTGCTTTGCAGACCTTCAAGTCCGGCAGATCGACAGCAAGGTGGCCACCGTGCTGATGACAGGCACGGCAGAGCTCTTCGGGTTCATCGGCCCACTCATCGTTATTTTATTCTGTACTTGGAAAACAAAAGACTCTCTCCAGGGCTTCCAGATACCGCTGCAAAATAGCAGCGAGAGGCGGAAGGCTTTAAGGATGGTTTCCATGTGTGCCATCGTGTTCTGCGTGTGTTTTGCACCATACCACATCAACTTCTTTTTCTACATGTTGGTGAAAGAAAACGTCATTACAGACTGCTTCCTGAGTACCTTTACACTCTACGCCCAACCCTTTTGCTTAAGTCTTGCGAGTCTGGACTGCTGTTTGGATCCAATCCTCTATTTCTTTATGACTTCAGAGTTTCAGGATCAGATATCAAGGCACAGCAGCATGGTCATCAGGAGTCGGCTCATGAGCAAAGAGAGTGCCTCATCAATTAAGGAATGACAAGAAAGCCAGCTTAAAAGAATGAAGATATTTCATATGAAATCTGAAACTGTTCTGTGATACTCAATTACCAACTCCGATGTGGAAGATCCTGCAAGTTTTTTCAGGGGAGTTTTGTGGCAGTGGAAATCTGTCGATATATAGAAGACAGAACTCTGTTTAAGACCGATGTGTTGGAAGCTGATGAGCGACTTAACTGGCGTGACTACACCTACCACTGTGCCACCCACGCCTGACCTAGCTGGACTAGAAAATTTACAGGAGGGAGTGACAAAGCTTTTGCTAGGACATAGTGGAAATGTCCCAGGAGCTTTTCTTCTATTTTCCCACCTCCGTGGCTCTATGATCAAGCCAAAGACAATCCCACATCCATACACTGACATTCGCCGAAGTGTCTTCTCTGCTAAAACCAGACAACCCATACAAGAACCTGAAAATGGCCAGTAACAACAAACGGCAGTTTTGGTCTCTGCGCTCAGGGCTGCAGACACGTGAAGGTCGGCAGCTTGCTTCAGCACGGCAGTCCCGGCTTGCCCGCTGCCCACGCATCCCACCGGTCACCGCACTTTCCGCTGCTTCACCTTTCCCGCACTCCCCCTCCCACAGTTCATTATTTCCCCTTCACCCAGCCCCAAGTTTGCTCCTTAACTGCTGACGCGTCCCGTAACTTGCACCTACAGCTGGTGCAAGACCCTCTGCAAGACAAATTCTCCCGATGGCTCCTCAAACACTCCAGAGAGTGGGACCTGCCCTGGCTCCGAGTGACTTTCTT
>JANVCT010000033.1:22517731-22532715 GCA_026770115.1 Aviceda subcristata | reverse complement strand
GGGCCACGCCCTCCCATCGTCCCGCCCCGCCCCTCCTCACCGCCCAGCACCGCCTGGCGGGCGGGGGAGGGAAATGCGCCCCCTGCAGGCCGGGCGCCTCAGCGTGGCTTCGTCCCCGGCAGCCCGGGGCGGGAAAAGGCGGGAGACGCCGGCGGGTGAATTTCTGCCGAATCAGCAATTTAATGACATTAACAGCGGGGCAGAGCGCCTGACCCCGAAAGGGAGACGAGCCGTAAACTCCTTTGGGGGGCCACCGAAACTTCCTTTTCTCCTCACGTTCGTGTGGAGGACGGCACCCTGCAAGAGGGGGTCGGGTCCTCCGAGCTGCCGGGGAAAGGCCACCGCCTGCCCTCGGTGCTGAGGCTGAGCCTGCCATGCCCAGGCCTCGCTGGGGCGGCCTTTATCCTCATGGAGCTTTCTAGAAACACCACGGCTGTCCCTGTTAGGGGCTAGGCCTGCTTCAGAGGCAAGGACAGGGACCAAACTCCCGCCTTAAAAGACCTGCATCCTAAAACCAGCCTGAAATCTGGGAGAGGCTGGCTGTGCCGTGTTCAGTAGGCCACGGGGATGGGGACATTTTTAGTCAGGCTACCTCCCTTCTCTCGTGAAATACGGCCTAAGGGATTTTTAACCGCCAAGGAGGCAGACAAGGCATCGTCGTTCATTTAATGTCTCCAAAGGGGGAGAAGAAGAAAAGGCTTCATGAATGAGACTCTCTGAAACGATCTTCTCCTTCATATGGATGAAAGCCTGTGTCCGTCTCACTGGAGTTTGAGTTTACGGCTCTAGAAAGAAATCTGGTTTGAATCTGGTGCCTACACCATCGAACTCTTCCTCGCAGACTGCTGTAATTAAACAGAACTGAACACTATGCAAATATTGCAATAAGTAATTCTTCTAAGTGTAAACAAAATGCAGCGTGTATTCCAGCATTCAAAGCATGTTACTGTTACTCTACAGATGCAATACTACTGTTATTTCCTTTCAAGATCATAGTTTTGATGTTGCTCCCTTTCATGTTAATAAGAATTTTGACTCTGACCTCAGTCAGAGAAGAGCAAAGTCTTTTATGTTTATTTAACCTGACTTTGCCTAGTAACAGAAAACACTTTTACCTCATTTTACTAAGAAACCAGCAAAAAATTAATTTTTGTACTTCCTAGCTTTAGCATGTTAGTAATCAGTTAAGCGATACTGTCATCAAAGTCCCTGAAACACAGATTTAAAAACCGATGAAGTATGTTTCGTGTATCTGTACTCTACAACCTGTCAGTTTATAAATTATGTGAATAATTTTCAGTATCTTAATCTAGTAGCATTACTTTGTGCTTAAAGAAATTGACTTTATCTTCCAATTACCCAACACCTTTACTTGACAAAGAACACAGAAATAAAACTGAAATAGACCCTTGCTATTTATCAAGACTAGTGTCTGTACATCCCGGCTTGCTCACTGTCTATGTTCTTTGACCTGTTGCAAGGATGGACGCAGCTTGAAATATTGTGCTCAGAGAAAAAATAAAAAAATGTAAGTTTTTTTGACATTTGTTTGCACTCACTGAATTTGCAAAACTAGAACTCTCATAAGATTTGTTGTGGGTTTTTTTTGTGCATGTCTATTTGTAGCATCTGTGACAATCCTTTGTCTTAATGTGTTCAAAACTTACTTAAAATGTGCAGTGTCCAGGAGAAAGTAATTCCAGTATCATCAAACATTTTTTCCTATCCTTACACACCTGATAATAACTGTCAATTCAGCCAGTAACTACTTCCAAATAAAACTCCTCCTACAATAGTCTGACTGTGTTTTGTAGAGCAGTTGCAATCTGAAGTACCCGGTCTGGGAAGACAAATTCCATCCTCAGATGCACAGACATAAGAAAACTCAGATTTTTTTTACCATCCTGAAATCATCAGGCCGTTTAACTGAATAAATATTAGAGATCTCCATGGGTGACTCCAGCACTCCACCTCTAAAATGCTTTTGCATCATCCTCTTAGTACTGGCCTAGTTTTCTTTCAGACTTTTGTGTATGTTGGCTGCAGTTTAGGCCTGGAAATCCCAAGACATCTAAACAAGTAATATCACTTACTCTTTTGGATTCCATAATATTTCTGATTTTCCTTTCTACTGAAATACCCTGGGTTTAGTTGACTGGTATTTATTCTGAGATCATCTTTATCACCTTGAAAGGCAAGAGATTATCCCCTTATCCTTAATTATCCTTTTAATCCTTGTGGTGTTTGTAATGTTAAGGCAACACTGCTTAAAAAATTAACAAATAAACAGACTAGATTTTCCTAGAGACCAGGGCAATTTGGCCAAAAAAGTGAACTGATATGCCATAGTGGCTATGCTTCTGTTACCTTTAAGCTTACTCACAAAGAGACGCGAACTGTATTTCTTAAGAGTGACTTCAAACACTGACACCTCCCTCTTCAGTGGTAGTGATGATGTGAGTAGCCCAGACAGTCTAAGAATATTAAAGAACAAGGTTTGTAAGGTGAGGTGGTATCTTTTATTAGACTAATCGTTGGTTCAGCAGATAATGCCACTTGCAGCATCTTTTTGAGCTATTCTGCATAGCACTAAAACTAATTTTTACTGTGTAGGAATTTTTTAACTATTCCAATGTACTGTTTTAAAAACTCAAACTTAAAAATACATTCATGTTTATTCTATCTATCTCCTCCTCTTGTGTATGCCAGGAGAATACTTCCTTACCTTTTGGGAACAATAAGAGATTATGTTTGTCCGAGTTTGTATTCTCAGACTTTGAAGTAGAAGGTACTACATATGTGCATAATCTTCAGTCGTGTATATTCTTCTAGTTCAAACAAAGCTATGATCAGGAGGGCTACGGTCTGGCAAGACATGTAAGCACACGCTTTACATCTCAACGGTCACTCACAGCTTAATGTTAAGCACGTCTTTAAGTTCGTTAGACCTGAATCCAGCTGGATAGTTAAATACTGACGTGCATATTCACTGAGCATGAACTTCGTGCTCTCGCTGCACATTGCACGAGTTCGCAGGGACAAGGGCTGTCTGTCCCCTATACGTGCACAGAGAGTTGCAAGGTTGAGCCCCAGCCCAGACTCAAGGTAGCACATGTCAAGAAACAATAATTAATACATGTAATTAATAACAGTTTTAAATATACTCTATATCTATTAATTGATTTTTTTAATGAGTAGCATAATGACTGAAAGAAGGACAACAAAAGGTAAACAATAAGTACGTCACGTGGAACTCTTAAAAATGAAAGAGAAACTACGAACTCCTTCCTTTACAAAAGGAGACTTTCTCCAATTTTGATGGTTCGTGTTTATCCAGATGTCTGAAGTTCTCCATTTTGCCTCCAGTCCTTTTCCACCTCTTTGCTGAGAATTACCTCCTTCATTGCCTCCTCAGCCCGTTTTCCCTCACTCTCTAGCTCTGATACTCACTGTCTCCATTCCTCCTCTAACCAATGACCCTGGGACCTCTTTTGCATTTCTCTACCTTGCTCTTGTTTATAAGGCTGTTGATAAGGAATCTGTCTGTATTTCAGACTATGAAGCTGTCATGCTGAGAGCTGCCAATATAAACTTTTGCAGAGGAAGGTTTTCCCCACTGGGTTGAGATTAATTTGGGCCCTTGACTAAGAATCTCTGTTTCTGGACAGCAAATGCCGCCCAGTGCTGCCTGGCGTGCTTTTCTTCACTGCAGAAGTATTAGATTAGTATCTGTGGAAAAAAAGAAAAAAAAAAAAAAGCATGCATTGCTCACTTCTGCTGATTGTCTTGTTACAAGATACTGTAAAAGGAATATTAGTTAAATGGAAAATAGCCTATTTACATTCAGGGGAAAGTCATGAGTCCATTTTCTCTGCAGTGACAAACTGTGGAAGTGATGAGCAGAAAAGTGAGCTTGAAGGAGACAGAGACGAAGAGGAGATTACCGATTAAGCAACAGCGTTAAGAGCACATCCTCTAATGGCTGTGCTCAGACCGATGTCGGAGAGGACTCGCTGCCCACACAGCCATTGCCTCACGGAACAGAATTCCACAAGAAATTCCAGTCCTCCAGAAGATCTGCCGAGCAAGCAGCACGCCCAGAATGATCAGCAACCCCAAACGATTAAAGGGCCAAGTTCACCTCTGTGTAACTGCAGTGAGGCAAGCAGAACTACACTAGAGATATATTAGGAACCCAGAGTCTTGGCAGGTCTAAAAAAGCCTTGCTAAACACCACTATTAGAGGAAAAACAATAAACACTCAAAGCTCAAACTGCCTACCACTGAACTGACCAAATACGCATTTCTGGACACAGATCAATGTTTACCTTGGCATTTAGGGGTATCATCTCAGGTTCCCCCTTTTTCCTTTCGGGCACGCTTCCCCCCAAAACCACCCTCATGGATGGCATGCCGCAGCAATTCTCCCTCCGGCAAGGTGGCCTGGCTGAGGCTCCGCTGGCTCCCCGTCCGGAGCAAGAACCGTGGGCCGAGCAGAGGCTGTCGCTTGTTAGACACCCTAAATGGGAGAGTGCTGGGGTCAACCTCACCCTTGGCATTTTCTCTGTGTCCTAACCTCTTCTCGCTAGCAGGAGAATGCAGCGCAGCAGAGCCCACACCTACACCCGAGACCGAGCAGCCGTCGCTGCAACGGCCAGCGTCTCGCCGACGGCAGGAAAACAACCCAGCGCCGACCGTGTCCGTGAGCACAGGGCTGCTGGAATTCAGTTTAACGATGAGCGTGGACATGGGTACATCTCGTTTGGCTATGCTGTCTGGAGCTGGGCCGAGCTGGACGCGTGCTTGCCTACAAAGGCAGTTAAGGCAGAGCTGTCCGTACGCCGCGGCTGCGTGAAGGTGTTCCCAGGTAAACAGAGCCGCGTTGGCAGAGATCCCTGGTGTACTGTCCAAAGCTGTGCATGGACTGGTGCAGCTCGTTTGGCTTGTTGTGTGTGGGTTTACTTTGCAATGTGTGGATCTGGCCATGCACACAGGGGCAGCTCTTTTCTGGCTTAACGAAAGTAGTACCTATCTAGATGGTACTCCTGAACTACATAAATGATCGCTGCGTAGGCGCGTTGCCAGTTTCACATCGATTAAATCTTCCGGTGAAGACGCAGTTCCGAAAAAAAGCCAAGGAAACAAGAACTCTGGTTTGGTCTGATTGTTTACATCCATGTGTGTTGCACGCACACCACTTGCATATAGAGTAGCTATATCTGTCAATATGACATTAGTAAAGGACTTATAGCTAGACAACATTCCAGCTGGAGAGTTTTCTTATTTACAAGATGATGTAATCAGGCACCCAGCCTGAGCACTGCACTGAGAGGCTGTAGAAGGTTTTGCAGCTGGGGTGAAAAATCACAGGTGAATCTTTCAAGGGCTTTAGCAGAGTTTTGTTAATCATGCAGAGGATTTATCAGGATTGGAACTGATAGTATCTAGTTAGTAAAAAAGCTATCTATAATACAATTATAGGACACCTTTCCTGCAAATAGCACCCAACTTTCTGTCACTTTTCTGTCTAAATAAGAGCAAGTATGTATTTTAGGTATCATAACAATATAACTACTTTTTAAGAACTTTAAGGAACAAAATATTTTATTGTATCACCTTACCCACCAAACTTCAGTCCATTAGTGCTAACAGAAATCAACCTCATAGTTGCCTTTGAGTAAGAATGCATTACCAATTTTTGCAGCCAGCTGCACTGCCCTTTTGCTTTCTTTTACCTGATGAAATAATACGAACTTTCAAAAAAGAAGCACTGATGGAAAGAAAATGAACCTACCTGTACCTTCATCTACTTCTATGGGCATTTTTTTAGAATACAGGTGTCCCTTTTCATCTGTGTGAAGCCTATACTGTCAAAAATAGAAATACCGCAGAACACCTGTCCTAACAGCAGCTTGGAGCACAAATATTGTCAGTTAAACAGATTTGTTGCTTTTTTTCTGCAGATTGCCAGAGAAGTTGTACAAGGGGTGCAGATTTTCTGTTAAGGAGCAGAGGAAGTGATAGCGGTATCCTGTTACGGCATTTATCTGTGAGCAAAGGGACCGACGGCTTCGAGAAGCAAAACCTCAACAAAGTTGCTGTGTCTGCTTCTGGGCGAAGATGAAAGCTGGTGCTGTAAGAGGCAGAGCCCAGCTTGCGTTTCCTCTTTGCAATGCAGAGAGGGAGAAGCCTGTGATCGTACACACACAAACACACACATAGGAGTTTATGGTGCAGAGAGGAAGAAACACAATCACACACATGCACTCTCATACAGACACAAGCACATACTTGCACAAAGTAAATACATAGATGAAATACTATGTTGTCAAAACAGATCCTAACAAAATTGTTAATTTTTTAAAAAATGTATTCGTTTCGAGAAGATGGCTTTTGATTTTAAGGAAAAGTAAATCTACTGTCTACACCATTTTTACAGACTACAGGTTTTGCTGCAGAAGGTGTTTTCTGTTCATACGATAGATACTACATCATGATACAGGAAATAACTTGCCATACTTTATTTTCCTATTCCAAGAAATCTTTTCATACCGAGGAGACACCTGGTGATATTAGAAGTCTTTGATGGGACACCACGTGATGCTATTTTTGAATGTGTTGGCTTTCCAGCAGACAGCAGAGTGAATAGCATTTGCATTTTGAAGGAGTGGAATTAAATTCCCTAAAAAATGGTAGTTTTCTTCTGTTGCACTCTTGCATGAAGCTCCCTGGTTCAGAAAGAAAGTCCTCTTAAGGAAAGCAATTCAGGATATATTGAAATCTCACCAAGTTAATGTTAAAGACATGTGCATCGGCCCGAATTTAAGATCACAGAAACATGGGAATGTTTGTTGGAAGAGAATTCTGTTGATTTTTAGTCCAACCTCCCACTCAAAGTAGGACTATCACCAACATTAGGTTGGGCTTTGTGTAGCTGAATCTTGGCAAAACACTAAGGATGGAGACTCCCCAACCTGCCTGGGTAACCCAGTCCAGTACTACACTACCTTCCTACTGATTTTTTTCCCCTTACGTCCAACCTGAGTCTCCCAAGCCACAAACTGTGGCCATTACACCTTGTTTCTAACTTCTGGCACTGCTGACAGGAGTTTGGTTTTGGCATTTCTGCAACTGCCCTTCACAACGCTATTTAGGTGTTATATATTAATGCAATATGTGCTTTAGTCAGAGCAGTCACTCAATAATGAGGTGAACATGGAGGAATATCCAACTCACGGCAATATTACCTTGTCACTTAGCAGTGGACACAGTTATTAAGTAAAATGGTCTGAGTTTCTGGTTCATATAATTAGTATTAAAAAAAAAAAAATCAACTGTATTACGGACTGATTGGAATATTTACACCCAAAATCCTGTCCTGGGATGCTGGTAGGACGCAGCTCTCATCCAGAGCTCTGGGGATGAGTGGGAATAGGTTTGGGACACAGAGGAGGGGTGGCTGCTCTGGTACCTGGCCCCGAGTGGGGCAGTGTGGGCTCTGCTCCTTGACACCATTTCCATTCCTTTCACACCTTCAGGTCTCTTCACTCTAATGTTGTGGAGGAGGTCATGTTCCCACTGCCCCATTTCTAACTCTTGGCTGTTCCTCTGCAGTGCAACTGAATGCATAGCATGAAGAGTTTCCAGGAATGTGACTCTTTTGTCCAAGTAAAGAAATCTCTGTTCTTCTGCAATTTAGGAATTTCTTAAGATTTTAGTAGCTTTTTCTAGGTGCCAATCATTTTAGTGCTTAGACCCATTTCTTGGAGGTGGCAATGCAGTCACCCTAAAGGAAGAACTGTGCAGTGTGTTTACTTCCACTTCTCTACGGATTGCATCACAGAGAAATACGGTTCTCGACAGTTATGGTGCAATGTTTCATCTTTTGGTAATGTTCGGATAAACTAGGAACAAAATTATGGCCCAGCTTCATGCGACGATAACCTCAAAATCCATGTGTTGGGAATTCACACAGGATCATTTTCCCAAAGGCCTAAAGAGTCTTTAGAGACTCTTCCCTTGGGATTTATAATATTCTCTAAAGAAAATAGAGCTGCTTCCACTGTTCGCAGCCTGCTGCTCTTGCTGCCGTGTGAAGTGGCGTCCACATGCCTGTTATGCTCAGCAGGAAAATTAGTTCAGTCTCGGCTCTACTAGAGTTTCCCAGGGGGCTGTCAGGAGAACGATGACCTTATTTCTAGGTTATTTTCTTCTACTTCTTCCCAAGCGAATATTCCTATTAGTGAAGGACATGATCTCCCCTACTGCGTCCCCCTTACTCTGCGTCACGTGCTGGAGGCCTGGAGACGATGCCATCTTCAATCCGAAGTTAACCCTGTCACAAATGTGCATCATCCCTCCTCTGAAATTTAGCTACTTTAATTTGGCAGGGTTGGATGGTGTTTTCTGATAGGAAAAGATGCCACTGAAATTAATGACAGCATTAGAAATTCTTCCACTTATATGCTGTATAACCTCCTGGGAATAATAAATATGCAGAATATAACAAATAGATGTGTCTTTGGAATTGCATGCTGAGAGCATTGCTTCAGTTTCTTGGATGAGCTGCTTTTTCACCTTAATTAGCAGAAACGTGTCTGGTTCGTTTCAAGACTTATTGAAAATTAATATTAGCTGGAGCCAGTTTCTGTTCAATTACTGTGCTGAGAGGATAAGGTGCAGCCTCAGTCCTGGTTTCCATCATGCAGACTTTGGAAATGGTCATTCCACTAAAGATATTGCACAGATTGTTGTTTTCGTAATAAAGTTGCTCACCACGTTTTAATTAGTCTGAACAGCAAGACAGGAGGGGCTGGGAAAACGCTGGGCATGGGAAAGAGCTGGGGCGGTGAGAAGAACGAGTGGCACGAGAGGGAAAGTGGTGCAGGGCAGCACTAGGGGAAGGGGGGACAAAGTGTTGCTACAACGTAAAATCCAGCGTTCTTTGAAAATATTCTACCCTTCAGATACCCGTTCTGACCCTCTGTGGGAGTCGTTGCAGCCATCCGGCGGCGTTGGACTGAGGGGGGTTTCAGTGCCCAGGGAGTATATCCTCAGCGTGCGCAAGTTGAGCACGTCGCTGTCTCCTTGAGTCCCTGCCTCGCTCAGGATGCACTGACGTCCGCAATTAGAAAACAGATAAAGGGGAACAAATTATTTACAATGCCTGAAAGCGAAAGTTTGGGTACGGGTACAACCGAGTCGTTATTTACAACTATTTTTCTGTTTTGTAAAAAGGAGCTGGTACAAGAAACCACACGGAAGGGTGTTGGCTTTTTATCTAAAAAAGACAAGACCTCTCCGAGGGTGGAGTTCCCAGGAGAGGGATTGCCCAACGCCTGGACCTGCAGCAGGGCAGGGGAGGCAGCCGCCTGCAGGAGACCTGCCCGATCCTGCCTCTGCGGAGGGAGGATTCCGTTCGCTTCCCGGCCTCTCGCAACGCAACCAAGGCTCCTGAGCTTGTGCCCTTGGCTAGCGACGGGCATGGCGTATTCCGCACCAAATACCGGCCGGGTGAATTTGGTCGCTGCTTGGCAGGGCGACAGGCAGCGGTCATCCTAGGGTTTTCCTGAAAGGATGTCAGCAGGCTGAGTTTCAGAGTACTGGGAAGTTTGGGGTAGGGAAACGCGGTGTTGGGTTGGCCGTGGCAATGGCTGTGCCGACCCGGCTCCTCAGCCTCTGCGCTCAGAATGCAGCAAGCGGCGGGGGATCAGGCCTTCGCTGCTCCGCTCTGATCTAGAGATAATGTGATGCTGAGGGTGAAATTCGGGAGGAACACCTGAGCTGGGCCATTCCTTTGGGATCCCAAAAGGAGACAGGAGGCCAGAGAGACGAGGATGCCAAGAAGCCCACGGACACTTCGGCATTGTCCTCTGCTGCCCGGGGTCTGGCGGGTGAGCTCTCCGGGACCGTGGGCGGCTGTGCCCTGATCCTGCCCACCTTACCCAGCAGGGGAGTCCCCGCGAAACAGGGCAGCACCGCTCTCTTACAGCGAGCCAGGCAAGCCCTGGCTCCCAGCGAAGACCAGAACAGGGGGATTATTCATCAGCTTATTATCTGCTCAACAACACTTGCCGCTCTGCCTTCCCCTCACTCGATTTAGACATTTCCCTGTCACTCCCAAACATAAAAAAGGCACGCAGAGAGCGCAGCAAGCCTTATCGGCTCCCTGCCTTCTGCCGAATTGAGTTGGATTCAAAGTTTGGCTCTTCCTCCTCCAGCTCTTCTTGCTGGCCCAAGTCCCTGCAGGGGTGGGGACCGCTGGAGCTGTGCAGCTATCGCTTTCAGGAGCGATGCCCAAATACAGAAGATGGGTTTTTTTCCTTGTAAAACCCACTTTCAGAGACTTTTCTGGAGCTCAAATGCCCTCAAGGAAAAATCCAAACCTCACTTTTTTTTCCCATTTTTTTTCTGCAATAACTTCAACTAGAAAAAAGAAAACAACCCACCAGAAAAGCACTGTACAAAACAGAAAGGCTGAAGGGAAGTGAAATCAAAAGAGAAATGAAATCTATACACGCAGACTTTATATTTTGGAGAAGTGCCTGTCGACAAAGGTCAGGGAGGAAGACGCTGCTGGCATGGCTGTGTCTCTTAAATTCTGCCATGGATATCAAACCCTGGAACTCAGTAAAATATTTACATTGATAATTTTCTATTGCCCTTCCGAAATAACTGTGGGATATGTAACTAGGGGATTTTGCAGAAGCAAAATTGAACCAGGAGGTAAATGAGAAGAAAAACCAAGCCTCCTGCCTCCCAACCATCTTCCTTTTATCTCCATTCACGCCTCAGCTTTTCCACAAAGTGCTCTTTCTTCTACCATCTCACCCCCTCCCAGAATATCGCATGGTATCGGAGTATGGTTTCTTACTGCAGAAGAAAAGCCGCATTGTTCAACATCTTCCTCTACTGAGTTATGCCAGAGTGGCACCTATTTTGGCACAGTCTTCACAGTTTCCTCATATCTGACTAATAAGAGATGATGAAAAATATGATTCATTAAAAAAGCACAGATAATCATCTGAGAAAATTAAACATGCATCTTTAAATGTGGTTTAATTTCCTTAAACAACAATCAAACCTCGAACAAATGGTTTAATCTCAAGGCTCCATCTTGTGGCAAAGTAAGGCAAATCCACTTACTGTGAAACTAATATTTACCCTTCCTTTATTTCCACCGGGTCTTCTGTAATAACCTCACGATGCCGTAACGCTGCAGCCGGGTACATCGAGCCTAAGCCGGTTGGGAACAGAAGGGCAGGCGGTGCCAGGCACAGGGAATGTGTTTCTTGCTGTTTGAATAATATTAAAGCTGTATGCATTTACATTAGGCACACGTGCATTTCCGAACCAACTCCCGTAACGAGCGACGACGAAGGGGGCTGCTCGCCCGTGTACAGGATAAGTTCAATTTAATACCCCTGAAAGCCTGGAGCAGTAGACAGAGCTGTGACAGTTATGAAATATCCCGTGTATCCTGACCTTCTGAGTATCTATGTCTAATATGATTGTTCTTGAGTGCATTTGAATGAAAAATCTCTTGCAAAAATGTAGGATTTGGCATTCAGTTTTGGCTGGCATCTCTTGTCTAGCCTCGTTAAGTCCTTCATTTAGACTTGCATCAATGGTGCAAAGCAGAGCAAAATTTTTGCTGTTATTACTACGAATAATTTTTGATCGGTTAGCAGAAATTCTCATTAAAAAGCTGGTTTACCAGGGGGCAGGTATAACCAGCCCCCGAAGCACTGCAGCCCAACCAGGGCGGCCATCACCTTGCTCACACCCAGAGCCCTTTGCCCGCTTGCTCTGCTGTTAAACTGCTGCATTATTTCCTAAAAACGCCGTGCCCGGTGCCTGGGAGCAGGAGCTGGGCAGCCCTGCCTTCGCCAGATAAAACACGGGCTTTCTCTTGGGCTGCCTTATCTTCCTTCCTCCAGCACCGTGCAAGAGTCCGTCGTCTTTTCTTTTTTTTTTCTTTTGCTAAATATAAAGTAAGGCTGGTTTTTAGCATGAAGGAGATGGTGAGCTTCCCGGTGCAGGTCCGGGGCAGGAGTGGCAGGCGGCCGGGGGTGCTCCCCGCTCCCCCCAGCCGGCCAAGGAGCCCTGGGACCTCCGGGCTGTCCCGCGGGGGACGTGAGGCTGAAGCTCCTGGCTGCTAGTTTTAACCTGGGAAAATTCTCATTTCTCTTTCCTGACGCAGGGAGCAAGGCATCGTCACCCAAATCGTAGCTCAGGTACCCACGTGGCGTGTTTTGCTGGTGGCAGATTCCGGCGTGCTGATGAGTTGGGGACGGACTCTCAGCCCCTCCTGCCTCCCCGTGCCCACCGAAAAGGGTATCAGGGAGTGCACAGGCGGCGGCAGCCGCTGCCTTTGCGAGACATGTGGAGAACTATTGCAATTTGGGGGGTAATTGTACCGATTCAGAAGCATTTAACAAACTGAAATATCGTTCTGCTCCATGCCTTTTTATTTTTTCCTGTTCCAGCTACAATGTCAAGTAACTAATGAATGCAACATGATGTGGTATTAGGTTTAAAGCAGTATTTTCCTGTTGCTGTTCCTTGCATGTTGGTCGCACCCTTAATGATCTTCATAGGAAATATTTACTTTGAGGAGTTTGGTTCTAAGTATGCCAAGTGATCAAAACCAGGCAAGGCATGGTTTGCTTTCATATGACTTCAGTTTCTCCTGGAAAGAAACAGGAACAAAAAACCCCCTGACTTTCAAAATTAATGCAAATCAGCTTGAAAATCATCTTGTCCCGATAAATGAACGCTCCATTCTTTCTCAGCCAATCTAATATTAACTTTTATGGGAATAGAAACTCAAGGGAGAATAAACACCGGGGAAAAGTGACATCTGTAACGGTGGTTCTGGTAGTGTCTGGCAAGTGTTAATGTATAGCGTACATACGGGTGTTGTAGATGTATCCTTACAGCTACCCATGTCGGGCTATTCTGAAACTCAGGTCTTGGCACTGAGAAAGGAGAAATAGCTATCCATGCAAAGTGTTCTCCTTAGCGTGGTCCCCAGGTTTAATATCCTCAAGCCTTTTTAAGTAAGCGCGGGAGCAGCACCCTCATACCTTTGATATTGCTTAAGGTGGGAGATCGCCCCACCGCTTGTTGCTACTTCTGTTGCTTCACCCAGATTTAAATACCTTGGAAACCCTAAATCGAATGTGCAAGCGCGGGGGTTGCCATAAGAAATCTCTTAGAAATGACCTAAAATGACTTTTTTACATTAAAAAATGTCACATGTAAAGGTCTAATGACTGCAATGAGGAGCGGGGGACATGCATAGCCCCCATTACTGACACGGCTCTGCTCTCCAGACCCGCTGGCCTTGCCCAAGTGTCCTGGCATGGGCAGGGAAGGGGTGGCACAGGGCTGCTCATCTAAAAATCCTATGGATTTGGGTTTTTTCTGACTTTAAAAAAAATTATTTTTTTTCCTTTTGCCCAGGCCCCCAGGTCTTTGCTTTGGACCCCATCCTGGCTGCCTCCCACCACGCATCCATATTTATACACCCAGACAGATCACAGCAACTCTCCTGGGTCAGCTGCCAACAAGAAACCTAGTTTTGGCAATATGAGGAAAAACCCGGCCTTTTTTACCCTGGAAATACTGCATATACTATTCTGTTTGGGTCATTGCTTAGCACTTGTGCATAAATGTTTAATGACTTTTTTTAAAAAAACAAAAGGAAATCCTTACGCAAAAAAGCCTACATCATTATGGACTTATGTTTGACTGAATTGTATTAGTAAAGAAAAGTAAACTATAAAGCATGGAAATTTTAATTATTCCAGCCTAAGAACTATAAATTTGAAACTGCAGAGTTAAGGTTAGACATGACAAAGTAAGAAACAACTGAGTTGCCAGGAAATCCCTCAAGTGCTTCGTGGTATTGTCATGAGCAGGGAAAACACCTTGTGTCTCTTAACAGCTTTAGAGCCAGGCGAGTGGGAAGGACGGGATGGACGAAACAGTTAGTGTGGTTTTGTGCGGTTTTGGGGTGCGCTCGGAATGCCCGGGGTTCTCGGAGCCTGACTTGCTCCAGCCAGGCAGATCACAGGGTCCTATCTGGGGAGGCAGGGAGGAAACCCCCCTACTCTTACAGCAAACCCTCAGGGACCGTTAAAAAAGATTTAACGTTATTACTTCGCGGTGGTTTTGGAGTGGAGCTCTCCGCCCTTGGACTTCTCCCGCTCTGTCCGGGGACACAGCTCCGGAGACCTTGGGTTTGACATGCACCAACACTTCATGCGCCTCCTCCACCAGCGTGGCCCTGGGATCAATTCACAAAACACTCTGGTTTGATGCTGGGAATGGGGGGAGTTTTTCGGCAGGGTTGTCTTTCCCGTTAGGGCAGAGGGTCCCGTATCTGTAGGAAACCCACCCCCTGACCTTGCTCAGGCTGTTTTCTGCGACTGTCACCGTCCCCATCTTGGTGCCACAGCATCACCAAATTGCTGGGGAGCCTCCAGCCAGCGCCTGGGAGCTGCTGGAATCCCTGACCAACTGCCATGTCTGCATTTATTTTGAAGTACCACGCTAGCGGCCCCTCCCAGAAGAAAACTTACTGGCAGGGTGGCCCTTCAGCGAGTGGCACCTGCAACAAATTCCAGCCACGGGTGCAAGGATTGCTTTGGAGGCTGAAGCTTGGGAAGCGGTTTAAAGAAATCCCGACCACCTTCCATTCCAGCTCAGCAGCCCGATGGCTGCTGACCAAGACGCCCACAGCTCTGTTTTATTTGCAGTCCCACTCTCAAGCCTCACGGCTGTTGTTTCGTACAGATTAGGGAGCACTCCGAGTGCCGTTTTCACCCCCTGCAATTTTCTTGCTCAGCTGTACCCTGCCAGAATTTGAACCCTGCCGGGGAAGGCGCTCATCCCCAGGCTGCCCCATCCCCACCGTCCTGCCCCCCCCACCCCGGGGGGCTGTCGTTACACCAGCTGCCTCCACCTTTGCCTCTCTC
>JANVCT010000033.1:22490481-22501839 GCA_026770115.1 Aviceda subcristata | reverse complement strand
AAAGGGGGTCCCCAAATCGGGCAGATCTCCGCCCGAGCCCGGTACACTGCTGGTGCCTCCACAGGGCAGGGAAATTAAGGGAAATTCATCGGCGCTCGGCTTTCCGAGGGGCTTCCCGAGCTGTTTAAACTCTCTGTGAAAGCAGGATTTTAAAACGTATATAAGGGAAAACGCCTTCTGTAAGTGCGAGGGGGCACAGGGTCCCATGGGTGCTGTGGTGCAGGGGCAGGGGATGCCACTTTCACCAGGCTACGGGGTTTAGGAAAAGTGCAAAATGTGGGTATATCCAAAAGGATTTATCAATCCTCGTATTCTTGCTGGGCTTTTTGCTGTCTTACCTAACCCCTGTCATGTAATTTAATTAAGTTTGTTTAATTTATTTTTTTAAAAAAATGCATGTGGGACTAGTAAACTTAATTAAAAAGAAACATTGTTAAGCAGCCTGATACAGCTATAATTTGATTTAAAGTACTGGATGATACCAACATTATAAATGTAAACCGATATGCCTTTTTAAAAAAAAAAAGTTCTAAATGGAATTTAAAATACTTCTTCGTTTGCAGCAGGCTTTTTGAGCTGGGGTTAATTGCAAAGGCTTTCTTCCTCCTGTTCTGTGGCTGCAGGGCTTTTTTCAAGTGGGGTAAGAAATATTTCATCCTCAAACAAATTACTGCTGGATCATTTGTGCTTTGTGCTCTGCACGCGAGCCAGGTTTCGATACCTTTGTTCATGTAATGCAAAAATCCCGACTGCCCAGAACCCAGTGCCAGAGCTCCCATTGATTTCAAAGGTACGGGGACACTACGGATAATTGAGATTTGTTTCTGGAGGAATCTCCTGGATTTCAGAGGGGAAGTTTCTACCCGGCGCGAGCCAAAGCGGCAGGAGTTGTCCTCAGAACCCGTTTGTAGAGCTGTTAGGGACACGTTACGTGTCACGCGGCGCGATACAACACGCAGTTTGGCGCGGCGAGCCCTGGATTCCCTCTTTTCCTGATTTTTTTTTTTGCTGTTCAGCTCCAAGCAAGCCCACCTCCTCAGGGTCAGATGCTGGATTGGGTGGATGCTCCGGTCACTTTGGGTCTCCCACGCAGTAAAGCCCAGCTATCCTGTGTTGCCTCTGTCAAATCCTTCCGAAATCTCCCTGCTAGGCTCGGGCTGCGCGGCGGCCAGGGATTCGCTTCCTAAGAGAGAGAAAATACTCAGGAAGCCTGAAAACTGTCTCCAGTGTCCCGGCAGGCAGTGCCGGCGTCGGGTACCGGTTTCCTTCGCTGCCTCTCAAAATCCACGGAAGGATGAAGCTGCGGGTCAGGGCTGACGCTGAGCGACGCCGACTTTCCTCCTCACCCATCAGCCCTTCACAAAACTATTTGCTAATTCGACACGAGAGCGAAAAGGCTTTTTTCCCCCTGCAGCGAGGTTATTTTGTACGAGTTGCCGGTTTTAACCTTTTCTCTGAATTATTTGCAGAAACGTTCAAGACGGGCCGGGAGGTGGCTGGATGGTGGGAACCGCGACTTTACTCCCTTGGTGATAACTAATCGCTGGAGCGAGTTCCCGGCTTTGCCATCCGCGTCTTTCTGGAGCGGGACAAATCCACGGGTGCAAAGGCTGCACCAGCGCAAGTTCTGCACAAACTGCCAGCAGAAGAGAACAAATCAAAGGGAAATTGGTGAACAAGTGACAAACAAGGGGCACTATCACTGAGTATATTTTGTAGTTTGCTTCCGTAAGCCGTGGATGCAGCTGTTCTGATGACATGAGGCAGTAGACTCACAGGCAGCCTTAATTCAAATCCCCTTATTTTAATTGAAAAAGTTAATAGATATAAAAATCTTAATTGAAAAGATTGCAGTCATTATACTTTCCTCTTGAATTTTTTGCCAGTTTCTTTTGCCTTTAATAATAAACAACAACCGTATTTTCCTGTCCTTGCTTTTAAAACTCCAGCAGGAGGAGAAGAGGAGCTGGCCGACAGAGGTGAAGGAAAAGCTGAGATGCAAGAGCAGGGAAACAAACTGCTGAAAGTGAAAAATGTAATTTTCCTTCAACCACACGTGATTGCGGTGATCCGAGATGCAATTGCAGGCACAGAGGCCAAGCCAGAAAGCATTACAGGTTTTTGATATAACTTTCTTTCTTTAAACTTAAAACTTCACCTAACTTTATGACCAAGAAACTGTCCAAGAGCTTCCTGCAGCAGCGTCGGCTCTGGCGTACATGAAATCCCAGCAGGAGGTTTGCAGGTTTCTCGGTAGTAGAAGGTATTTAATATTATTTGTCGAATGGAGTCCTTGACAAATGAAGCCTTTTCTTTTTGTCTTGCAAATGATTCCCAATGTGGTCCTGATTTTTGTGAAAGTAAACAAACTGAGATAGTTTTCAACCTGGGGTTTGTTCGCACATACAATAACCACCAGAATTTGCCGGCTGGTTTGTGAGAGCAGCCGCCTTCCCCAAACAGGCGACAAACCCCGCGGCCCCACAGCCGAGCCCAGTGACCCAGTCACAGACTGGATACCCCTTTTTCTATCGTTCACCTCTATCTGCCAGCCATAGAGACAAGATTTTTTTTGTATTAATTTTTTATTAATCCTCCTACTTGCATCTTATTGTTGCTATAAATTAGAGGGAAAAAAAAAATCCCGGTGCTGTATTTCGAATATTTATTCCCTACGATTTGGTGGAGTAGAGATACGCTCCTTATCCCACGGCTATAGCCTGCATTATCACAGTTAGAGGATAACACACTTTTCAGTCCTCTTACCTCCAAACTCCCGGACAGGTGAGACCGACCACCGTGAGCTGGGCCAGGCAGCGCCCCGGTGGGGACGGCGGCGTGTCCGCCGGCGGCCTCAGAGCCGAGGCTGGTCTTTCAGCCGGGGAAACGATCTCTCCGAGGCAACTGGGATCCATCATCCACAGCTAATGGAGCCCTGGTGGGAGCTACCCCGCCAGCCGGCTTTCTCCGTCGGGCAGAGAGCGCTGGCAGCAGCTCCCCATCCCGTCTCCGGGTGGGATGCTCCGGCGCTCAGCGTCGCTCGCCCCCGGGATGCTGGGACACGGGCCGTGGGTCCCCTGCAGCTCCCCGGGGTCCCCAGCCCAGGGCGCTGGGCAGTGCGGGATGAGCGAGGGTAAGAAAACCCCGTCCTGAGAACGCGTTAAATCAGAGACTCCAGTTCTTCCCTGCCCTCCAAGGACAAAGCAGGGCTTCCTCAGCGGGCCACTGGTTTTGCGCTGGTCCGCCGGGATGGGGAACTGGAGGACGTGCAGAGCAGAAGCCCTCGGTATCCTCAGTGCTCAGCTTTAGCGTGTTTTTCAGTGAACTGGGTTAATTCTGTTCAATGTGGAAGTGCTTTAAGTTTGTGGAACGTGGGACAATAAAAGCGAGCAGATGCACGAACGTAGGCAGAAATCCAGAAAAAAAAATAACAGTCCGTCTCCCTACATCTTATAGAAACTCCCCTGCCTCTACACGTGCGTTCTGCTGCGGGGTCTGCCGGCCCCAGGAGGGATTGAAAACAGAGGAAAAAGTGAATTCCAAATACATGGGAGCCCACAGGTGACCCCGAGGGGCTGTGGCTCTGGGCCGGCACTGGTCCAGCTCCAGCCACGCTGCACCAGGCGCTGGAGCATCCGTCTCCTGCGGTCCTCGGCTCTGGGGATCCTTCGTGGGGCTTTGGGGCTCTGACAAAACCAGGAGAGGTTTCAAGGCCACTCGTCGTCAGCGGCACAGGGCATGCTTTATGTTCTGGGATAAGACGCATTTTTAAAGGGTTTTTTTCAAGCCAAACTACTTTTTCTGGCAGGGTAGGAGCCGTCCAACCTTCTGCTTTTGGTGGTCCTGCCATAGGAGAAGTGAAACCTGCCCCGTCGCTTGGTTTAATGCCAGGCTCGGTCCTAAGCCTTCAAACGTGGGATTGCTAATGAATTACCAATTATATTTCAATGTAAAATGTCCACCAGGTTCCCCACAGTGCACTTCTGCAGATGGAGGGGCTCTTTACTCCGGTAACTAATGGGCACAGACAGAATTGAGCAGCACTGAAAGGTAATATCACCCCCAAATACAACCAGATGTGCAAAAAATACACAACTTTTCGATGGATAAAACTTGCTGCAGAGCCAAAATCAGACTCAGCTGCTAGTTCCAGGTCTTGAGGGTTAGGAAGAGGCAAATTTTTTGTGCGTGAGCTATAATCATAACTCAGCCTGCTGGTCTAAGCCTGGCAGGGCAGAGTGTTAACGACGGCAGATGCTCCAGATCAAGGTCCTGATTTGAGGATTCCCAGGGCCGTGGTGCCCAGGGGCACGATGGTTATGAGGATTTCTCGGCTCCTACCGGTGTCTCTCCTGCCTCCTGACAAGGTTTCTCGGTGACGTTATCTCCATACTTCTACTTTTAAATTGCACCTAATCTAAAAAAAGAAATATGCAAGGCAAGGAGCTAAGATCACCGCATTGCACATAACAAGGACACCTATCTTGTCCCCTCCAAATCTTCCCATTCTGCAGCACGGGCTCCAACGAAGGATGGAAAAACTCTTTGCACATCCTAGCAACCCTGGCCAGAGCGGAGGATTTTACCTTTCAGGCAGGACGATCTTTCCTCCAGCACCTACACTCTTGACTTGCTTTGACCCTGGAGACCTAAGAAAAGGGTAGCTGGTAAGCACTGGTCCGTGTCCACGATGGCTCCGGTGAACCCCAAGAGTGTCCACGGAGTCTGGGAGCTGGGACGGAGCAAGCTGATGGAGAAACACCACGAGAATGGTGCTGGGTGAGGGTGGCAGACCCCCGGGGGGGCTCCGGGAGGGGATGCTCCTTGCAAGCCAAGAGCCCCGTTCCCAGTTGAAAGCCAACGGGTGCTCGGCCGGAGCCACCTCCACCCCGAGCCGCAGCTCTCCCACGAGCCTTCCCCATCTCTGCCTTGTTTTTACATCACTCCAGGACAGAGCTTGTTTTCCAGAGCAAATCCCCTGCTAACGTTGCTGGGATTTGAATTTATGGCGGCGGGAGGTGTTGAGCCACCAAGCCAGATGGTTGTTTGCTAATTTTGATGGTTTGGAGTGGTTTTTGGATCTCAGCAGAAGTGTCCGCATTTGCAAACAAGAGAAAGCCATAGGTTGAACTGTTTCGTATATTAAATCATTGCATGGTTTTCTTCTCCCCTTATTGAAAAAGATCATTTGATTTTTGGCTGTATAATTTACAGTCCACAGCCTGTGACCCAGTGCAGCCAGAAGGAAACTTTGGAAAGGGAGATAATACCGTGGAGACAGATTTTCCTCTTCTCTGAGCTGAAATTCCTCGTGAAGCCGAAGCTTCTTGACCAGTTCAGCTAACGCTGGTTCTCCCCTGCTCCAGCAACCCTAGCCAATAGGCAGATTTCCCTGACGAACTTTATATAGCAACGACCTCCACATTAACGTGTGCGGATTGCATTTACCCGTTTTGCACAACTCGGCGCTATTGGGTGGCAAGTCAATCACATTTATTTATTACTCTAAAATTAAAACCAGAAAATAATATCCATCATCCCTAAGGGGGCACTTGAAAAAGCAGAGTTTCACCCAGCTTTGCATGGAGGGTTCATGCGTTTCTAATTTCAAGCACAAAGAATATATAGCTTGGTTGGGGGGGGGTGACATCACCCTCCTTAGAAAATTTCATGTGATTCTTTTTCTTGTTTTTAAAGCTATTATTTTACATATCTGCCGACAGATATTTGTATTGGCAGATCTTATGAAATATTAAGATTGTATCTGTTTAATTTCCAAAGTCACTTCCTAACCAAAGTGCAAGCTAACAACTCAAAACCATACCGGTGCTTCGAAGATGAGGGAAACCTTCCTCGCAACCCTTTTTGATTTACCGTCCTTCTCCCCAACACATCACCCCTTCCAAGCTTCTAGTCTCATCCCTCTACGTTTGCACTGAAGGCAATAATTAGCCGCAATAACGGAGGATAGAATAGCAAAACAAAGCTGAATTTTGCTGCAGCCGGTCGATCTCTCCCAGGTGTGGGCTCGGTTTAAGCCCAGAGTCTGCGTTTTTCTCTCCGGGCAGGGAAGGATGGAAAAGTCTCAAACCTTCCCGGGGGCCGACTCCTCCAGCAAAGCGCTGGTGGCGCAGAGACGGCGGCGGTGGAAAGAAACCAGTTGAACCCAAACGGTTGGAAAAACACTCTGCCGGTACGCGGGCAGATGGGTCTGTGAGGCTGGGGGGGGCAGCGAGGGTAAGGGGGGGGAGTCATTGCAGCCTGTGAAAGGAGCTGCAGTCTTGACCCCGACAGCGACGGCCGTTCCTTCCCTGGCCCCAAATCTTGGCGATCACGGGAGAATTTGGCCCGTTTTTGCTTTCAGAGAAGACCATCGAGGCCATCAAAGGTCCTTCCCCCCGTCCGCCAGCACCGTGGGGGTGTCTCAAGGGACCCGGTTACTACTGAAAGTGAAGCGAACCAGGATATAGGCTGTATTTTGTAAAAATAACATCCCCCTCCTCTTTAAAGGGGCTTTTTGCCCCCGGATCGCTGCCCGTGAAAGGGCTCGCTGCTGGCGAAGCCCAGCTCGGGGTTCCCAAGCCCCCGGGATGCTCCGTGGCCGGACCCTGCCTGGCCCCAGCGCCAAGCGGGGGGAGCGCAGGAAACACGGCCCCGGCTCTGCCCGGCGTCGCTCCTGCCCGGGAATATAGAATAACCCAATATCAGCTTCCCCATAACTGTTTTAATTTCACTTCTCCTGTGTGGTTTCCCTGGCAGCTAAACCGAGAACTCTGGCTTTTCCCTCCCTACACTCCACCGGTGGGAAGAGCGGGGGTGACCCTGGGGACAGGGGGTCCCACAGCTCGCAGGGGGGGGTCACCCTCTCTTCCCCCGGAGCTCTTCCCCACGATAAAACCGGACAGGATACATTTTAGTGCCGTTCTAAAGGTTTTCTGCTTCGTCCGTGTGGCTAATTTTGCCCTCTCTAAATCCCCTATTATTACACATTCTTTAAGTATTTTCTTTAAGTATTATGAGAAGAGTTCAACACGGCAGGAATTTTTTCCCTTTGCTTAGAGGGGGGGAAGGGGGCCACGTCTTGGTCTTGTTCCTGGGCTCTGGAGAAGTCAGGAGGAAGGCGAGGTGGTGGGAAAGCTGCTGGGCGGGATGGCCAGCCCGGCAGGGGCTCGGCGGGCGGAGGTGGTGGGAGAAGGGATGGAGAAGCTTCTCCTCGCTCTCGCACGACCACCAGCCAAAAATCCGGGAGCCGGGCTAGGAAAGACGACCCTAAAAATGTTCCTCGCAGCACAGAGCCGAGAAATCTTGCTTTGCCAGAAAATATTTTGAGGTTGCAGGGAGATACCTGACACCTGACCGCGCCGGCGGGCCCGGGAAAGCTCTCGACGGGGCCCGCGACCGCAGCCAGAGCTGCTGGATGGAAGTTCTCGTGGTGGCACGTCACGTCTGGGTGCTGGGGATGCGCAGGGCGGTCTCCTCCTCACCCCACGGGCGAGTGAACATTCCCCACCCCGCCTCGACGTCCCGGGCTGCGGTGGGGAACACCACCATCCCTTCTCATCACGACGTGCTCCGAGTCCCCTGATTTGATTTAACTCTCCCCAAATGCTGTCTGTATTGTTTTTACTTTACTGAATCATTTCCTTAAAGTTTAATCCTATTCCCTCTGCAGCCTTTTGGGGGGGGGGCTTACGTATGAAATAACATAACCGAGATTTATTTTAATATAGCTCCGACTAATTCAGCGCACGTGGCGGTGAAGGACCTCCTTCGGAGGTCAACCAACCCCGAGACTTCAAGAGGGGCTCTCCACCGCCGTGAGCCGGCCGGTTCTTCCCCGGACCTGCCGGTTTTGCCATGAAATTAATCCGGGGTGCTGCCCAGAGCGAGGAGGGGCTGAGCCGTGCCGTCACCTCCGGCTTCGGACACGGCGGGCTCGGCCCGGAGCTCGCTACCGCCCTGCGCTTGGCTGGAAGAGCAGAGGTTTTTCAAAGTTCGTTACGGGCAAAATAAGGCGGAGGATGAAATTAAAGCTTCGCTGTGGGACCGGACATTTGAGAATGTAAGGGAAAACAATTTCCTAAGCGCTGTTATAAGCTACTCCGGGTGTTTTCTGCCAAGGTTTACTTAGTCTTCGGGAGTTTCTGTTTAAAAGGTCGTTTTTTAGGAAAAAGAAATGATTGCTAATCTGTTAATAAGTAATTAGTAAATGACTCAAGTGAAGTGGCAGTTACATTTACAAAAATTAAAGTTGAATACTGTAAATTCCAGTTCCCCAACTGAATTTGGGTTGGGAATTCCGTAGAACCCAAACCAGCGGTATTTTGGCCCACGGAAGGGTTATTCAGCTGACGGTCCCATCCACTCCAGTTGCAGCCTGTGTATCAGGCAGAGCATTTAGAAACTGGTTTATTATAGCTTTAACATTCTCCCATAACAAACTTTCCACCCCTTTCTTGTGTTGATAGCGGTGGCACACTGTATCATCCATAAGTTTATTTTTTTTCTTCCAAGAAAATGATATTATTTGCATGTCGGAATATTAGATATTAGCTCGCATTTCTTCAGTGTGAGGCTTATCCCTATTAGACTTCAGGCAGCACGTACATTTATATTTACAACACGACAAGCGAATAGGCTGGGATCTGAAAAAATTATTTACTAGTAACAGTAAAGTCGGGAGGCGGGAAAAATACAAACTGGACTGTGAGTCCTGGAATAAAAATCAGTAGCCTGTGCAAACATGGTTAAATCAATCCTAAAGCGCATTTTTAGAGGAGAGGAAAGATTTTGAAAGGGAAGAGGCGAGGGCAGACGCAGCTGGTGCCACCAAGGCCGCGGAGGGGAGAGGACACGGGGACAAGGGACCGGCCGGGGCTTTGCTGGTTCTGGCCGCGTCTCTGCAAGAGGAGAAGAATTACATCGCCCCCCAAAATTGCTTAAAGTGCAGCCCACGTCCCGGACACCCGGCGGGGAAAAGAGAGGCACCCAGCCCCGCCGGCAGCCTTGGGTGCCCGCCGCCTAATTAAAGGCTGGCGAAGCGACCGCTGCGTTGGGGGAGCCAGGGCTTGTCCAGCGGCACACCGCGACGCAGCGCTGCGTCCCCCTGCTAGAAGACGCAGGTTTGGAACCCGTGGTTTTCTCCCAAATGCTAAAAAAAAATATATATATATATATATTTTCTCGCTGACAATTTGTGAAGCAGAGAACAAACAATGCTTCGAGTTTATCTGCTAGAACTGACGACGTCCTAGCACCAAATTTAGAATTGCAGCTTTATGTAAATCTGGGCATATCAGGTGGAGATATAAAAGAGAAAAGTATTAGATGCATAATCGAGTGCAGGTGATATTAAAATATTACGTCTAAGCCACGAGTCAGGTTTGGTTTGCTTTGGGTTTTTTGTTTTGTTTTGTTTTGTTTTGATAAATGAGAAGTAAATCTTGGCAAAACTGAGCGCGGCTTGAGCACAATTAAAGCTCCTACAGTCTGCCCCTAAAGCGGTCAGGAAAGTCTGTGTTTGGAATTTACCTGTGCGCTTTAACAGATTAATGGACAGTATTAAAAGATCATTTTCAAGTTAAGCAAACATTTCTGGCATATTGTATAACACATGCTTTAAAATTAAGTTAGTTATTCTGAACTTTATGCCAAACGATTATTTGCTCGATTTTCTGATGACGGTAATACGTGACATACCATCACATAATTTGGTAAAGACAATAAGATTACAAAGCCCAAGAAGGGTTTGAGTCAGTCTTTGACAGATTAAAGCTCTCCAAGTCCCCTGAAAACCCTTCTCTGACATATTAATTTGACCTAAACCCTCAAAATGTTCCTGATTATATCATCTCAATTGGGCTTTATTTTTGCTTTATTTTTCATTGTAGGAAATTAAAAAGGGTTGGTTGATCCCCGGCCAAGTTCTTGAAATGTGTTGCAATGCTAAGGAAATAAAAGATTACTCGAAATACTTTTTAATAATATGTCATGTCAGCAGAGATAAAGGTTCGCACTTAATGCCCTCAGCTGGCTTCCATCAGCGCCGGGGCGCGCAGCGCCGGCCCCGTCCGGGCTCCGGGAAGGACCCGCCGTTCACCTGGCTTTTAAATCAGGAGCTTATGCTGTTATAATTATGAACATGTTTACGAAACTCGTCTCGTTTCTCTTTGTAGGGAGGAATAAAGATCCGCACAGGTGGAGCCGGCGCTGCCTGGGCTGGGGGGCAGAGCGAGACAACCCCCCCGCGCCCCTGCCCCTGCCCCGGCCTCACGCCAGTGGATGGGGATGGCTGGGAATAATGGGGAATACCGTCCCGAAGCGGGTCAGACGTCCATCCCGCAGGAGGCCCTTGGCGAAGGAAGGGAAGTCCCGTCGCCCTCGATAAATTTAAATGTAAAGCCCATCGGCATCAGCCTCCCCAGGGCCGCGCTGGGAGACGCCAGCGCTCCCTCCAGGGCCGGGACCGGCTCCTCTCCTGCGGAACGCCAGGGACACGCGGATTCGCAAATTCCTGGGAAAGCAAACGCAAGACACGTCCTTCCGTACGCTTATTTTACAGCTCACGTCCACCCGTCCCAAGTGCCGCTGCAAATGGCGCCGTTAGTTTTCCTGAGTGCAACGGGAGCTTAGCTGGCTCTTTCAGAGCCCCGTTTACAGGCAGGGATGCCGGATTTTTGCTCCCAAATCGGGCTGCAGGCATGGTCCGAACCGGAGCCGGCACGGGCACCCTGCACGCGGAGAAAAGTCAGCAGCCAAAAAAGTGGGTGGCTTTCAACCAGGCCCCCCAGGCTGGGTGTCGAGCTCCAGCGTTCAGCACCCGTATCCGCACCCGCTCGCTTCCTCCAAGGCCTCTTCCCGAGACAAACTCCTGGCCCAGTGGGACAGACCAAATTTGGCGTATAAATGTGTGCTAAAAAAGTATAAATGGTTATAAATGCATATAAACGTGTATAAATGAGTATCAACGTACCAAGCCCACCATAAGCTGAGCGAGGAGCGTGCTCGGAGTGGGGGTTTGAGGGCAGCGCTGTGGGTCTGGGGTATTTAAAATACACGTTTGTCGAGAGTTCTGCCAGACGGGGGGTCTCTGACGTTTGCTTTTGGTTGTCTCCGCAAAGACAAGGCGGTTCTCGCTCCGCTGCCAGCCCAAGGCTTGGAAGAAATGCGCGCGGCGGGACACAGACCCTAACAAACACGGCAAGAAAGCCTGAAAAGTGAAACATTGGGATAAATCGGCGTTCCCCTGAGACTCTGGGAGCACTTGGAAGTGGGACAGGGAGACCTGCACCCCATCCCCTGCCCACCCCGAAGCCGCAGCGCCCTGCAGCAGCTCCCGCACCCCCCCCCCCCAACCAG
>JANVCT010000033.1:22454368-22469110 GCA_026770115.1 Aviceda subcristata | reverse complement strand
CCCCATATTTATTCTTTATTTTGGAAAACACTCCCTTTCTTAGGCTTCCAGTCAATATTACAGTGCTAATAATAAATTGCTTTAAGAATGAATATTTAAAAAAGACTATCTGAAGAATATTTTTCCAATATTTTTCCATTTTAGAAGGTGAGTCTTAATCTTCTCTCATTCTGATGACAAAAGAAATTGGCTTTATTATTTAAATTAACAACGCTATTTAGAAATGTATCACGTTTATCATATACATGGTTCACCTGTGAGCGCTTCCATGCCATGCTTTGCATTTAAAAGGACAAACTCGAATGAGGAGACTGATCCCTTGGCTGGGAAGAGGGGCACGCTGGAGGTACAATCCAGGTATGTGCTCTTCCAACAGCAAAATACTGATTTTTCCAGCCTTTTTTTTAGTCTGTCACGGGAGATTCCCGGGGTAGAAAGGCTCCTGTGGGGTTTCTGCCCACCCAGAGACCTTCCTGCAGCTTTGGCTCATCCCTCCGGGAGAAGGGGCCGGCACACGAAGAAGTGCCCCTTCCCTGCACCGTGGGCTTTCCCCCTTCGCTGTAGGAATTATTTCTTTGTTACTTAATCATCTGTAATTATCTCCTGGAGTAAATTCTGTTGGTGCATCAATTTTCAAACACAACAGTCATTTTTATCAGTCATGTTTATTTAATTTTAGCTGATTAGCACAGAACCTAACAAGTGGCTTAGACTAACAGTGTGTCACTGCCCAAGTATTTTGTAGGTAACGAGAAGACATGGAATAGCGCACATGTTGCTTTGTCTGCATTAATCTATTTACATTGTAATTCTTCAACTGTTTTTAATGGCTGGTTCAGCTGGAAGCAATTAGTTGTCTAAATTAAAGCCACATTTCCCACTTTGTGCACCGGGAAGGTTTTTAGCTGTTGTCTTTTCCTTGCTTTTTGTTTTCCAACTCAAGACGGATACCGTTCGGAAACGCATGAAATCTTACTGAGGGGAGTGATCCGGGTGTTTGGAGCCGCGTTCCCACGTATTCGTCTTGAAGCCAAACCCTTGGACGGGCCACAGGATGGTGCGTTGGAAGTCGAACTCGTCAGCACGGCGTGGTCTCGGGCTGGCCCAGCGGCCGGGCTTCAGAGGGAAACCTCTGGAAAGCAGAGAGGAGGGAAGCCAGAAGAGAAAGCCCTGCGGACACAGCGCAGGACTTTCTGGGCTGTTCTGCACGGGCAGGAGCCCTTGGTTTGTAAATTGATGGAATTAGCAAGCACGCGTTACGTACAACGTAATTTATATAGGACTTGACCAGAGCGTCAGCGCGCGCTGGATCTCACCCTCTTTTTTTTCAGTGCTTTACAGGAAAAAAAAAAAAAGTCACCTTTGCAAAGCAGTCATGAAACACTCGGAGTTGATTTCAGCTCAGCCGTGGAGACTCAGAAGACGCTCACAGCTGTGGGACAGCGCAGTCGAACGTCTCCTACGAGATTCAGACCCTCCGCGCAAGGTGAGGACGGGCCGCTTCCCACCCCAGCGCCTCTCTGGGAATTATTTCCCAGATATATGGGAGTGTGGCCGTGCCCACGCTCATTCACAGCGACAACGGTACTGCACCTTCTTGCTGCACAGCTCCGGGGGTTTAGATGAGGTTTTGCCTGCTGGGAGCTGATGGGAGCCTTCCAGTTGGCATTAAGACCAGGCTGAGATCGCTGGGAACTGCAGCCTCGGGCGAGATGTAATCCTGACCCGCAGACCTGGGGCTGCCCAAGACGACCTTCAGCCAAAACGGCTTTCTCCCGACGGCACAGCCACGGTCTCTCTCGGTAAGGATCCAGCGAGACCCGTTTGCTTTGTCCTTTCCCAGAGCAACGTGTCGGTGCTGCAAGGTGACGCCTACCTTGAGGGAAGGGGTGACTTTAACTCTGCAAAAAGTGAAGAACGCTAGACAGGCTCCCACATCCATGGGAAACGTGGGGAGAGTAGATGAAGATTTGGCTGAGGACCCAGTGCCAGCTTCCCCACGCTACCCTCTTACAAAGGCAAGGGAAGCAAAGCCCCGCTGCGCCCTACATCGACTTCCGAACATCCCGTAAGGTGGTATCCAGGGCCCCAGCCTGGGAAGGTGGGTACGGGGGAGGAACCCCCCAGAGAAAACAAGGGTTTGAATCGCGGTCTCCCACGGCAGCGCCTGCAAAGGCTGTTGGACTGGTTTCTGCCTGGGCATCATTGAACTCAACGCATTTTCTTTTCATTTCGGCAATTAAAAAAAAAAAATATTTTTCACATGTGGTATAGTCCAAACGGAGTCTTCACTTAAGTCAATATTCAAAGCAAATAAATCAAGCGTTTGCACAGATTTACTCCTGAGGAAGCGCTTATCTGGTCGTCTGGCAAACCAGGGCGAAAGGACGGCAGGCTAACGCGCTGCGCGCTCCTCTTCCTCCCCTCCTCCCACCCCCAAACCCAAAGACAGCAGCCCCAATCAAGGGTTTGCTGCCTTCATCAGTTGGCCACAACCTGAAAGTCCCTCAAATATTTGTGTGTATTTAATTATCCTATCTGGCCCATCTGCACCTCATTACATGCTCTAGCTGAACGGTGCACGGAGTCGGGTTGCGACGAGGCAAAGGTCAGAGGAACCTCCAGCCTGCATTTTGCCATCGGTTGATTATTCAGATAACAACCAACCATCCAAAAGACTGAGGGGTTCTCTGTGGCTAAGACAGGACCCTATCACTGTAGCAAAAGAAAAGAAGATACCCAGTTCCTCTTGGCTACCCACTACCTTGAACATCTGAAAATTAATAAAGCAAATAGACGGTACTTCTTGCAGCTCGGTGCATGGCTGCAGAGCTGGTACGTGGCAGCAGCCTCCTTGCTCCGCTGCATCTTGCTTTTAATATATTGCCCAGCATTAATCAAGCAGTTTAGAAGCATCCTATATCAGTTCTGCAAAACAGAGCTTAAATGATTTACTGTCAGATTCTTTCAGCTCCTGTTCGACTCCTGTTTTTCTTTCATGTGGGTAGCAGGGGTCAGCGGCGGCAGCAGATGCATGCTTTCGCTTTGTCTCACATTTGCTGCTGTCATTCCGAGCCCGCTCCAGTCCCTGCGGAGCGCCGGGATGTGTTCATGCTCACAGCCCTAGATGCTAATTGATTTTAAGGAGCCCATTCATCAGTTAAATTTAGTAGATCACCCACCAGGTTGGCTGCTCACTGTCAAAGGTAATTCAATTAAAACTCCAGGAGTGTGACTAACTATTCGATGGTAAATACGTTTAGCAGCTGTGTTGCTGTATCTTCTCCATCCTATTGTGTCCGTGAATCAGCCCCGGCGTAGCATGTACCGAGCCATACCCCTCGGCTGATTAACGTATACAACAGTTTTGCAGCAGTGCCAAAAAATTAAGTCCAAACGTCTTCTTTGGTATGCAATGACATGCAAATGTCTAAATGTAATAGCTTCAGCAAAGAGAAAAAGCCTCAAAGTGTTGAAGGGCAGAAGTGGCTACAATGGTTGAATTAACTCCATGCAACTACAGGGTTTCAGGGTTTTTATTTTTTTGCTAACTTTCAAAAGAATCAAATTTGGATTTTCAAACCTATTGATAGCTTGGGATCTCCTCATTCCTGCCTGTAAATACACTTCGCCCATCAGAGTTCATCCCAAAGCCATCCAACATGACTTTATCCCACCCCTGAAGCTGTCTGTAAATCAGGCAGACCTTGCAGCGCTCCTGCGGAAAGATGTTTCCATCAAACCCTGGAGGTGGGGGAAGCCTTGCTGAATTCCTCCTGGCTGACAAACGGGGCTTTGACTCTTCTTGTCTCCTCCCACCAGTCACTCGTATGTGGTTTGGCAGTAATTAAGCGCATCGTTAGTGATCCCGTTGTACGCCACGGGACAACACGGTGTGTCTGCTTAATAGATTACAGGAAAACATTATCTGAAAAGCGCAGGTAAACAAGACACACATCCCTCAACCTTTCACCCTTGAAGACCAAGGTTCACGTCCCACTAGAGCACAAATAAATAGGGGACTGGACCCAATCTGGGGTCACTGCTGGCGAGTTTACACGGGCGGTGGGGCTGCTGCGGAGCCCGGCGGGCTTGTCGGTCACGGGGATGGGAGACGACGGGTGGGATGCAGGCTCGGAAGGGGCTGGGAGCAGAGCTGCACAAAGAAACTCCCCAAATCACTGCCCGTACAGAAAGTGGCACAAATTCACTTACAGTGACTGCCTGGAATTATTCCTATAAAATTAACTAGGCAGTGAAATGTGGAGTTTCCAATAGCTACCACTGCACAGGTCCCAATTCATCGACTTACTCTGCAAGAGTCAAAGCCCACACAAACACCGAGATTCCCAACTTCTGTCTGGTTCTAGAAAATAAATGAGATCCAGCAACTCTGCAAACTGCTGGTCTTCCTGCACGTCTTTTATAGAGCAGGAGGAGGAATATTTGTGCGGTTCAGTAAATAGTATCCTGAGAAAACATCCAGATTTCCTGAACCTCACTATAAACCTTTATGAAGAGCTTGGGAGTACCTGGTCTATTTAATACTCTAACCACAGGCTAATTGAAATTGTAAAACTTCCACAAAAGCCTTACGTTTGAAAGAGAACCAGGATATTCTACATTTGCAGCTTGAAACACACTACACGCAAGACAACCCAGGGTTTGGTAAGTATTAACCTTTGCTGTACAGTGTGTTTTTTAAATATTTGGATGAAAAAGTAGTGCCATTCTTAAATGTAATAACTGCCACTAATACACGTCCATACATCTGCTGTCTTTATAAACAGAATTATCTCAGCAGAAGAGGTTGTTAGAAGTACACATTTTGTACAGAGATACCAACTTTTTATGCGGTGGTCAAATACTTACAGCAACGTAACTGGATAAGGAACAGCTTTGATATACGGTTGCTGCCGGAATCCTTTTTTTTTGTTGTTGCCGTTGAATCTCTCCCTTCTTCTGGCATTAATAAATTAAGGCACCTGCTATACAAATCAGCAGAAATCTGGAAAATCATTATCACTTCAATGCGGAAACAACGCCCATCACAAAAGAACAAATGGGGAATGTAGCCTACGTGGGACTTTAAAAAAAGGTTCGATTTGTCAAATTACTAGAGGAAAAGTTGACCTTACTGTTATGGACTTTATCCACTTCCAGGTCACATCAATTAGTTACAGCAGTCTCTTGGAGACTGGAACTAATTTACCACACTCTGAACAGGACTGCCTGCTTCTCCTGTGCATTTCCAGTCCAATGTTGGGGCTTCATACTGGTACCTGGAACTGAAAAATCACCAGCAACAGAAATAGAGCTTAATGGTTCCAATATTAACCCATTTTGCAGCAAGAGAAACAAAGCCCTGACTGCAATAAGAACGAAGTGAAATATCTTGTACGGAGACTCCAGGATTCTGTTAAACTCATCATTGAAAAAAGAAAGAATTGTTAAAAAAAAATCAATACAAAAAAATACTGAGTGTCTTTAAAGGAAGTTTTAAAATGTTTTACTACACCTGACAGCTCATTTTGACAGAAACTGATTGTGATAAAGAATTATGAATCAGATAGCAGGGAAATTAAATTAAGCTGATTATTATCTTGTCAGATACACATAGTAGTTGGTACGTAACATTTATAGCTTTAGACTTCCGCAAAAAGATCGTTTCACTCGGAGTTAACAAGCTTGGAATATCCCAAGCAATCCGCACAAGGTGTCGCAACAGCAGACCATCCTTTCAATCAGAAATATGTGATACTCAAGTGCTTTTATTCTCCCAAATGACCTTGCCTAGAGAAGAGCCCGAAAGCAGCCTGTCCGCTGGGAGATGCTCCGGTTCCCGCGGCTCCTCGCGGCAGCCAGCACTGTTGGAAGACGTTGAAAAGCTTTCCAAAGAACTGGAAAGGGCTGGGATCCTGCAGCCCATTGATTTTCTATCTTGAACTGCGTATCACAGCTGATTCAGCATGACTTTCTCAATAAAGAGTAGTAAAGGTCAAGCGAGAGCCTGTAAGACTCACTTACTGCATCTTCTCCCAAGTTAAAAAGGCTCAATTGGCACTTGAAATTAGTTACAGATTGTTCGCATCCGTCTTTCCCTTTATTTGAATGGTAATGAAGAGAGCTGCTTCCGATACAAGTAAGGCCACTGACCCTTCTTGGGATTTCATTGAAAAAATATTGTTTGATGAAAAAGGAAGTACTGAGCAGTAGGCTGCTGTTAGTCCAAACCAGGCTTTTGCAACAGATGAATGCTAACACTAAAGCCAAAAAATGCAATGCACTATATAGAGAGAATCCTGAAACCAAAGTAAATACTTCACATCAAATCACATCTCAACGTGGACAATATTTCTAATAAGAAAATGAAATTTTCTACTAAAATACATTTCCCATCAGTACACAGTGCGCGTTGCCTTCTTGTATAAAATAGAATAATTATCACAGGACAAAACATAAGAACAATGCAACAGCTAAAGAAACCCCAAAGGACTTAACTAAAAATTAAACAATTTAAAACAAGCCTTAAGCACAAAGTTACTCACTATCACACTCATAACAGCAGGTCTCAAAGTCCCAAATTAATGCCTAAAGACCACAAAAACCCGTTTTGAAGTGCATTTAGGGAAGACGGCCGGGTGTTGACACAGATTAGCCGATGGCCCTGTGCAACGCGTTGTATTTTGTGCAACAGAGCAGCTTTTAGACAAGGATCAAAGTCCCGACACAGGCACGTCCACTGCCCAGAACCAAAAGTTCCGCAGGAGGGAGAGTTCCTTAAACCAGGCAGTGAAGGCTCTGTGAAAGTCCTCTTTCAGAATTCCAAAATAGAAGAATTTATGTAGGACCTACGCAAAAACAAAGCTTGAGACTCCCTCTGCTGGTTCCCAAACAACAATGGAAGGGGAGAATAAAAATGGAAGGGTTTTAGCTCTGGGGAGGACAAACTCAAAACCACACCATCTCCTGCCAGTTTTCCACACAATCCCTTGTTATATATGGCAAGGAGAGAAAACCCTATTAGATGTTCAAGCATGAGGGATACACTCCACACCAGACTAAACATATTAAAAAAAAAAAAAAAAAAAAAAAAAATCGCAAAATTTTAAATAGATTGTATTTTATGTTGTTATACTTAATTACTCCCCTAAACTGTTCTCCCAAACCTTTCTCAATAGTACCCACTTTACTTTCTTCTTGTCTCCATAAAGATTTTATTTTCTGATTATCTTCTCACAGGAAAATATTGATGACCTCATAACTCCTGCTCATTTATCCATGTACCGAGCCCCACCAGCAAGCAGCCACATAACCTAGGCACACACCTGAAACAAGTTGTCTGTACAATTTTATTTACCACTTGCAGTTACATTTACAAATTGTCCCATACAAGTAAAGCACTTTTCAAAATGAACTCTACTAGAGCTCCAAAAATTATTCTCTTCTCTATACATGTCATCAGCTTCAGAATTTATTTCTGTACACAATTGCTGATTATAGTTAACAAAATTTTACTATATTTTGGCTCTGAGGATCTCCACAAAGGCAACTTGATCATTTTATCCTGTTGCAATCAAGAACGTTAAAGTTCTTCCTTTCCTTCCCCCTCCTTTCATCTGAAGCTCTTCATGGCTTTCAGTTTTGCAATTCAAATGAATGAAGACTAACACTACCAAACACTAGCAGTTTTAGTAACCAAGGAAAAAAATGTCGAGCAAAACCATCTTGCAACATTTCAAGCAATGTTTCACGTTAGATGTGCCTGCTCATAAGCATAAATATTGAAATATTATCTGGTAATAAGGCTACATAAAAGTGCATACAATTTATTTAACATGAAATTAACTTCTACAAACACATACAGTCAACTTACAAGAAACACTAGCAACATAGGAGTGAGGAGCCGGAGTTGTGCAGAAAAGAGCAAGAGTTTTGAGGAAAGCCTGGATGTAGGAAGGATGTGAAACTCAGATTTCTACTTAAGCAAGAACTTACTCTTGCTCTAAGAGTAACTTTCAGTTGTAAGCATTTCCAAAAGACTCGAGAAAAATATATACATTCAAAATGTAAGCGTTAAAACTTTCTGAATGCCAGCTCTCATACACAAGTGCTTCTAAAGAGAAAAGAAATCTTTTTTCCCCAGGAGAGGGCAGGAGATCTACACACAGAAGTAACCGATACAAAATCCTGGCCCCGCTGAAACACCCAGCAATTCTCGGAGTGAAGTCAGCAGCGCAAAAACTCATTGTTTCAACACGTATTTCTTCCACAAGTCAGCTAAACCTGCCTACCTGCGCATCACAGGCCCACAGAGGAAGTCAATCAAGCCTTTATGTTTACTTGTTGATCCCTTTAAAAGAATGGTACTGGAAATCTATTCTGGTACTGGAGTGAGCAAGCCTGGGATAAGATCAGAACTATGAAACAGGCTGTGTACAGCCAGTAAGATAAGCTTATTTAACATTTACTTTGCAGCAATCTAATCTGTCTCATCTCTATTTTTAAATTCCTCCAAAGCCCCAAGGCTCACAGCAAGGCAACATACTCAGAAAATCAAATACTTGGGATCTCAGAATCACTGTCTACCCCCTGAAATAGTTTAAGAATGGCCAGGAACAGTCTAAAAGCAGCATAATCTTTAACAGTAAAATAAGCCAGACAAGCTAGCTGAAGTTGTCTAATATCAAATGCTGAAAACCTCAATGCTTTATGGTACAGGTCCACCAACAGGCAACCACAAAGTAAACTCAGATGTGGATCTATTACACAACAGAAAGTTTTCAATCCTATCGTGATATGAAGTAACTGAGGATCAAAAAAATGGAATTAAGTTCAGCAAGGCAAAGGCACACACACAAGCAGTTACCAGTTGTGGGTAACCTGGTTGCATAGATATACCATTATACAATTTGTTATATTGTTCAGAAGGAGCTAGGGGAAAAAAAACCCCGTAGTATATAACCCCTTTCCCAAGATATTTTATTAATAATTTGAAAGGATTGTACCAAGACCACAGCTGTGAGTACATGTTTTTTAAACATCTTCCAAATTCTCCTATTTACAGGAGGAACATCCAAGGTATTTAGAAGAAAGCTGCATTGAAAACAAATGTAAACAAGTGAAAAGACCACATTTTAAACATACTGTTTTAGTTTAGGCTGCCAGTATGACAGAGACGATTCCACAACAATTTAGGTTGTTTTGTCTATCTTATTTTCCTTATCTCATTTTTACAGTAGCCTTGAATACTTCAGTATGCAACATCCTGCTAAACCTTCAAAGTGATTTGAGTAACACATTCAAAATAGAGTTTGAAACTGCTCTGAAATGTTTCACCATTTCTGCACATTTCCACTGAAAAAATCCTGCTTGACTAAAAAAAATCTTTTTTTTTTTCCTTATATCCAAAACTGGAAAACCCATGTGATCCTGAACACCAGCAAATTAAGAACTAATTCCAAGTCTAGTGCTCACCTTTCCTCACCCCTACAAAGACAGAAGCAAAAAATGAGCCCCAAAATTCCGAAAGAGAATTTTAACATCACCATTTATCACAACACATCACAAGTAGTCTCAGCTACAGATTTCTATAACCATTTCTTTACCTTACAACTGCAGCAAGAGTTTGAAGCTACTGAAAGCACCCAGCAGATTCTCTTACTGCGCAGAAATATAAAGGGATCACTAAAACAAACTAGCTTCTCCATACAACCGCAAATTTACAAATCATGTTATTTTACCTGCAGAGAGCAACGTTATACCTTAAAAAATAAAGGAGCTGTTCTTAATCCAACGTAAGCCCCTTTGACCGAGCTGGCCTACACTACTCATCCACTTCTCACCTGCTGTGAGGTGCAGAGGAGGAAAAGCTGATCCAAGGGCTGGGACCTTGACTCATGAAAGGAGGACTGCGAAGATCCGAACGCGAGGAAGAGCACTTCTGTGTCTTTCATATATGGAAGGACACTGAAGTGTGGAATATGATCACAAGACTTGTCCTTAGGTATAAAAAGGTGATTAGATTAAAAGCAAAGACAGAGTAAGAAGGAATGGAGAAAAGCAGGCTTCAGCTACTTCATGTAAGGCTTCTCAGCTTGAATCTATAAAAGTGGATAGTGTGAGTCCCCTGTTAACAGGAACTAGGTGTTATGTTGGTAGAATAGAGCTGTGAGTGGCATAACTGGCTCCACACCAGGATACTGAGAAGAAAGGAGAATGGAGAAGCTACAGCACTTGATATTAAACAACGAGCAAGCTGCAACATTCAACGGAACTGACAAAAAGTTGAAAAATGTTTTTTATTCCTCCTGTACTAAAGTGATGACACCGTACAAGTTCCCAATTATATGAAAACAGCTTTTGGTAACTCGTTTTTGGACTAACCCCCTAATTTCAGCACAATTACCCTAGCTTTAAAAGACTAAAAAACTCAGACTGAAGTACGCTTTGTTTCATCAAGCATATCTTCCATGAAGTCCACACTGCCCAATTTTGTGTGTTCCAGGAGTTTGGCTGTGTAAGAAAGTTATCTGCAACAATCATCTGAACTGACTACATCAGTTCTCCAACCATAAACAGTTCGCATAATTTAAAAAAAATCACTTCATAATTTAAAATATATATCAGTGACACTCTGCTTTTCTTTTAGCTAGAACATAACAACATTACTAGCTGACTTAGAATATCAACTTGATTTTGTGAAAAAAGCTTGCAAAAAATATATCAACTTCAAAATGTACAGAAAAAGACATTAGAGAGCAGATATTTTTGGGTTACTTAATGTATTTAGAAAGAGTAGCAAGCTAGGAGTGAAGTACCCTATAATACAAATATTCAAACACCTAAGCCATACTGTATACACCTTTCTAGTGCAGTGAAGGGTTAGTTACAGAAAGGGTATTCTGAAAGCATGTACAAAGAACTGCAGCTTTGTTTAACTTAAACTTGATCACGTAGGCGGGCCAGTCTCTGTGACAGCTCATCCTGCAGAATTGTAAAACACAAAGAAACCACTTGTCAGTAACATGAAAATTAATTTTTGCAAAGTTCTGCAATGGTCAAGCAATCTCATGTCCAGATGATACGAAACTATCTCATGTGCAAGTCTTAACAAGATTTGCTTAAGACCTCAAGAATGGCTGTACCAGGTGAGACCAGAGGTCCATACTGCTATCTTATCTCCTGCAGCGGATACCTAGGAAGGAGTTGCAGAACACAGCAAGTAGAGATAGGGTTGGGTTTGGTTTTTTCTGAATGTATCATCTTTGCAAGTGCAAATCAGCTCTTACAGAACTGCATCCTTAGTTGGGTGCAGCCGTGACTGACCAAGGCTGGTATCCAACTGAACTGCTACAGCAAGATAGCAGTAGGTCTAACTGTTTGAGGGAGCCTAGCACAAGGTGAAACTGGACTTTTCAAAGAATGGTGAATACTTGGGGCTTCCCAAAGATTGGTCAGTTAAGATAAGGCTTCCTAAAGCCTTCTCCACAAAAATGGGATGACAGGAATAAACTGTTCTTTTTCCATTCCCTCAAATATATTCCCCTAGAATGGGAAAAGCAACTCACCAAAAGACCTGTGCAACCTTGACATCAGGATCCGCTCATACACAAGAAATTCTAAGCCATTCATCTAGAGCAAACGTGGAATTCTTTGCACTAGTCCCATAAGACCTTTCACACGTTAAAGGGAAGGAAAAAAAAAACAAACCCCAAAGGCCTTGTGTATGCTATGGGAGATAGCTGGATTCATTAAATTTGGAGTAGGTAGGACAGCCAACTGTTTGGAACTCCGTGAAATAACCATGCAAAAATAATCTCAAACAGCTAAACTTTCTGGATTTACCAAGTAGACAAATGTATTGTTAAAATTATTTTGATTGCAAGACTGTTTTAAGCACACTCTATTTCTTAAGGACAGCTTATATCTAATTACAATTTAGCAAGTCTGTTTTGACTGAGTGAAGCATTAATTCTCACACCACTTTTCTCTAGAAAACACTGATTTCAACTGAATCTAACATTTACCTGTTCTGCTGAGGCAACACTTGTACCAACAGAACCTGTCTGTCCTTGAGGTAGTTCCATATTCAGATCAAGACTAACAGGAGAAAACAAAACAAAACCAAACCCAAGTCAGGCATACATGGCTAAAGGAAGAAGCACAATAATTGACAAGCAGGGTAATACTGAGGTAGCATGAGGCCACCAGCATCCCACGAATGCTGTACTCCAGCTAGTTAGACAACTCGATCAATAAATTTGACTCATTATCAAGAAGACAAGTCATATATTATAATAAGCAATAGCTAAACGAATTCTGCTTAAATCAGGACTGAACAAGATTGCTGTTTAACAGAGGTATATCAGACATGGCATATGTATTAATACAAAAAGTTCATTCATGAAAAAAAAAAGTTTAACTAAAACGTTTTTTAAAAGTATTTATCCTCAAGCCAACAGAGCGACGCTTCCAACTTAGGCGTCACCAAGAAGGCAAGTAAAATTCTCCGAAATATTTCAGTATATCCCCAAAGGCTTAAATATGTCATGACAACCTGTTTTGCAATGTCTAGCTTGTGAGAGCAGAACTACAGGAAGTTTTAATGTGGTAAGAGGCGAAAAAAGAGGAAAATTGTGCAGAAACATGGCAAGGACAGCTAATGCTAAAGCCAATCCAAGTAAATAATAAAATGCTATCCTGACATGACAAGTGACATATGATTTTAGGCTTGCGCACAATCATCCCTGCATCCTGACATTCACAATAGCTTTGAGTGAAAACAGAATGAAATACTGGCAACTAAACTATTACGAGAATGATGTCTGCAGGTGAAAGGAAAATGGTGATTCTGCTCTGCTTCCATGAGACACACGTATAAAACAAGGGTATCTGACCTTCAAGTTGACCAGGAAGGGTTATTGGAACCAAGATTTATTCAAGAAATAGTCACTCAAAATTTTACCTACCCTGCTTCATCTGCCATTTCCTGTAGAAGCATATCTACTTGGTTCTAGAGTAAAGAAAACAAAATTGATTGTTGCATGTTGTAGTTTCTGACAACCTTTTCTGTTAAATCTTGAGAGAACAGAAATTATTTTAACAAAACTGATTTAAAGATAAATGGCTTTTACACAACATTTTTGTGTGTAACCACCAGAGGGCCCTGTATGAACTCAAAAGTAACGAGTAGAGGTGCTCAGCCTGTTAAAATCCCATTAATCGAACTCTAGCTTCTGAAATTATGCTTCTGAAGAATTAAACTTCTGTAAAAAAAACCAAACATATACCTGAATATTTCAAGTGTTGACTATTAGCTACTAAAACACTGCTTTGCACAACATGGGAAAAAGCCCATCTCCAATAGATTTGGTTTATTGGATTTGGCTTTAGGTTTCTTTGTTTATTTTATTTACAAAGCACTATCTCCAGTAACTTGCTCTCTCTGACAAAACTTCTGTTGGAATAGCTCCTTGTGGAATAGCACAAGAGGATAGGTGCTAGGAATTCTTAACTATGCCAAGCACTGTTTACAAGATTTATTTTAGTAAACACGTCCATAAATTGAAAGTAGGTAATTAACAACCTTTCCATTCCATATACTACTACTAATTTGGTGGTGACTAATGCCATTTTGTTAATATCCGTGAGTTAGAACTATTGATTTTCTCACAGCATATTCTGCTTTGATAATTAATGCTGCAGTGTGTTCTGGTTCAGAAGTTAATTGAGAACTCATCAAAACACTGCTTTTTCAGTAAGAGGGTTAAAGTTTTCAACATATAATATAAAATAAAGCCTGCTATAAGAGTGAAATAGACTAAAATACATATACATGGATCCTCTGTGCTTGTGACTGTAATTTGAAAGTCTCTTCATCACAAAGCAGCACAAAGCAAAAGTAAAAGGGCTCCAGTTGCTGCTATGTCTCAAAGCAGGCAGAAAGAAGAGAATCAGACATTTCCAGGCAGTTTAGATATTTAAGATCACCCTTTTTAAAAAAAAATGTACTATTCTTACTTGTGGTGTTGTTAGCGTAGTAGTGTTGCTCATTGTGTCTTCCATCTGTTGTGTCTGAACATCTAGTGTTTCAAACTGATGCTCAAATTTATCCATTAGTGCAGATATCTATTAAAAAAAAGAACTGAATCAAATCAATGATCTGCAGATAATGGAACGAGAAATATATCTCAGCTGGCAAAGACAGAATCACACCACAAGGGCAAGCAGCTTCTGGAGATCAGAAGCTTGTCCCCCTCCCCTCCCAGCATCAACTCTGAAGTTGATCGAACACAGTTCAAGCAGGTTGGTCAGGGCCCTGCCCAGTCAAGTTCTGAACATCTTCATTTATGAGAACTTCACAGCCACATTGGGCAACCTGTTCCAGGATCTACCAACCTCACTGCAAAACCTTTTCTCTCAATTAGAATTTCCCTTTTTAAAAACTTCTGTCCATTGCCCTTTCTGCTTTTCGGTGTGCAGCTCCAAGAAAAGTAAGTCTATTTACCTTTTCCAAGTTCATGCTCTTCAGTGTGGCATCCATAGACTTAACTACCCCTGCCATTGACTTTGTTACCTGAAATGAGGTAAAGGAAATTATTACAAAGAAAGAAAAATGAGCAGTTTCTTACCAAGCTCTCTTATGTCTATCCACAAGTTTCTACAGTATCAAATAGTAGGGCACACACGATTGCCATCTAGAACACCTTTTTTATAGCTCCTACCATTTCAAATTCTATA
>JANVCT010000033.1:22426496-22443295 GCA_026770115.1 Aviceda subcristata | reverse complement strand
GCTGGTCAGTTGAACAGTTTGAAGAATAATCTTAACCGGGTATAACACCTATGAAAAATGGCAAATTATTGCTTTCTAATTTTAAAGTAGTAATTGTCTAGAGAAAGTAGACTAATTTTTTTTTTTTTACGCACACTATAATTTATTCTTTTTTTTTAAAAAAAACCTTTAAACGGCTGGAAGATTGTAAATGAAATATTGCCATTGAAGCTCAATCATTGCCATGGCAACATTGCGGTTGCGGTTGTGTCACAAGAAAAATAGATTTTATTGCTTTGCAATTACTTGGTCGGCTATATGTCAGTATAGAGTATGTGAAGTACTAGAATTTCTGTTGACTCCATGGGAGATGGATTTCACCCCAAGCACCACACTGTTTAAGTAGAGTTATGCTAGAGTACAGCATTTAACTGCAGAAGGGAATGATTTAGCTGGTCTCCACTCTTTCATCCACCTATTATTTTTGATCTTATCTGCAGATGGTGTGGCTTATTCTCTACAGAGTCCTGTTGCTTTTAAGTAGATTAAACTCCAGAGAAGATTTTAAGGATTATTGACCTGTTTATTATCAAATCCTATCAGTGTTGCAGTGATTAAGAGACAAGCAGAATTATTAGGGAAATATATTTTATTGGTTTTTTTCTGACATACATTACTGAATTTTCATTAGTAAAAAACCACAAAGAAATTTGGAAGAAACACATTACCCAGCATTTGTCTTCAGCAACCTAAATTAAATACTTTGTCTACTGTGGGTGCAGATGTAGAGACATACCAAAATGTTAGCAGAGATTGCAATGAAACTTATGTATTTTATATATTTGTAAACATTTTCATTATAATAACATACTGAAGGTATATTAAAATATATAAATTGCATATTCTCTGCATGCTTTCATTTGAAATTTACTATTTCATGGAGAAGGGAATAAATATTGCAGGGCAAATTATATCAGTTTGAGACTTCTTAAGACGCTGATCCTGCAGCTTGGGGGAATCTGCAGATACACGGTCGGGTGCAGTTGCCAGGAGCGTGGGGATAATTCCAATCTCCATTCCACCTGCACGTTCCTGCAGGGAATTGCCCATGGAAGAGGCAGAGTTTGAACCATTTTGGTTCTCTGCTTTAAAGGTCCAAGTGCAGGGGCTGATGCAGGGGGAGCACAGCTCTTCACTGCGTAGGAAGGCAGGGGGACTTCGTCCCCCGGTTCCTGCAAGCAGCTGCTGCCTCCTCTCCCCTCCCTGGCTCGCGGGGAGGGAACCCCATCCCCTTTCAGTCTACTTTGACGGATACTTTTTTCCTCAGCAAAAATGGGACAACTTCTGTTTCTTCTCGCACCACTGTCAACCAAAGGGCATTCCGTCGCTGCCATTGCAGTTGGAGTGTTTGCACAGAAGGTACAGCACTGGGAATCTGCTTCTGAATTTCATAACCATTTAAGGTTTTCTTTTTTTTTTTTTTTAAATTAATTGGGGGTCCAAGTAAAAACCCAGTGCTTAGAAGACAGTAAGGACTCTTTGTCATAGCAGGATAGCAGTGTGGTGCTGCTTTTCCATATTAAAAGGTCGGAAGGGGACTGGAAAAAGCCAGTATGTCTTAAATGCCCAGTCTTCCTTGAAAGATCCAGTGCAAGCAAACTCTTTCAATTGTATTACCACTTTGATTTGATTTACTGCCTTGGCACAGCCAGCTCACGCCGCAGAGTGCTGCGAGAAGACTCGTAGCTTCTCTTCCATCCTCTTAGCAGCGTCCCGATGCCAGGAATGCCGCCGGCCAGCCCCCGAGGGCACCGCACGTGGAAGGCAGCGGGGGACCCTCCGTGCGAGATTTCCGCCTGCCGCTGTCTGGAAAGCTGTAATACTCTCCCAGGTGTGGAAGGGAAATGGCCCTGCTTTGGCCATGTTTCCCGGAGACATAAATGCCTTGTACGTAACATACCGAAACAAAATACCTGTGCCGTGCAGCTGGGTTGCCTCTGGGCTTTTCCAGTTCAGCTCCATTATAGTAACTCTTCAGCTGGCCAGCAGCTGTATTTTGGGGGCAGAATGAGACATCACTTAGGTTAAGTCAGTGCTAAGACCCTCCAGCCCATCTCATCTAGAAAAAAGGAACAGTGATGATTTTGACATTTGAGTCACTGTTATTTGGCATCTGAATGACCTTCTCTTTGAGATGAATAAAGCTGTTGACTAATCTCTGAACTATCGGTACAGACTTTCTGCCTCTGTAAAATGAGGAGGAGTTTGCTGTATCCTGTGTTTTTGAAATATGAAAATGCAGTTGTTGGTTTTTTCCAGCCAATAAAATTGTAAACAAAAGGGTTTACCTTATTTGAGACGAATCACAGATTTCCAGTACTGAGTGCTTACTTCTCATTAGGCTTAAATCACCCTGCATAGCCACTACTTCTGAATGCTTTTCTCCAGCTTTTTGCATTTGAATTCTTGATATGTCCATTTTAGAGCCTCAGCCATTTTGTACTCTGAGTTACCAACTCTCAATTCTCAAACCTCTTCCAAAAGAAGCAATTTAAAGTCTATCTCCTGCTTCCTCCCCTTCCCTTCCCTCCTACACAATCTCCATCTCATCTTTGATGCAGCAAACATTTATTTTTCCTTAAATTTTATCGAGTTGTGAATTATATGTTGCTCCCTCCATAGCACTTTTGAGAAATAAAACTGACAAACTAAGCTGCACAAGAGGATGAGCTAGAAAAGAAGTGAACTGAAAATATGAAAAAAAAAATTATGAGTGCTGAAAAACTACAGTAGAATTCAATTTCAGGCGCGATGGAGGTGTATGGATTTGGTGTTTTAATGCATGCACTTACAGATGGTGATGGCTTTTAGGACAGGAGTGAGGCAATGAGGCTTAAAACATTCATTACATAAACAAAATTCTCCCTCTCTCTCCGTGGTGTTTCAGCTCAATCTTCCCCTTGCTCTTATCCTCCCTTCACCTTGCCCCTTTTCTGTCTCTTTTTCCACTTTTCTGTGTGCTTTAACATGCAGGTATAGACCAATATAGTAGCTGTCACAGGTTGGTTGTTTATAATGAGCTCTTAATGCAGTGCGTTACAAATAGCATCTGTTTGATGCCTTTCAGCTAAGCCTACAGAAATAGGTGTTACTCTTCGTGTTTTATAAGAGGAAACAAAGGCACATTTTATTTTCATGATACCTGAGGTCCCATATTGCATAAACCTCCCAAACATTGTCTCTTGCTATAAAATGGCTCATTTCTAAAATGCATTCAAAACCAAATACGACTTTACCACTAGATATAAAGTACATGAGCACAGCTTGCTTTTTATTTTCCTGATGATCAAATACTGTAATTTCAACACAGCAATAATTCTACTCGACTCAGTTAAATTCTCACCATATGTAATGGTTGCAAGACCAAGCCAAATGAGCTCATGTGCGTTCGTTTGTGAACTGTGACGCCAGGAGTGCGTTGCAGTGAGGATCAATTTTAATCACAATAATTGATCTGTACCCTTAGTCAGTCCTAATGTCAGTCACGCATGATGTGCAAAGGAAAGTAAACATTAAGAAGAAATTCAGGGGATAGAACATTAGGACAAGTAAATCCAGGTCCGATACAAACACTACTGAGAACTTTAAAAGCAATGCTGTGGAGAACACTGGTGTAATTAAAATGCAGTTTTCTTAGCAGATGCCAAGTAAAAGCAATACAAGGATTTGACTCGCGTTGTATTGAAAGTCTACATATGGCAGAAAGAAATTAAAGTGATAAAGACGTCGGGGAGTGTGGGATATTCGCTAGCCAATGCATTTGTACCTCTCTAGCAAAAGCCGCTGGCTGCAGAAGGCTGAGTGATGTTAGCTGTGGGGGTGAGCCAGGCAGCTTGGCCCCCTCCGTCTCTTCTGGTGGAGGAACACTGGCACAGGAACGTGCCCGCCGTGCCCGCCGTCCACTTTGCTCTTCTGCTTGCAGCAATATTCATTACAGCAGATGGACTCTGGACCAGGGAGAGTTACTGATGGCCCGAAACGTTGGTGACGCACCAGATTTCCATTGCAGATGGTTGGCGGCTGCAGCGAGTCGAGTTCAAAGAGTTAACGACAAAGTGCAATTAGTCCTGGTTGAGGGTGGAGAGATGACGGCAAAATATAGGTCTGCCCACTTTCTGTGCTTGGGGAAACGCAGATGTTCTGACTGTAGGGGACCATGTACCTATGGATGTAAAAAGGCTTGTTACTCCAGGCAATTTTTTGCACCACATACCGTGTGATTATAAATCACAAAATAAGCATTTCCATGATTCAGTACAATCGTTGGTGGTATAAGGCAACAAGAGGAGACAATGAGGTTGCTACTGATGATGACTTAATGTGAACGTTGCTTCGTTCAGTACTGAAGTCCTGGTTCTTCTTTCACAGAGATACTTCTGTAATATTTTGACTTAAAAGATGCCACTGAAACTGGACAAAACTAAGAGTTTCTGTTCCACAGAAAATTCACCAAAAATTGTTCTCATTTAGAGTGAATACTGGAAATTGTGAAACTTTCCATGGAAAGGAGCGTCCAACAATTCATGTTTTAGAAAAAGCTCGTTCTCTGTTACTTTTATATTTTTTTAAATAAATCTTTATATATATTTCAAAAACTCCTCTTAGTCCCATTTCATGCTCTTAAAACATTGTAGGCTTTCTTGCTGAGGGAAACACACCACCAAAAACAACCCGAAGAAGGAAAGCGCCCGCAGCCAGCTGGCCTCCCTTCGGCAGGCAGGGACGAAGAGAGAGGCAGGGCGATGCTGTAACGCGGAGAGGAGGCAGCACCGTGCGCTCTGTACAGCTGGGCTGTCCTGGATGAGGCCCCAGAGCCGACAGAAACGTGGGCAGGGAGGTGCGGAGAGGTGTTCTGCTCGGCCTTTGCTGCGCCAGCCGAAGCGAAGAGTGGAAGGACGCAGAACGGACAACAACAAAGTTTTCAGGAACAAGAGAACTTTCTGTGCTTTACGAGTCAAATGGGTCATGCAGCAGAGTTTTATTTTGTCACAGCTGGTATTAATTTAATAACAAGGTGCATAAATTTAATCGGGAGACCCCTGGAGCACATAGCATCAGTGCTAAGCAAACAAATAGCTCCCCAAATCCCTGGATTGCTATGTAGTAGTTCTTCTAGAAGACCAGAGTGCTGTTGACAGACCTGGTGACCACAAACAGCTTTTCTTTTACGTGACACGCTGTAAATAACTGCACATCTTGATCCATAATTCACACACAACCAAACTCTATTTTTGTGGCTGAAGAACAAATTACAAAATTACAGTTAGGAGACTCTACAGATGTCGAGATTTCGTGCACATAAGAATTTAGTCCTTCAAGCCTGCAAAAATTGCTGGTAATAGACCCAGGCTGATGATTGCTCAGGTACTTTTCCCTTTGGGATATGCCCAACAACCCTTGTGGGAGCCTGTGTGGGATTTGCAATCTCCGGCTTTTCCTGAGAAATCCACCTCCTCCTCGGGGCACTGTTCAGTGGTGTGAAGCGATGTATACCCAAGGATCAACACTGAAAAACAGAATTTATCTGCTTATACTGCCCAGCTTGTGCTTTTACAGATAAGTTTATATACAATATCTTTAACGCTGGGCTAGAGGCAGCAGCAAATGAGTGCTTGGACTATCGATGTCCAGTGATTTCCAATCACTTCAATAATTCATACAGGTGACGTGAGGATGGGGGATAACACAGTATGGGGAACATGCTTACGGTAGAGGCTAAGGCAGCACCTCGTGTTACTGGTTCAGGGATGCCTGCTGTCCCTTCCCGACACCCTTCTGTGCCAGCTTCTCCCTCTCTTTCCTTCTGGCTCTCCTTTGAAGTGTCACCCTCTCCTTCAAAGTTTCATGGAAAGAAAACTACTTCCAATATGGGCATTGTTTATATGAAGTAGCAGAGGGATTTCTCCTGTCTCTTTGGAGAACGAGAAGGAAAACAGGAATGTAAAACCTCTGTAACTGGATATACTGTTTGGGTATTCAGACCTAACCTGCCAGGATCGGAAAGCAGGCAGCCAGAGGGCATAAAAGAATCAGTTCAATAAAACCATTTAATTGTCCAATACTGGCATTAATTTTCTGATTCTGTACCTCTGAGGTCCACCAGAACAATGCACTTGAATTGAAAATGAAAACAGGTCACTCTTTTTAGGTATAAATAAGGTAATATGGGAAATTACCGGGGAATAACCCGCCTGCTACCATCTGGGGGCTGCTCAGGCCCTTGAGAGCCGCTCGCTCTTCCCCAGAGCTCGTTCCACAGCTCGTTCCAGCTACAGGAGCTTTGCCTGTGGGTCACACCGGGGTGTAAAAAACAAGCCGTGCTGGCGTGCGGCGCGTGGGTATACGTGTTCCTGCCATGGTAATTGCAATCAAGGTTCTTCATGCTCCCAGATCGTGTAGTTTTCAGAAGGATTGGTGTAAATCTAAGCTAGATCTTTTTGAAAGTCAATGATACAGTGAAAAGCAAAGGACCTTACATCATGGGGGTGATTTGGTTTTGATAAATTTTGCCCCTGCTCTATTACCATGAATTTACTGAATAAGCTTCATTTCCAGCTTATCTCTGCCAGTAAGACTGACACAACCTTCTACTGAGCTGTCGTGTTCTGTAATGGGATGTTGATAGTCAATTTAAAATAAGGACATGGGGTTTCACTCAAATCAAAAAGAGATTGAAGAAAATAGACTGCTGGCTCTGAAAAAGATCTGAAAGTTTATTTTTTCCCCAAAAATGCTTCATTTCTTTTCTTAAATGGATTAATATTTAGACTTTGAAAATACTCTGTCAACCACTGAACAAATGAGAAGCCTGGGACAGATTTAAGGAGAAAATTAAACTCAGTTAATGTGTCAGGGAAGTGATTTTTCTTCTGGAAAAAGACTAGAGGAGATAGGCAGTTAAAAGAACCTGCATAGAAATAAAAAATATAAAAATAATTATTTTAAAAAATGAATGCTCCTTTCAATAATAAATCAATACAATACCCAGGAGTGGCCCTACCAGCTTAACAGGTTGTGTAGCTGTGGTTGAATACAGGCACTGCCTCCGAGGAAGACAAGGACCTCCAAAGGCTCATGGAGACTGCAGGACGCAAAAGCTTTTATCTGGAATAGCATATTTTTTCAAATTACAAAGATATTTTAATGTCCTTGCTTTAGATTTTTGCATTTTATTTCGGGCCACTTTTGAGAAATAATCATATGCAATACTGTTAGATTTTCCCCCCTTTTTTTCACAGCTGAAACTACATTTTCCCAGCTAGCTGTCTCCTCTGCAAGGCGAATGACACTGTGAAGCTAGGCTGACTAAATTAGCTGAAGCTTTTTTGAAGTTTCAGTAATTTTTAATCTGTAATTACTTGCTCGGAGGGGGAAGAATGTTATATATTTCTAAAATCAATTGTAAAACAGCTGAAATTGGTTGCCTTAAAAAAAAAAGCCTCTGTTTTTGCAGCAGCAGTCTAATTGACAGAGCAGAGGGTAGACCGGGACAAGACCCGGAGCTCCGTCAGGGCTGCCTTTTCAGAGGCAGTGATTTCCTCAGCCTCTAGTGACTGCGAAACCTCAGAAATCTCTGTGTGTCCAGGGGCCAGTCCTGCCAGGCTGGATCTGCTGCGGAGTGACCCGTCCTCCCTAAGGCGCCTCTCCATCCCGTGCTCAGTGGATCCCATCGTTTGAGCGCGGGACAGAGAGCACCATTCATAGTTTATTTGTCTTGTACTCTCCCAGGCTTTGCCGTTACAAATCTGGTTTGTAGCTGGGGGGGGAGACCTGCCATCAGAGCGGTGCTCAGTGCCTCTCTCATCCTTGGCAGCTTTGATGTTACGGTAATAGAAAGAAGAAGCCAACACAATCCAGGTCGCATCAGCTTTTGATCCTTGCTTTCATCAGCCTTCCTCTTTTCAACTCCCTGATAGAAGAAAATACCTATATGAAAAAAACAAAGTGTGCCTTGACAATGGCAAGGCAACTGGTGTTAATATTACTGGTTCCTTCCTGCATGATCAAATGCGGAGTGGTTTCAAACAATGCTAGAGATTTCTAACAACACACAAGCCAGAAATTCCAAGCCTTCATTTTGCAGATTTACAATAAACATAGCACCATTTAGTTGGACTCTTCTGGATTCTCTTAAGCAACTTTTATGTTTGCTTGCTCTACAGGTGAAAAGCAATACCTGGTGGTAATAAAAAACAAATTTATTTTTATATATAAATTTATGCACCAGATGGCATTTACTACTGGTTTTTGAAGAACAGCTTTTAAAACCTTAATTTCAAGGGACACCTAAACAATACTCCAGGACTCCAGCTTTCTACAAAGCATTTCTTGGTGGTCTGGTTTCTAGCTGGACGGCTGTACCAAAAGGTAAAAAGTGCATTTAATAGATCATTACTTTCCCTCCTCTGGTGAATAGCACAGAGATGTTACACGGCTGCGGCTGGCGAGGTAGCTACAAGAACAGGATTTAGCAAGGTAGGTGCCCTCCAAAGCAAGCTCTTGACAAGGAAGTGTAACTAGGAAAACATTATCACACCATTTCTCGGTGGCCCGAGGATTATGTAGTTGTATTATTAGAAAGTTTGTGTTACAACTGTGTCTCTTGAGCTCTGGGAGGTTGTTTGGCCTCTCCAAGCTACTCAAACTGCTCTTTTGAGAAGTCACAGGGGTATTTCACATGATACAGCTCACATCACCTACCTTCAGCTCCTCTGCTGAAAGCGATTTACTTTCAAAGGAGTTTGTTTTTTCACAAGAGTTTCTGAAAACGTGGGGGTGAAAGCAATATAACAAAAAATGAACAACTATGCCCCTTGCATCCACCAGAACACAACATGTTGCTAGTAACTGCCTGGGGCACATGGTGGTATCGTGGTTCTGGCTGGTCAGTGATGCTTCACACAACCTCTGCTTAACGAAACAGCCCAGGTCAACCTGGCTTGTGCCAGCACCTCCTAAAATTCCTCACAGATGGCATGATAGCTTCATCATTATGATCAGCCTTTTCTCTTAGAAATGAGCGTTATTGCTTAACAGTCAGTTAAGATCCCATTCTGTAGCCTCTTCGTAGGATATTTCTGCTTGTTAAAGGAAGCTGCAGATTTCTGTTATGTGCAGACAGCCACTGGTGGGGATCGATGAAAAGCAGGAATCTTTACAGTTAAATCAAATAAGAACATCCTAAACCAACTCACCAGCTCCCCATAGAGCAATTGCTGTGTGATCAGTCTCAGAAATCATACAGGAATTCTTACAGTAAAAGGACAGAGCCTCTTGACTTTTATTCTCCTCTCAAGCTCTTTAAGGTTTGATGGTTGGGTTCTTTCTTGCTGGGTGAAGCAATAAACCTTTTTTACAGTTCTGTCAGCTTCACTGCAACAGGTTGCAGCCTGTACGACAAAGAGCTGTGAAAGTAGCTTGCAAGCATTACAGATCTCTCCTTTCTGCACAGTGCAATATATTCATTTCGGATTTGGAAGCCTTTGTGAGCAGGAAGCCCTGCTTAGGTATCTCATGCCTTGGGAAAAGACCAGAGAGGGCAAGGGAAGAAAAAGGCATAGCCTGACTTGTGCTACAGCTGCCTCATGCTGCAGCTCAAAGTGCCCCGTTGAGCTGGAGACGGCTCCGGCTACCCCCTGCCGCTTTGGCCCGTGAGTTAACGTTTGCTGCCCTTGTAGCCTACTGCCAGTTTTAAAAGGTCCATACTCGCCAAGAGGTAAGTCTCCAAGGAGTTATGTAGGGGCTGGTCCCTGTGCAAGAGGTCTCCCGAGTCCCCTGGTCCTCTCATGTTCAAGCAGGAGATAGACATGTGGCTCAGAAAGAGGAGGATTGTTGTATCCCTACAGGGCCAACACATTATTCGTGTGCAGCGTGGAAGAGCAGACCCTTCCTCTCCTTATCATTTTCAGAAGGGAAAAGACAGTGGGACGCAAGAGGCCTAGAAGACCTTCTCCTCTTCCAGCTTCCCCAGCAGAGCAGCAGGACACAGCAGATGTGATCCTCACCGCTCCGTGCTGCACGATTTAGCTCTCAGCCGAAACTACCAAACTTCGACCAGATTTGGGGCCGAGCTGGCCGTTCCCCTATCCTGCAAGCAGTCCCGCTGCAAGCTGGCACTGGTCCCGGCCGCAGCTGGCACGGCAGCTCCGGTGCCCGGGGGAGCTGACAGCTCGCCAGTTAGGATGCTGTGACGGGGTACTGCCAAGAAGCCTGTGTGCCTGCTTTCTTGCTCCGGGGATTAAGAGAGTTTTGCTACCGGGCGTGCCTGGGCTTTACTGAGTATTTAAAAAATATTTTCTCAATGGTGATCCAAACAAATCTTTACTCTTTGCACAGTATGTGTCAGAACGGTTTATTCTCTAAAGGAATCGCTTTTGCTCTGTATTTGTCCTTCTTTTTGATTGCTACAATATTGCACAACATAGTAAATAATAATATCAAGCTCCAATACAGCTTTTTTCATACAAAGCCCATGAAACGGCTCTTTGTAGCACATGAATACTACTAAAGAGCCTCGCTGCTTCGCTAAGCCCTTTCTCTGTTAAAAATACCATGAAATCCGATGTAAGCTTTTTCCGCTTCGTAAATGTGGAAACTACTGACATTGTTCCCGTCTACCCCGGGTGACTCATGCGCTGCTGGCGTCATGCACCGCAGCGGCAGCTGAGCTCTGAAGTCAGTGCGTGCAGCCCAGCTGCAAACCTGTCACCTCCGATCGACCGCCCGCTCCATCACGCCGCAGTCACTGGGGCACGAGTGCCATCGTCACCCACGGCTTCTGCGCCGGGGCTGGGGCCACGGCCGCCTTGACTCTCTTTCCCCTTCCCATACAAAGTAGCTGTTAGGACACGCATCGCTCAGACGGGAGCAGATCTTGCTCCAAGTCATCTTCTAAATCAGCAGCTGCTTCCTTCCTTAGCATCCACTCCCCCTAATTTCTTTGTATGCCTTCCCATACTCCCCGCCTGCTTTTACCGCTGCCTTTTTGCACAGCTACCCTTTGGGGCTGTATCCTCTCCTCCTCCTCCGTCCCTCTTGTAGAAAGAAAAGCTTAAGAGGCTGCTTGACTCCGGAGTCATGAGCCCACAGATCCCATGAAGTCACCATCAGTGCTTCAGAAGTCATGGGCCTTGAGGCATTTTTATGGGACCTTTAGTCTTGCTCCTAATCTTTGTGCCAGAGGATACGCAAAGGCTGAGAGGGTATGACATCCTGTGATTCCCAAGGATCTTTTTCTGCAAGAGAAACCTGTCAGTGGATAATGTGAATTTACAGCCGGTTAATGCTGTTATAACAGCACAAACGAGTAGGGGCTGCTACGAAATGTGCAGCAAGATGTGCAGCAAGATGTGCAGCCAGGCGTTACCACATTTGGGGACATTTTCTGCTTTTAGTCCGCAGCTGAAGTGCACGGTCCAGGTTGCAGAACAGTCCCCAGGGCAGAAGCAGCCCATCTGGAGTTTGAGGGTGACCAGCAGAAATTTCCTGACGTCGTTCGAGTACTGATGCAGGAGGGCATTTCAGTAGCTTCTCTGCTGGTCTACAGTATTTAGGCAGGATTTCATTCTCATCCCTCAGGTGCTCCAGCATGCCCTATACACACAAACAAATTATTTGAGCTTTACTAGGAGAGAAGATTGGATTAGCTAAACAAGCCAGATCAGGTTAGACACCTCCATGCAGTTTTATTTTCTTCCCTGCCGCCACTGGGATATGTCCAAAGGGGCACATCTGTAAAACCACCAGCGTTTGCCGTACAGGGAGACCTTGTTATAATGACCGAACGTTGCTTAAGTGTAAACAGTTTTATTTGGGATCTGATAAAGGAGTCAGAGGTGAAAGGCACACACAGTGCTTGTCTTGCCTTCTGACAGGACAGTCAGGAAATAGCATTTCTCTGAGTTTCCCAGCTGTCTGTCTATGATGAATGACTGCTTGTTTCCATTTAGCTCAGCTTCAGCTGGTCTGAATATATTCTATTTACAAGTGCTATGAGATTAGTTCAAGTTGCTCCAGACTTCAGTGTGCTGACGTTGGAGGAGATAAACAGAAGTAATTTGCTGATTCACCGTAATAATTTTCATAAAATATGAGTCAGGATTTTCTTCTTTCATGTAATGATGAAATTAGGTTAGCATGCTTTGCTGAGCACTTAGCTCTACTCTGTGTGTTCCCAGTAGCATCTAATGTTCCTATGGTATATTTTTGGAAGTATAACCAGATTTATGAGGCCACATCTTCTTCTGTTTCCCTTGGCTTCCCAATAAACTAACGTTCACTACTCTGTGCCTTGAATTAGAAGCCTCTTCTTCACTCCATCATACAGTAACAATACCAAGTGGATTTTCTGCAGGCTCTCACCTGTTGGACTATTAAATCTCCATTTAAATTCCATGCTCACGTGAGCTTCTCCAAAACTGGACAGCTGGAGCAAAGTTTGCTGAATCTCCCAGGATCCACCTCGAATTACAAAGTAGGGAGATGCCTCTTTCCTCAGATTGCCAATTCATCTCGGGGCAGGGTCTTCTTCACATCCCTTCCACACGGGACTTTGCACATGTATTACCCCGTCAACATGTCTCACAGTGTGTCTGCGGTCGCGTCGGCAAACCTTCCTCTTTATGATTCTGGCAGCGCCTTTCTAGTTTCCCACAGTTAAAGAAGCTATTTCAGGTTGAGGTAGTTACTGTAGAAAATGACATCAGCATTTAAATAGATTTCCTGAGGAAATGTTTTAATGGGCATTTTTATAGCCTATTTTGCGCTTTTTAACTTTTTCCTCTCCGGCCAAAGGTCAAGAAATTACTTCATGCACATCAGAGCTTGAGCATCAGTACAGGAAAAGAGCTAATTCTGACTAATCTCATGGTTTTGATTGTTTTGATTCATTTTCATTCCGAACACCAATGGCAGAAGAAAAAGTGAATTGCATTCTGTCTTCAGAGGGACCTTTTTGGATGAATGAAAGCATTCTCCACTTCTAGGTTCAGGCAATAAATAAACCTAACAAGTCTCTTCACATTTAAGAGTAAAACTCCATAAAGGGTAGCAGGAGCTATAAAATCCCTGACCTCAGTGGACTTCTCTCCTTCCACTTCCTCGAAGAGAAATTTGCACATTGAGTAGTTTGCAGTACTTTTTTTTACTCAGTAAGATCCAGTTACCCTGCTATGGCTACCAAAAGGAAAAAAAAACAGGCAGGGACAGCTTAAATTCCTCCAAAATCTGGCCAAGCACTCAGTGCAAGGTGCCTGGTGATGAGAGGAAGAGCTTACAGTGCTTTGACAGTTGTGTGTGCAGTCTGCTGGCTTCACCCTGGCAGGATGGAAAGGAAAATTTCTTACGGTTGTGTTTCTCTTTTTGGGGGTGTGTGTGTTCAAAAGTGAATGCCTAGTTAACCTGGGAAGTGCACTTCGCCCCCCCATGTCGTCTCAGAAGCATACACTTAAAATTAAGGCCCTGGGGATTTCTTTTTGTCAGATGATTTCCTTTGAGACAGAATATGCATCATTCATAACATGAAATTCTGGAGTTTTGGAAGGAAAAGCTAGTCCTGTGATGGAATTTTCCAAAGGTAAAGATGATTTTCTTCTACTCCACTGAACTGCAGAATGGAGAGCTAAATGCACAGGATATCTCAGATCTAAATACACGTGAGAATTGGGGAAGTGTAGATCAGGATCTGACCTTTACAGTTCCAAGCTTGGTAATCTTCAGCATTTTGCAACTGCCTTTATTGCTATCACAGTTTGAACTTGTTCTGCACATCAAAATCCCTATGAAATTTGATAAAATCTGAAAGTAGGGCTGGACCCCATTGTCGCAGTTGAGGATTTAGGTGCTGTTATTCTAGCAAAACATGACCTTGCATCAGGTTATCCACTGCATGCTACGGACCTTGAGCTTTGCATTCATAAAACCTGATAAAGGGCATGGTTCCAAGCCTCTGTGAAAAATTGGCTGTGCTTCTAAAATTTTATTCAGCAAGAAATCAGTGCTGTGCGTCACTGGTCAAAAGATGACTAAGCTCTGGTTATAAATGATATAACGATAAGGATTTACAGCTAGATTATCCCACTTTTTACTCCTCCCAAGTAATACCTTACTTCTTAACCAGTGAATTAGAGATAAGCGAATCTTTAAACTAGGTGTTTGCCCCAAAGCTTTGCTGACGAGAAACGTATTTATGTATATGTTAATTGCTTTCTTGAATTAGGGCCAAAGTAGGAGGAGGCAGCCAGAGTCCAGGCTTTAGAGAGTGTTTCTTGTACATCGCATCGGCAGAGAAGACCTGTCCTCAGAGATTACCTTTAAAATCCTTATTTCCCAAACAAAGTGCTCTGGGTGAGATCCCGGCTTTACCGAACTCGGTAGCAAAAGTCCCAGCAACCTCAGTGGCCGCAGGATGTCCTCATACAGACCTCCTTCTCCTTCGTTCAGTCTCCTGCCACCTTTCTACGTGTTGAAAATATTTTGCTGCCAGCCCTGTGATCACGTCCCTGGCCTGCCTGCCTGCGGCCATTCACAGCAGCCTGGTGACATCACGATGGCACGGACTTACATCCGCCTCCCCCAAAATGCGCAAAGAGGTAAAGGCACAATTCCAAGAAAAGCCAGCTCTCCCTGCCTGACATTAAATTAGGTTTATCAGCCATCGAACACAAGCTTTTCTCTGTATATTAAACACTATTCCCTCACCCAGCCATGCTATGGGGCTGGCAATTACCTAGTGATGTGGAGTGGGAAAAAAAAAAAAAAGATAGATATGTAGCTTTTACTTAGTAATTCACTGTTTTCAAAGCGTGGTTGAACCATTAACTAATTAATTTGCCCAATTAATCACTCAATAGCTAGATATACAATGGTTGGGCAGAGCTGTGGGCTTCATCCTGGCACAGGCTGAGTGTGCGCACTCCCGTCTTGTTCATCTCTCCGGCAGCGCGCTGCTTGTTCAGGGCCACTGGAAAATACAGTTGCTGTAGCTGACATTTGGTTTGTGTTTGGAGTTTATGAGGATTTGCGAGTTACAAAAGTCTTGTCACCTTTTTTTTTTTTCTATTTTGAGAACTAGGAATATAAGTTAATTTAATAAATAATAAACTAAGAAAAGAAATAATAAACTAGTATAATACTATAATCTAATTTAAATGTAAATACTTTTCAGAACTAGGAATATAAAATAATATAAACTAACTCAGTGTCTATGATATAAAATGAAGTTGGCTCATGAGTGGGATTCTTTAATTGTGAAGTGCTTTGTAATTGCTGCAATTGCTCTATCACTAGATTCATAAAACGGTTCTCAAGAGGAAAGAGACATTGAAGATGTTTTTAAAGGCCCTAAAGAATAACAGCTGGTTTGGGGATTTTTATGTTTAACCAGGGTCGTATATCATTGCTGTGGATTCTTTTGAGATAAACAGTTAAAATCTTGCTTTGGCATAATACCGAAGAGCCAGCCTAGAAATATCCGGGTGCTCTAAGTTGAAGTACAGACATGGCTATTTAAGGTTATTATGTATATTTGCCTATGATAAACCTCAGCTTAAAATACTTGCATAACCTTTTTGTGCCAAGGTATGCTTATCATTATGAGTCACTGTAGCACTAAATCTGCACTTTTTCAGAAATAATCATGGCTTATCCATTCAGTATAGGTTCTCAGAACAGTAAAGTAAATTATCTCTCATGTTAGTTCTGTGTAGTGGCAAAAAGCAAATTTAGACACTGTACAACAGCAAATGTAAGGTGTTTAGTACTACAGTGGAATGGAGATGGCCAAAAAAGGCACAAATGCCATAACCTCATCCCATGCAGGGTTTTATTACATCCATCCAGTTAAGTAATTGGTCGAAGATAACACATTTTAGAAGCCCCCAGCTGGAAAGCCTGGTTTTCTAAATCTGCCGTATGAAACTAGAAGCGCGTCAGTGACATCACGTATCGCACATAAAGGAGCACACGGAATGCGCAGAGCGGGACCGTCTCCCAGCAAAGCCGCGGCGGAGGGAAGGCCTGGTCCAACAGCTCGAAGGCCAGGCAGCAGCCGGGCGCCTCTCCGCCGCGGGAAGGACGGTGCTGCAGGTCAGGCGGAATTCGGGGCTTCGAGTGACCGAACCGCGGGTGCCGGTGCTCACGTCGCTGATTTCTGGCATGAGTTTAGCTAAGTCGCCTTAGTCCTTCTATTTGCATCCCTGAAACTTCAGATTTCCTGAGATTCCCTCGGCAACTTTACGTCCTCTTGCTATGCATATATATGTACGCAGAGTACAGCTGTTTATCCCCAGCGTCTAACCAGGCGAGGGTCTGACCTCGGCTGAGCCTTCCCAGTGCTCCAGTAACACCAGTAACGGAGCCAGACCCACCAGCTCTTCCTGCAGGAAGGATCTGGAAACCATGCCAGTTCCCTTCTGTCATTTCTTGGGGTGAATGAGCTGAGAAACGGGTCCCTAGAGGATGAAACCCTCCACCACCGAGTGACCGGCCCTTCCTTCCCCAGGCGCCGAGGTGACGGGACCTCCCATCCCCTGCCCGAGGGCCGCCGGCCGCCCCATCCCTGCCTCAGGGCTCTGCATCCCGCTGGGTCGCGGCGGAGAAAACCCCGGTGGCAAAGTCGACGGGACACCGGCGGGAATCCGTTAAAATAACCCCGGTCCCCCTTCTCCCCGCGCAACCCTGGCGTCTCGGCCCTTCCCCGCCCGAGCCGCGGCAAACGACCCGCAGGGCTGGCGGGGGGGGAAGGCCCCGAGGCAGCGGGCAAT
>JANVCT010000033.1:22378919-22389457 GCA_026770115.1 Aviceda subcristata | reverse complement strand
AGGACACAGCCAGGGCTGCTGACCCAAACTGGCCAACGGGGTATTCCAGACCATGGGACGTCACATAAACTGGGGGGGGGTCCTTCACGGTCGTCCCTGGTGGCAGAAGAAGTCCGCGGAGATAATTATTTAGATTCCTCTCGAGCTGCAGAGGTTTCCGAAGGATTTTGCTTTCGGTGTCCTGTGCCACCGTGTTGTCATGGCGATGGGAGGGGGATGCTGGACACCAGCCTGGCTCCCCTCCTCAGGGGACGGGCTGGCCGAGCGGTGAGGCTGATGGTTTCCAGCAGGGCTTTGCCACGCCTGAGAAGAGAGAAATGTTTAAAAAAAAAAAAAAAAAAAGGAATTTTTTTCTAAAACAGACTTGGGATTTTTTGCTGAACCGTGATGATCAGAGATTCAGGGTTCTCCTCATTGTTTTGTACAGTAAACATAAACAGTAAGAAGCTGAATCATGGGACTAGACTAAAAACTTCCCGTGGTTTGAACAGTGCTGGAGCAAAACTGGTTGGAGCGGTTCTGGAACAGGCAGCGGCCAAACCCGAGCTGGGGCTCCTTCGTGCTCTTCCCCTGCAGTTTGACCTCCCTGCACCGGCGATCGTTTACTCCCGTGACTAAATGTTGTCTCGGCAGGAGTAAGGCTCTATGATGTGGTCCGTAAATTACTGGATGGACTACCTCTCGCCAATTATTGGATTGCTAATACCTTCCCGTGTGGCATCGTGAAGTATCTGCAGACAAACCTCCCGTATCCTCCAAGCACGGCACTGACAAACCTGCTGCAATTCAGCAGGGCTTTGTCACTGAAACAGTCACGTCAGATCAAATCAAATAAAATCATCGAGTTTGGAAAAGACCTCTAAAACCATCCAGTCACGCGCACCCTCCCTCCTGCCTAAGCCATCCCTCGGCCAGCGGTAGCTGCTCTGTACCCCGAGCAGCTCCAAAAAAATTTCGAGGTGTCTAACCAGTTTTGCCAACGGGAATACGTGCTAGGAAGGGATATTTGCTGGCCTGCCAGAGACTGGCCAAAGTTTTGCTCTGCTGAATGAAAGAAATGATAAAAGGGGACTAGAACTGCTTCAAAGGGAACGTTTGTAAAGGCTTCCTTGCCTTTACGAGGAAACAGCGTTCCGGCTCCTCCCGAAAGCCCTGGTGCTCCTCGGCCGTGTCAGTGGATCGTAGATGCGAGCTGGAAACCATTCAGGGAAAGAAAACCAACTCCCAGCTGGCAGCTCCCTCGGCCCCGGGACAGGAACGTCAGTGCGGGGCGTAGGACAGGGCGCTGAGTCAGCAGATCCTGGCGGGGAGCCCCTGGGCTGTGCCGCCTCCGGCTCCGCTGCCCGGGTCTCGGCGTCGGATTTTTGGCTGCCACGGAGAGGACGAGGCTTTGTGCTGAAGGGGATCCAGGAGTCTGAGGCTTAGTTTTTCAGCTAGGGTGATAACATTTTACAGCTCTTCCACTGCCAAAACAGCGCGGCTTTCACACGCCTGGGGGTTAATGAGGCAAATGCGTGGAGAGAATTTCTCAGCCGTTAACGAAGCGCCGGGGAAAGAAGTTGGCATTTGCAACCAGGAAACGTGTTTCCTCCACCTGCGTCCCCACGCGCCCCCCTAACCCACGCAGCTCCCTTCCGAGTGGTTTTTCCCAGCCGGCTCGAGGCGTCGTCCTCGGGTCTGTGCCCGGCAGCGCTGGGAAGGGGGATGCTCCGGTCCCCAAGCCCCCTCCGGCCACCTCGGCGCTGCTGGCTGCAGCCCAGAAAGGCAGAGCAGGATGAGGCCCCTCCGCTTCGGGGCTTGCCGGCTAATGCCAAAGGCCGTGCGGGTTCACAGGAGGCAAAGGAGCCGCGCGAGGGCGGGAGGGATTCGCTGCGGGTGCATGGAAAAGTCCAAACGGAGGGCGTCGCGCTCCCGCCACCTGGCTTTGCCAGGCAGATCACTCGCCGTTTCGGCGTGGAAATATATTTACCTTCCCCCAAAATCCAGCCGGCTGGCCACGTCATAAAAAAAAAAAATAATTGAAAACCAAAGCAAAAAGCGTAAGAAGGGAGGGGACCGTCGAGGCAGAGATGCCCCGGCTGGGGCAGAGCCCCCCGGGGCTGAGCTGGACCGTGCCCCGGGCCACCAGCTCTGCTCGCCCACACGGCAAATCCGCGATCCAGCGGGATGCGAGCGTGTGCCGAACAGCGCGTGTGGGTTGTCCGTCTGACCTTCCCCATTACTCCAACTGCCTCGCTATGGAATTTAAACCCTTTTCCCCAAATATTTCGATGACTATAAACTTACGTCAGTAATATGAGGCACAGGTTTTTGATGGTGTTCACCCGAGCGTGGCTTTTCGTGACCCCTCCCTTTTACCACTGTACCATGCCTTATATCGCCTGGAACTTTCTGTTTTAATGTAAAGTTCCTTACGAAAGCCCCGTGTCCTGCGGGTCTGCGGGGAAGCAGAAGTGCCTTCGCAGTCTTGAAGCAGGTCACGCTTTGCAACCTGGTTTTTTTTCAAAGCAGCTCAGCTGCCGTCTTTTGCTGCACACAGTGTCCAAAACAGCCTGTTTGTGACGTCCAGTCACTACGTTCGTTAAATACAAAGCAACTGAAAGAACGCAAATTTTACGTTGTCTATTCACTCACATCTCCTTGGCCAACTGTTTATTTTGGCAGACTTGCAATGCCCTGGGGCAGACAGGTCATTCGAGCCACTAATAATATTTCTTTACTCCTCTGCTCAGCCTATAATGACTACCTCTCTCTCCCTCTTTATTTCTTCTTCTTTTACCCTGTCTGCGGTAATAAAGACCTTATTCTTGAGTTGTACCTGAGGGTGTCAGTCCTACGAGAGAGATGCTCAAGGGGGTGAGCTGCCGCCAAACATCTTCCAGCCGAATTCTAATGGGATGTTGTCAAGCTGACAAAAAAACCCTGCTTTTCCTTGCTACTCAGACGGAAACTTGCAGGCACAAGGAGATCCCGCGTGGTGAAATGGGAAAGCAGGAGCGCTGCTGCACGGGGAAGTCCTCCGTGGGCACCAGTCGCTCGTGGGCTGGGTGTAGTGGGAGGAGATGCACCATGCTTTCCAAGCCTTCCTGGCTCACGCTTGCTACAGGGCGGACATCGTCCGCATGGCAAAGTGTATAGTGTGGTGATCGCTGAAAATACCTTTATTTTGTCCCTTGTCACCTTATTTAGCTGTGTAGCGTGGAACGCATGGAGAATACTTTCCTGTTGGCGTGTTTTCTCTCACTTCAGCTGTGTCACATTGTCACCAGATACCCCTATTCAACCAGCTGTATGCTGTGATTTTCAAGAAGCACCTTTTCCCCTCATCTCAAAGCCTCTCCAGCTCTCGGATCTCCGTGTCAGTGCAGGAGCACCCTTGGAAGAGCCGTTACTTCAGCTCAGCTCCTGGTTTACTCACGGTCCAGTTCTGGGCTCTTTGGGAGCTTGCCTTGTTTCTGGGCTGCCAGGTTTGGCTTTTGATTACCCCGTGCTTTCTGGAATACGTTAAAAGCACCTTCTGAGACGATGATGAGGCCAGAGACGCCCTACGAAGAGGGCACCTTTCTCTTCTGGGTCCTGGACCACCGCAGGCTGCCAGTTTTAGCGGTGCTGGAGAGCTGAGGGCTTCTGCTTCATCACCCCTCAACCCCCGGCGCTCCACAAAACCCCAGGGCTTCACCTCGAAACAGCCCAGTCGATAGTTGGCAGCTCCTTGGGTCTGTCCTACACAGACAATAGACAAAATATCACAAAACCCTAGAGGGTGTTTCTCTTAAAGAAATTAGTGAAGGCCAAGTAGCTACTTTTGTGGTTTTCTACTACTAGGCAGATGTTAATCCTTAATGAATTATGTTTGCGTGAATCCAGTAGCACCATTTATATTATCTGACCTTTGCTGAGTTGACTTATTAAGTGTTATAAATAACTACTCTCAATATGCAGTCAGTGTACAAGTGGCTTGTATAATGATTCAGGAACAATCACAAACTCATTTCTCGCTGATAGTTCCTAAGATATTTGAATAAAAAGAAGACTGTGTTTGCATATCTCCCCAAAAGGAAGTAATCTCCCTGAAAAATATTCAGGTTTGCAAACTGCATTAGTCAATGACTTTAGCACAGTCATTTTCACAAGAGATTATGCTAATGCATGTGGAAGATTTCATTTTCCTTAAAAAAAATGTCAGTGCAGGAAGACACAGAGCAGTCCAAATGACTGCAGCGAGGAGCGCCGCCCCGAGTAATTGATTGCAGGATCCATTCAAATAAATCGCGCTTTGTTAGGGAAAAAAATTAGGCAAGTTAAAATCAGATATAGCCCTAGCTTAGTCTTCAATAAACAAATGGCATTCAGGATTTAATTAGAATATGCGTGCACTGCGTTACACACAGCATGCACGCGTTTAGGACTCGCCGGGCTACTGTAAAAACAAGCACCTCCGAGATACCCGAGGAAGCTAGAACACAACCCAAAATCTCACGCACCGTTTGAAACGGCAGCGCAGCGGAGAAGCAGCCCCGGCGCGAGCCCGTGGGGCTGGAGCAGGCGCCCACCCCACTCCCACATACCCACGCAAGCTACAGGGCCTGAAAATAACGCCGTTATCTCCAGGCCACCCATCTGAAAGCACTGATTTTTTTTTTTTTTTTTTTTTTTTTTTTTTTTCCCCCCCGTTTATGTGTAAGCGTTTCTAGGCTACTTAAGTTCGCGTTCGAGGAGGGAGACGTGGACAAATGTGTCCGCTGGGGGGGCGGGGGTGCCGACCCCGCCGCGGGGCGTCTGGGGTGAGCGGCGGAGCTGACACCCCGGGTGCGCGCCTCGGCAAGCGGACAAACCCCAGCGCGAGCCCAAAACGTGGACTATTTCGGCAGTGGGGACGCGATGCCTGTGCCAAAATCCCCAGTTCTTAATCGCCGGCTCTGAAAGCCGTATCTGTTTGAGTAACACCATCAAGCTGTGCTTTAAAGCAGCTTTTTAGTCAAAGGAAGGTACAAATATTCTCATGTCTACGAAGTAAACCATTAACTGAAAAAAATCATGAGAAAGACTCTCTTGAATGAAGCCTGTGGTCGGGTTTGTGAATCTTTAATATGCATTTCTGCAGCTCTGTTCAACACTCAGCAAATTCATATTCTCTTTGACAGAGCAGACATTTTCATGAAGTATTTATAGCAGCCAAGGAAAATAACCGTATTTCTGGAGCTCTTAATTCACAAACGCTGTTTTTAAATTAATGGCTTTTTAACGGAGGTTTTCGGGAGCCTGTTCCAAAATCCCAATCTTCCTTATTTACCCTATAAACAGTAAAGAGATCAAATAATAAAATGGAAGTGCAATTAAACTGGTTTTTCCAGCGGAGAACGCCTGCATCTGTAAGAATACGTGTGTAAATTCCGCCTGTTCTGTATGACTCAATTATTTAGGAGCGGGGAGGATAACTGAGTACCGGGAAGGGCTGAGCCTGCCCAGCCCTGCTGGGACAGGAGGGAAGAGCAAACCCCAACACGCTCTTCTGCCGTTGAAATGCAGCCAACCCCGGCCTGGTGAGAATAGCTTGTTCTTCAGAGAAAATGGCTTTGATCCATCAACTGATAAAAATCACTACGTGCCACAGCCGACAGCCTCCTGCTACACGGGTATTTTTTCTGCAGCTGCATTTCTTTCAATAAGCCGGTAATTTTTAAGTGAAAGAAAGCACTGCAATAAAACACTATTAATCTGTATTCCTTGTTCTCAAACATCATTTCCATTTGTTCATAGCTCTCTTCACGCTTCCAGATGCGGGTTTCGGGGTGGAAGCAGCAACCAAAACTGATGTTGAACTCCCCTTTGCTGCTACGGTTTCTCTGCCTGGCCTGCGCAGACCTTTGCAAGGCAGGTTGGCGCTTTGGCTCAGCCCAGCACCGCTTCCAGGTGCTGGTTTCAACTGGTCACATCCCTCCTCATCTTCTGCCAAACCCACTTCATCCTGACACAAAGCCAGGATCAAACATTGTCTCCGCACAGACTGCTGCAAATGCCAATACAGAATGGGTTTGCTTGTTTGTTTGGGTTTTTTTTCTCTTTCCTGACCCAAAGGTCTTTTTTTTTTTAATTTTTATTTTTATTAGCTACCTTTGGCTTTACCAGTGGTAAAGTCACGTGTGTCGCTCAGGCTCCTTGTTCGATAACCCTTGAACCGGGGCGGAGAGATGCTTTTGAAAGAAGAAGATGCTTTGCAGTGAGACCCATTCCTTCTTCCCACCAAAAGGAAAGGACCCCTGTAAAGTTAACGACAGGGCTCACATGCAAGGAAACGTTATTTCACAGACTCTAACTTTCCAAAGTCTTCAGAAGGTTTGTGGCAGCACGCTGGAGGATGCCATGCTCCCCGAGGAAAGTCTTTGCCTCCCCGCCAGAGGTGAAATGTTGCCCCTTCCTCCAGGACTCGGTGGCAGGGACACAGCTTCGCGCGTCGCAACAAGGAGCCGCGTCGCAACAAGGAGCGCGGGGAGCTGCTTCCGAGGAAGACTAATTCACCTGCTGACGGCTCGTTAGCTCCGGGGGGCATTTCAGAGCTAGTCCCGTAGCCATGGTGAGCGTTTTTTCACCGGGTCTACGTTATTTTTTGCCGCTTGCTGATTGCATTAAGGGAAGTTTAATTGAATACACGCCGATTTAGGCCAGACTTTGCGTGTCAAGCGGGCTGCTGTGCAGCAGCCACAGACGCAACCCGTTTGACATTCAGAAGTCATTAACCTCGGCGTATATTTTTCTGCGGCTCAAAGGCTGTTAACTCCGCTCCTCAAAAAGGCATCCCAACATAGACAGCATAGACTCGTTTTTCTTTCAGATGAGAATTACCATAATGGGGTATTTAAGGTCTGGCCCAGACTGCAGAGGCCACAAGCAAGAGACCACAACCGATTTTCTGCCGCCATCCTCCCTCCCTGGTGAAGACCAGGACCCAGCTCCCATTTCCAACAGCTCCCAAACCTTCCTTTTCTTCCCAAGCTTCAGCTCATCTTCCAGACCAGAACGTGTTCAGCAATCCTTAGATAACCTGCTTTCATTAGTGGTTTGCTCTTCAACGTCTTCCCCGCGAGCATCTCAAAGACCTTTAATTAAGCCTCCCGTCTCCCCGTTCTACACGGGCTTCACTGCGGCACAGCAGGTGAAGAGGCCCCAGAAAATAAATAACAGGACTTGAGAACTATTCCACAGATTCAACAGATATTGTATCTGTTTCTCTAACTATTTTTGCCTCCACCGAGGGCATGAAACGGCCTCAAGGGAACAACTGCAAGCCAGGACCAGACCTTCAAGTTGGTTTTGTTCATTTTTCACTGGGATGCCTCAGGAAATGCCCAGCCCTGAAGCTGCCCCCCCAGTCCACTCCCTTGGTACCCAAATATTGGGAATAATTAGCTTTCTCATTAGCAGACCTGGAAAAGCAGGGGAGAGACAAGATTCTCCGTCTTACAGGTGATTTTATTTCCTTTCACTTGGTGGAAAAAGTCCTGTTGGTTGGAGGACGAGACCCTTGGAGAGATGCAGGAAGGAGCAGGGCACCCTTCCTTCTCCAGGGGTGACCGACTCCTATTTTTGTCCCTCGTAATACCACAAATATTTCAGGCTTCTGACCCATCGGCCCTTCCTGCTGTAAGCTTATAAGCCGCAGGGATACGATTTGCTGCCATTAAAGTTGTTGGGTTTAACTGTGATTTCCGTGACAGGAAGATGAGAATCTAACAAATGTAAAAGCCTCTGCCCGAGCATCTGCATTTTATAAGTCACTTTATATTTTTCATTTTAAATTACTCCAATAAATGTGGCTTGCTGGTCAATTTAGCAATATAAGTGCTTCTCATGAGCTCCCAGTGCAAGGCAAATAAGCAGGTTTCAGCAATACGACTCTTAATGTTTCATAGAAATGATTAAAAAATCATAAGTGAGTGTTGCTCTCCACTAATTGCCGGTTTACAACCACGTCCCCATTGCTTCCTTAAGGAGTTTCACCGTTCAGACCTTTAAAAAATATACAAGGAACTTAGAGAAGACATTTGCTATGATTGATTGGATGCAGACATCTATAAAAAAAAAAAGAATATGGGAAAACGCAAGCAATATCTCTGAGTTTCTCAGAGTTTTATGGGCAGCAGAAGACTCGGCTGCCGCCGTGACTGAAATACGCTGCCTGTAGGCAAAGCTTTCCATCACCGGCGGACCAGTCACTTGGGCAGAGACCCAGATAAAAAATTGGTCCTTTGTACAACGTTCAGCCGAGGTAATTAATTGGGGATCGATTCAGAAGTAATCTGACTCGTTTCGAGTTTACGGTGATAAAATCATGACGGATGGGATGGAACAGGAGAAATTCCAGCCCGGCCGGGCACGAGACGAGCTCTGTGTGCGCCAGCAGCCAGCCGGCCCCGAGACTTCCCCGAGTATTTCCAAACGTGGGTATTGACGGTCATTTTTTTTTTTTTTTTTTTTTTTAAGTGTCAGCACTGGCGCTTCTCTCTCCGTTCCAGCTGTGGAGCCCATTGCGGTGCTGGTGCTCTCGCAGCATCGCGGTGGAGAGCAGTGGGGGGCCGAGGCTGCAGCCTCCCGCCGCCTTCTGCTGCGACACCACTAGTTAAAGCCTGTAAATGGGAAGAATTTATAAACCACCTTTGTAAGCCACACGGGTTTTGCCATCTGCACAATTTTCCCCGCCGCCGAGAGACGATCCGATGAGTGCTGTTACGTCACTAGACCTGTCCCTACCCGTAATCCTCCCGGAAAAACTGGTGCCATCTACTACTGATTTTTCGGCACGGCCCCCCCCGACCGCTGTCAGGGTGGGAATTACTCCGGAGATTATCGCGCAGCCTCTGCTCTGCAGTTTCAGCCTATTCCCTCGCTTTCCCCTTTGCCACACAGGTCTGCCCACCCCGGGATCCTCTAATTGGGAATTCCCCAATTAACAGGCGCCTCCTTGCTTCTCCCAAGGCCACGGTTTCACCGTCCTGAAATACTCTATTAACCCACTTTTGATCCAGCTGTGCCTGGAGAAAGTGGGCAGGCGGAGGAGCATCCCTGCCGCTGGCCGTAGAGCGGGATGCCGGCGCGTTGGAACCGGGGCAGGTTAAAACCAGGCAATAAAATCCTGCTGCAGAATGTAACATTCCTCTTGCCCATTTTCGAGGTGGGGCTGCAACGCAGCACTTTTTAAGCCTGTTGCTCCGTGAGGAGGAAGGCTCACGACCGACCGGGCAGAACCAGAGCAGAGGGGCAGCCCCGTACCTGAAAGCACAGTTTGCTTTTTTGCGTTGGCACGTACAGCCTCGACTGCTGAGAGCAACGTATTTCTTGTGAGCTAAAATTAAAAAAAAAAAAAAAAGAAAAAAAAAAAGAAAAATTTAAGTTTCTTGTCGGCTCCTGGGGGAAATCGTGGTGGAAATAATGCGTTCATGTATATTCGTTGTGTGCTGTAAAATAGTAAAGCAGTACTGAAGCAAAGGAGATTGCCGGCACAACTCCACAGCAAACCTTTCCCAAACTTTTCTGTGACAGCTCCCTAACTCCCTGAGCCCTCTGGATACCCATGACAGTACTAGCAAAAGTAATCCCGACTCCTGTATTTTGTCTAGCTGCTATTACTTTATTTCCTGCTATTTCCTTTATTTCCTCCTCTTTATTTCTAGCTGCTATTTCTTCTTTATATTCAGATGTTTGTTGTATCTTGGTGCATCATCAACTCCCAAAGCCTAATGGCTCAGAGCACATAGCTTAGGTTTTACCAGGATGCAGGACTGTGATGTATGGATAAAGGAGAATCTTTTAAAAATTCATTTTTTGCCACGTCTTCAGAAAAACACATTAAGATAAGAGATCAGCTCCTGCATGACTGTTACAGCCTTGGCGCCAATGGAGGCTGCTTCTATGCTATGTAAGCAAAAAGAGTCTTTTTTTTCAGTTTTGACGTTTATTTCTGCATTTTGAACTGTACATAAAAATATAGAGTATCACCCTGTCTTTCAAGTAATTGCTATACTCCGCTATATGCTGCCAAAATAAAATGTAGCCATTTCTGCCAGCGTAGAAGCATTTTGCAGCTATAGGTAATAAAAATGCTTCAGACAGAGCTAACTGCATCTCTCCAGAGACAGCGGAGTCATTAAAACCCTCTAACTTTATAGATTCTTATTATCATTAGTTTTTTATTTAAAGAAAGAATAAAATCCACACACTTCAGTGGTACAGCACACTCACATGTAGTTAGTGCGGAAGCAAAGCCCCGGGAAAGTCTATTTTAAACAAGAAATCAATTTAATTTTGCAGCACAGCTCCCCAGCCTTCCCCCAAAATCTGCTCAGAACTATAAATTTCAGGTGAGACACTGCGGCTATGAGCAACGCTGAGCGGAAGAGACACGTGACAGTACAGTATACGGTATTTTATGTATTACGTACATAGCCCGTAACGAGTTATAACCCGTGACGGGGGACACGCAGCCGGATTTCCCTCCCTGCCACCCGCTCCGCAGAGCTGGAAGAGAGCGGTGAGACCCCCCC
>JANVCT010000033.1:22317032-22330933 GCA_026770115.1 Aviceda subcristata | reverse complement strand
CTATACTGAATTTAAACCACTAGTCTGAGAAGGCAACTAAAACAAACAAGTCCTTACAGTACCATACCACTGAGCTGGTGCTCAATACTGTACAATACATGTATTATGCATGAGTTTTAGACAGCATACCATTAGCTACGTATCCCAGCTGAGGAATAAGTTGTTCATCCTTGCAATTTTCCCTCCCTGGTACGAGCCGCTGGAATCTCGTGGGATGAGGATTTCCATCAACATCCACCAAGAATGGAGGAGGCATAAGATGTGGAGCCTGTTGAGTCTGTTCATCCAACACATAGTTATTTGCATCACGGATCAGTGGTCGGTAATCCGTATGGAAGAACATCTGATCTGGAATCTGCAAGAAAAGCAATCTAGTAAATAAATCAATGGCCATTTGCAGCTGTCTTGCTGCTTTGGAATGGCTCCCATACCACAACTCCTACACTTAGGATCAGCAGAAGAAGTGTTATGACAGAGAACAGATTCCTACCACAAATATGTTTTAATACCAAGGCCTGATGCAAAAATTCAATAGTCAAATATGCCAACAGAGGTGAACAGATAGAAGTTAATGAATGGTTTGTTTCCCTGTCTAGAGATTCTCTTGTCTAAATCTTTTTGATTTAGGTAAACAGCAACTGCTTTGTGATCTAATTACTATTTTGTCTGGGGCAGGGCAAGGGAATAAACTGTAACACAAATACTTCTAAGACAAAATTAGGTCAAGACACAGAAGACTTTAAAATTAATTTAACCCACCTTTTCATAATATTTATTGCATCCAAAACCAAATAGTAGCAGATGTCCATGAGAGTCTGTGCAGGCAAAATGCTGTCCATCTGGCGAGAACTTGCAATCAAAAACAGCTCCATGGCCTTGGCCCTCAATCTGTATACAAGCACAGAGCATTCCTTTCACAATCATGCATTCTCTGTAAGAGCGTTTTTACAAAAATTTCACCTGTGCTCCAACAAGTATGTAATCCTAATTCTGTGTCATTTCTCATCTCACTCAAGACTGATGTGCACTTATATTTTTTCCACTTAATTATTAAAGCTCCACTGAACAATGAAGTAAAACCTTGCATTTTCTCTTTGTCCAGGAATTTCAGTACAACTTTTAACATATGTTCTGAAACAATGACCTAGAAGTCTACATTTTATGTTAATGGAAGACATAGGGCAAGCCTGCACCAAAGATCTCAGACGTATTGGCTCTGTACAAGCAGGTTTCACAGCCCCAAGTGCCAAGAGGCTAGCTCAGGTCCTGAAGCAGTACAGCTGCGTTTGCTCAGCACTGGAACCAAACCAACAAACCTGGCACTGGGCTCATTAAGATAAATGCAGACAGAGCCAACCATACCGTTTTCCAGAACACAGCAGTGTGCTACAACACACAGGCTTACTGGTTTTCATTGCTCTACCTTGGGAGTCACTATAATCTTTTGCACGGTATAACCATGCCCATACACATGAATAATATTCAGATGCAACAGAACCCATGAAAGATTTGCTGCTACACTTAAAATATGCAAAAACATACTTTGATACTGCTTACTGAAGAGTACAGGGTTTTCTTTTTAGTATATAGGAGTTTTCCCCTAATCCTGTCATAACATTGGTCACAATAGGTATATAATGAAATCTGCTTTTGCCTTAAGATCAGTTTTACATAATTGTGGAAATAACTAACTAACTAATTAAATAAATAAACCCCCAACCCTTCCCTGATCATTCTTACCATGTTAAAGTAATTGCGAATTTTTGTTCCTTTGTCTATATCCCAAACAAAAATATTTCCATCATGACCTGCCGAAAGTACAATCCTTTGGTCAAATGGATGGGCTTCCAGAACAAAAACTTCATCATCGTGACCCTGCAATTAAAGCATGGTGAAAAAGAAAGTAATATTTCTCCATGTAATATCTCCAAACACGCTAGTATTTAGCATGAGGACATCTTAGTTCAGGCAGTCATCCATGACAGCTCAATTTACTGGATATTAGACTAGAACTGTACTTAGTCAACATTTCTGTCAGAGGCTTGGCATTATCTCTGCTCACTTTGTAAGCGCCTCGGACAGCTGAGATGGACAGCGATGGGGAGGAGGAGGAAATCAGCAGCAAGGACAGCTGCAGCCCTCTAATCTGGGCACAAATGGTGGCCTTCAAGGGCTCCCTTGTCAGCCAGCGATCACCGGGGTCTAGCAGCATCTTGGTCATCAGCTCCTTTCCCCATGATACACAGTCCTCTCAATAAATGTAAGACAGGTTGCATACTTCAAGACAAAACACTCTTCGTCAGGGGGAATGATGATGCAGTTTAGACTCAAATCAGTTTCAGAGTTGAACTATAACCATTTGGGATTCCCACTTGAATTTTACTCACAGATAAGCTGTGAAGAAGCTGCCCTGTGGATGAGTTCCACACTTTGAGAAGGAAATTGTTGACTGCAGTGATGACAGTGGCATCGTATCTATCCCAAGCCACCATAGTAACCTTCAGTTTAGTCACCTTGTCCTCCCCAGATGCTACATTGTTCCTAAGGAAATCAATAATTTAAAGAAGAAATAGATCAGTTACGACATACAGAAACATTTAACTGTGCTAATTCAGTATGAAATTAGGGACAGCATGGCTGCCACCACCGTGACTACTGGCTAATCCAGGAGAATGAAGGATGGCTTCTGCAACGGTAAAAACCAGATACAGAAAATATTCAGTACCACTAAGGTTTATAGAGTATTATTTCCTTAAAAAGGACAAGTTTCTTTTCTGTTCTTAAGCAATCACCCTTGCCTGTCCTGAGGCAGGCTGTCCCCCTGCAACCCAGGGAGGTCCATGGGGGAGCAGATCTCCACCTGCAGCCTGTGGAGGACCCCATGCCAGAGCAGGGGGATGCCCGGAGGATCAGGCATCCGGGCTGGATCCAGGCTCCAGGAGCTGGAGCAGGCTCCTGGCAGGACCTGTGGCCCCATGGAGAGAGGAGCCCAGGCTGGAGCAGGTTTCCTGGCAGGACTGGTGACCCTGTGGGGGACCCACGCTGGAGCAGTGTGCTCCTGAAGGACTGCAGCCCATGAAAGGGACCCACGCTGGAGCAGTTCATGAAGAACTGCAGCCCGTGGGAAGGACCCACGCTGGAGAAGTTCGTGGAGGACTGTCTCCTGTGGGAAGGACCCCACGCTGGAGCAGGGGAAGAGCGTGATGAGTCCTGCCCCTGAGGAGGATGAAGCAGCAGAGATAACGTGTGATGAACTGACCGTAAACCCCATTCCCCATCCCCCTGCACCACTGTGGGGGGTAGGTAGAGAATCTGGGAGAGAAGCTGTGACCAGGAAGAAGGAAAGGGTGAAGGAAAGGTGTTTTGAGATTTGGTTTTATTTCTCATTACCCTAACTCTGGTTGATTGGCAATAAATTAAGTTAATTTTCCCCAACTTGAGTTTGTTTTGCCCATGACGGTAATTGGGAGGGATCTCTCCCTGTCCTTATCTCGACCCAGGAGCCCTTTGTTATATTTTCTCTCCCCTGCCCAGCTGAGGTGGGGGGAGTGATAGAATGGCTTTGGTGGGCACCTGGCATCCAGCCAGGGTTAAACCTCCACAGACAGCTAACTTATTAAAAATGTAACTATATGAAATATAAAGAATTCTGCAAAGCAAAATGCCTAATGGATTTCTCCATTTCTGCTTTTTGTTATTGTGCATATTCAATTACAAGGCCATTTGCACAAGTCACTTGAGGATCTCAAAAAGAAAAACTCGAAACCCTAACTGAACCTGAGAACCAAATCACCATACCTCCCCTCTTACTTGAAAACTTAAGGAGAAGTACAATGTTAACAAAGATGCTGGACATATATATGTGATCAATGAGGTTCTAACTAAAACTTCTTTCTGTGAGATGAACTCTGTTTGACATTCTTACTTTGTATATAAAATACTAAATATTCCCCAACCATTAGAAAAGGGAACTACCAATGTAATAGTATTTTCTTTTGGGGCCTAAATAACTGTGTAACTTAACAGACAGAGACATGGCATTTTCAATACACAAAAAACATCCACTGAAATTAACTCAAAATGGAAGTAAATAAATAGTTTTCAATATGATGGAAGATTTTGGTTTTTGTGTAAATGTAGCTATGAAGTGTATTCTGTTTCGGTTTGGTTTACCCTGTCATTTTAGTAGCCATATCCAGGACCACACTCTTCCACTCTTGCTGCTGATAGTGCCATACTCTTGCTGTTCCATCTCTGCTTCCGCTGACAAATATTAAGCTATGGAGAAAAAAAAAAAAAAAGAAAAAAAAAGTAATGACATTCTGAATAAGGATACGTCACCACTGCTTTTGGTCTAATACCACATGCCCATCATAAGATCTTATTTTCTCACTATTCAGTAGCTTTGCTATGGAGTTTTCCATCCTCAGCAACAGTGTGGGCAAGCTAAATCCTGTGGCAAGAATATTTAGGAGCTTGGCAGAGGACTGTCATTCACCTTAGAAAAGGTCGCTACAAGCACTTACTTTTATGTTACTCTGCAACAAACGTGCATACACACACACGTACACAAGTATATCTATCTATATACTTGTATATATATGTATATATATAGATATACTTGTGTATATATACTTGTCTTACTCTATATATGCCCACACATAGGCATGTTTAACAACTCATAAAATATCCATCAACTACTGCCACAGGAAACAGGCAGCTACAGAATGCTGGCAAGCCAAGAGCACACCCATTCACACCAGCACAGAAGCTAGAATGCATTTAATCTTTTTTCAACACTTATTCTTTATATTGTTTGTGCATCTCTGATCTAGAGAATGTAATTAAAAGACAGTGAGGTTACAATTTTCATATCAGATATTGTACGGTACAAAAGAGTTTATATCCCACAACATTAATTACATTTGGTTACAGCTAGCAGATGGCCTTGGAATGACTTCAATGTCGTAATTCATACAAGCTGCACATTCCCTTTTTAATGACATCAGCAAATCTCTGGAGCAGTTCATAGCGGCAGCAAAGAAAGAGAAACTGCATGCCAGGAGTCTAGCATAAATTATAATACATTAACTTAGGGAGAGGGTGAAGACAGAGAAGGGAAATACCCAAGTTGAACACAAGTAGGTAGCCCTGCCCGTGAAGTTGAATACGAGTATTTTCTTTTTTAAACTCCTCCTTGTTTAAAAAATTCAAGCATCCAGCAAATGCATTTAGCTACATCCTAATTCTTTGGCTATCAAAGTCACAGAAATCATTTTTTGTTGAGAATTTTTGAAAAAGCTCCTCAAGTAATACATTTTCATAGGATGGCCAGCACCTTTAAAAGTATATTCCTCTTAGATACAAAATTACATGTAAAAGGCAAGACTATTCAATTTTATTTTAATAAGTGATTGTTTCCCCTTTTCAGTTTCCCTGATCAGATTTTTTTCATCATGATGAAAAATCGTTAAAAAATGCTTGTGACAAGTCTATTTTCTTTTTGGTTTTACTTCTTTATACTAAAATAAAAAGGAAGCTATCCCTTTTCCATTAAAAGCATCACTATAGCATGTAATTTTCAGTGACTATGTGACCTAATACCCCCACTGAGACCTGTACTCTCACAGTGCTTGGAAGGGACTGTTAGTACAATTATAGCAGTACATTCCCACATAATTTTACATGACAAAGATCTCCAAGTACAGGTGCAGTTCCACTGGCAAAGCTACAGTTTTGCTTGGAAGGCTCCTGCTTGCACATATCCCTTAAACCTCCTGCCAAGCAAAATAAGGACTATGAGCAAAAGCTGGCATAAACCCATTTACATTAACATGTTGATCACTAATCAAAGCTTGTCACGCCACTCTGCAACACAGCTGCGCTGCAGAAGTTTGAGACACAAACATGCCTATAGGCACCTTTATATGTTTTATCATGAGCATCCTGACTTTCATTGCTGCATAAGAGAGAGCATCCTGACTTAGCACAGTTTTAAAAACTGAAAGCTCTGCAGGTTGGAACAGTTCGCTTCATAAACTTTAAGACCACATGATTACTGTTATCATCTAAACTAATTAACTGGAAATTCATATATTTGCCTAGAAATTCACATATTTGCCAGGTATGTCATCAGAGATAAGTAAATTATTATGAACAATAAAGCAGACCAATTAACCAAGGACTGCAAGTTCAGAGAGCATGTGATGTGCGTGTGGAGTAACTGTCCTGTATTCTCAGTTCCAGAAACTGGTCAAAGTACTGTAGCTCATCATTAGTACATAAACGAACACAGACTCACACAGTCTTCAGTCCAGGAAAAGTTAAGATTAACCCACTGAATATGACACGTGGTAATGTTAAGCTATCCAGATGTACTGGTAACTCAGTGAAGACTAAAGATGGTGGGTTGCAAGGAGACACCACAAAAATATGGTAGGACACTACTAAGTATTACATAAAAAAATCCAAATCCTTATGAAAAGCTAAATAATTGTAATGAGAAGAACATATGTAAAGGAAAGTTTTAATCTCAAATGCAGACAAATTAAGCAGCGGAATTTTATCTACTAAGCATCTACTACTGGATCCAAATTTGGGATGTGAGGATCAACTGCACCTTTACATCCCATTGAAGAGCTATTCTTTGCTTATTCCCCCTTGGAAGTAAGTCAGGTTTTTGGGGGTTGTTTTTTTCTGGCAATTTCGGAGTTACAAAAATACAAGATGAGGGATGAAGGTCTGTTTATTCATTATATCATGTTTATCACTCTAGAACCTCACAGAAGTTGAGCTCTTATGAATTGTAAGTGTGTTTATGAAAACACTCCTCCCACATTTTTGAGAACTCTGAGCATCAGAAGAGACAACTGGCTTTTTCAATGTGCCCAGAGAGGGACTTGCAGAAGAAATCATTCACCAAGGAATGAAATGAGACAGATAGTAAAGGGTGGATGGCCTTATGTTTCAGCAACATATCAGCAATGTCATATTATTTGGAAAATGTTTTCAAATTATGCTAATCACTGGCTGCTTTCTGGTCCCCAGCTGGTATAAATGATACAGATAACATATGCAAGAGAAGTAGATTTTAACAAAAAACCCCAAACATATACATAATCTATCAACAACACTATCAGCTTCAACATGATTCTCATATGGATCATAAGTAAGAGCACAGTAAAGTAATGAAAAAAAAGACAAAAAACTCACCAAAACAAATAACCCCAAGATAAAAGGTAGTCCTATAGTTCCATGTTTTCATTATGCATGATACTCATCATTTACATGCCACTATTTCCTTGATTTCCTTCCATTTCACTTCTGACAACACAGCAAGTCTTATTTCCCCTTCCATGTTTATCTTCTTTTCATAAATGACTGCACTGAGTTTGTACATCCTTTTGGTCAGTGCAGACAGCATTGCCCAGATGCTAATCTAAGAGCATACTTTTTTGGAAGTCAGTGTCACATTCCCATACTACTTACTACAGAAAGGACAGAGCAAGAGCAGTTGGTAAAGAAGTGGCATCTGTGCCCCAGTACAGAAACAAGGGAAATATATCTCCTTTGAATGTAAAAGCTACCAAAAATGCTACTGTCATTGGTAGCTTGGCTTCCCCTTTGCCTCTAACTTGGCCATCAGCACTGCCTACGGCTGGCAAACAGACGTGTGCTACAGTCACCATGCTACCCCTTTCGCTTCCTGCAGCTCCAGAAAAACGGATGCCCAAAAGTCACTAATTCAAACAACAGCCACACAGATAAACAAACATGTGTATTTGTTTATTTTTCATCTTGCTCTAACAGGACTGAAATGATAAAGCCAACAAGGTTTTTGCCCCCACATTTAACCTGATGTTCTAGTTAAGAAAAAATAAGAAAGAAAAGTAAATGAGAAACCAAATCCCTGATCCCATTATAAACAATGAATATACTCAGATGTTTTACCAGGTAAAAGCACCTCACAAGAGAGGCTCCTTTCATGAAGGTCAGACCACAGCTCCTTGCACACTTACTTGTCTAACCATCTGTGTATGTGTAACAGTTCTAGCTTTTGCTTCAAAGTACATTTATTATAATGCTCTTACCCCAGAAGTAACCCTTTCTGTATTTAACAAGGCTACCTGTGAAGTAAGACACTCTTACACAGAAAAGATACAAAATTTGGTTTCCAATTTGCTCAGTTTAAAAAAATACAAAACAAAAGCACAGTTACAGAACATTTTTGTTGTTACAGCAAAAGACAGCAAGTCCAAGTTTGTGGATATGACACACATCTTGCAATTTACTTTAAACAATATGTCTAGATTAATCAGAGCCCATTTGGTCCTGTTGCACCAAATACTCTCTGGCAAGTTATTTCGAAAATTAAATACCATACTTCTCATGTCAAAATCCCAGGACAGCCACTCACCTGTCACCATTGTTACAGAACTGGACTGCAACCACTTTGTCCTAAATAGGAGAGAGGAAAAAAAATAGTAGTAAGTGCTTTGTAAGCTGAAACACTCACCAAAAAGATCTTAATGAGGAGCTTCTATTCAGCAAATTGCATCTTCCCATACACCTCCTACAACATACTATCTTACAAATTCAAGAACAGGAAAGTCACATTTGAAGCTAAAACTTGCCCAGACATACTGTGTTAAACACTGAAATAGAAAACTTCAGAGAGGTGATGGTTTCGCGTTGCTCCAGAAGTAGCTCAGGGACAGAAACGATTTCTGACTCAGTCTCCCTGACACTTAGACCTTCAGGAGGAAGAAGCTGCAGCAGCCCTGGTCTTGCCTGAGCACAGCCTTCCTGCACAGTGCCACAGGACCCTACACACCCCGGGGTAAGCTCTGCCTGGGGAACTCTGCACCTTTTAGACTCCACAGAGTCAGCAGGAATAAGGAACCTCGGGAGCTCACACGGCTTGGTAGGTACAGCACTCGACAAGATGGAGAAAGAATCACTTAACCGAATAAAGGATCACAGCAGGTTTGCAATTTTTAGACCTAAAGTTAAAGCGCATCAAAACATTTCATCAAAAAAAATGCAAACCTCGGCTTTATTTCCACTTTTAAATTGTTAAGAAACAAATGTTAGGTTTTAGACATGGTTTTGAGTTTTTTTTTTAATTTTCCTAAATACTTGTGTTGGCTAAGTGCATTTGCTATCTTCACTCCCACTGACATCTCTAGCTCCTGATAACCACGTGCCCAGTTCGGGATTTTTTATCAAGAGTGGCCTGACAGCAGTCTGTGGTAGGAAGAAGAGCAGACTTTCAAAAATTAAAGGAATTAACATTTTATTCCAAATCTGAACTGCTGAATATAGAAAACATTTTTTCTTTTGTGAGCAAAATACTTGTTAGATTTGTTGGTTTGGAGCTTTAAGACCTAAATGTGAGACCCATGACTCCCACTGAAGTTCAGTGAATCAATTTAGACCTCAGCTTTAATCCATAAAATATTGTTAAGGTGGGCAGCTGGGCTATTAAGGTTCAAAGACAAATGCTCTGAACTCCTCACAAGTGACAGCCCTATCAGCGTTGCTATAAGCTTGCCTTTCTGATATATTGTTTACCATGCACATAATAAATAATGCCATCATCACCTGCTCTTGGTAACAACTAAGAAATGAAGAAAGATTTGATATTGCTTTAGTGATGCTTCTTTATGGGGTTTCATTAAAACTGAAACATTCAACAGTTTTAATAAAAGCTATCAAGACTCAAACTCAAAAACTAACATTGAAAGTCATTGTACAGATATTTTACATAGTTTGAGTTTTTACAAGAACTCTTCTGCATTACCTGAGAAAGGATGCTTTTAAGCTTGCTTTATTTTCTAAATGAAATTACCATCATGATCCAAAGTTTGACTGCACACTCTAAAACCAGAACTACTTTGTTTTTTCTTGTTATGTGGATTTGTAGTCACAACTAAAGTTAAATACTCAAGAGTAAATTTAATAGGAAAAATCACGTCGTGCATGAAAACTGCTTTAATTCTTCATTCCAACACAGACTTTCTTCAAGAATATGGGAAAATCATCTAGTCCCTCAGTTTCCTGGGGAAATGAAATACATAAAGCATATTTTGCACACATCTCCTGCCTCAGAGGAATTTAAAAATAAACATACCACAAATTTTCAGGCATTTAAATACCAGAGTGTTGAGAGTCAGCTCAACTCTAAAGACAGAAAACAAGCCAAATAGGATGTACGAAGTTCCTGAAATAAGGTAAAGCAGGGAAAAAAAATATTTGCTTTCCAGTCTGTCTCTTACCGTATGAGATTCTAACTCAGCCATTTTCTCCGGAGATTCTGAGCCCAAATAATAAATTCTTATCACGTGGTCAGTACTACCTGTTGCAATGAACATGCCACCTAAGAAAGACAGTGTTTTCTGTGAGAAGAAAAGCCATCCAAGGAACAACTGATTTTAATTACTGCTTTATTGTCAAAGCAGCAAACTACAGTTTTAAACTGAAAATTTCAATGTAATCAAAACATATGTCCTGAACAAAGCGGGTAACTGACAAATTCTGCTTTGATCTGTATTTTCTCAGACCATATCAGCTTTGAACTATGAGCTCTACAATATTTTCCAGCTGCAAACCTTTCTGACCAAAGGAAGAGAATATTGCACATTACAACATTCATCCAACAAACTATTCTGCTTTCCCTCAGAAATTAACACAGCACTCTTCATCAGCCTATGTGAAAAATTAGTTGGGGAATAGTTTCATGTTCTCACTGGTAAATATAAAAGAAAAGATTTAAGCGCATCTTCAACATCTGTTTGACACACATCAGAGAAATTATGGCTGAATCAGGAGTCAGTGATTAGGCTACTTTCTTGTAAAGTTTGTTCTATTTATTTACAATATTGCACAAAAAGGGCACTATTGTGTAGCTTACTGCATTGAAATGGGTTTAGTTATTTCAGGATTTCTCGTTCTAAAAAAGGAATGTGGGCAAGACTCACACAGCTCTAGAACAGCTCTCAATTTCAGATAGCAAAAATTAATGAGAAATTACATAATTTTGTTTGTAAAAATCACTATTTTTGAGAATTCAAAGCCACAACAAAGGATGTCAGTTAAGCTGACATTTTCAAACACAGTGAATTGATCCTCCTAGAACTTAGCCAAATTTGGAAGATTAGCAAAAGTGTAACCTTCGAACAGAGGCCACCTGTCTGCCAGATTTCAAGAACTCTTCACTCAAAAACTTTACAAGATAAAACCTTAAAAGGATGTTACAAAGAAAAGTCTCTGATGCGCAAAACAACAGACTGAAAGCATAGTCTTCCCTGGAAGTAAATTAAGACATTTTATCTTAAATTATAGAAAAAAATAGAGAAAAAGCAGCTTGAGGCAGACGCTTAGCATGCAAAATTTCAAACAATCACAATTTGACAGTGCTATGATTAACTGAAAAGGGGTTTTACACCATTTGTATTAAAAAAGAAGCAACAGTCCTGTCATCAAACGAACTTTCAGCTACCTTACAATGCATACGTACCGGAACTGAAAGATGAACAAGATATCTGAACACCGGGCCTGGACCTCTCTGCAAATTTTACAGGGCGATCCCTACATGCAACAACACAACATTTTTACTTTTCATTACTTTATTCCGATGCCATTCAACAAGAATAGTGCACTGCAGCTCAGCAGGTTAAGGTCAGTTTGCCCATCCTAAGCCTCTCCATTTCAGAATTCTCACCTAAGCTTGCTAAAACTTATTTTTCATTTTAGTAATTTTCCTCCTTAGTTTAGTAAGAAAACTATCATCTTCTAAATTGGAAAGACTGTTTAACTTATTTATCACGATACTCACCAATCCAAATCTATTTAAAACAGAACCTGGCAAACCATTATTCTAATAACATTTACTCCCTATTAAGTATGAGTTTGATGCCGACTACATATGTGTGGTGTTCTGATTAAAAGCAAATAAATTCTTCTGCCTGTACATTTTGGACAAGGATTTAGTCCTAAACATAAAAGCTGAAAGTTCTTCCACAACTCTGGCTTGCAAAGCACAAAACCTAGAAATAATAGCCCTGATCTCTGCCTCCCCTCTGGGTTGTAATGCCATAGACTCCCTGAAAGCACTCCCTGCCCCACACACTGGTACGGCACTCCTGCGCAGTGTGTCTGTGGGAGAACATATCGCAAGAAACTTGTTTATTGAGAAAGAACATGCCCTTATTTAATTATCTCAGCATTCCTCTCCACGCTAAAACTCAAAATAAATTCGTCCTTTATTCAAGATAATTATAATTATCTAAACAGGCTTACTTAAATTTCATGGTGTTAGCGTGCCACTGCCAGAAACAGATTGTTCCGTCAGCACCAGTAGAAGTGAGGTATCGTGTTGTTCCTTTCCTTGCCGGAGAGAACTAAAAATAAAGTTGTAACAGTCAAACCAACTAATTTCTTTCTCCCCTTACATGCTGGAAACTTGTAAATGGATGTTGATGCGAATCTTTTTCATGAACATATTAGCTTTCTCGACGGGAGTACAGAAAGCAATATGAGGGATAATCACAGAATCTGAACTTCCATAAAAATAAAGCTGAGGAAATGGAAAACAACTACATTTTGGCTAGCAAGTCTTTGTTTCTACCACACAAAAGTTAGTAAACTGGAGAAATGAAACAAGCCTAGACCTTTTTAATGGGGCAACAAGATGAGGAAATACTTCTTTCTGTGATAGAACTGGATCAAATATGGTAACAAAGACAAAAATGATTCCTGCATCCAAGCCCAACAAAAACAAGCAGCACAGCAGGACTCCCACTCCCTCCCTCTTCCTGAACCTCTCCTCTGCCTCTCTAAGGAGTAGGAAATCTTTTCATTCTGAAGTCTGTCACTTTAATTTCATAACTGCAGCAATACCTTTAATCCTCTGGCTATCTGGTATTTGATAAAGGGATCAAGCACCGGTTCCTCAAAAAGCCATGACTGATTGTGATTATTCTCTAAATTACTGGAGTTTTACAAAAAGCTTGTGAGTGATGCATTAACATATCACATTAACAAATAATATACAAAACTACGTTGTAAAATATGTCTCCAAAACAATCACCTTAAAGTAACTAACTTGTGGCATAGTGAAAATCAGATGAAATTGGAAATATAGGCAAGAGGGGGAGAAATGAGACTCCCAGGGACTACTGTCATGTTGGAGAAGACTATGATGAATCAAAGGCAGCAAGGCTCCAGAAGAGAGGGATTCTCATTCCCCATGTGTTCTCCCCTCTATGGGCATAACCTGCCAAATTGCAGGCATTGTCTTTTTTATCCTGGAATTTTGTTTTGTTGGAGGTTTCTGCCTGGCAGTTGTGGGGTTTTTTTAAAGCAAATAAACTGCAAATTACTAGCCCTTATTGACTGCGCCACCTCTAGACAACTGGGTGCCAGCAGTTTAGTCTTTTTTTCTTTGACCTGCTCCGCTATTGCTCACTGGGCACTTGCCACACAACTGAAACTGCACGGGCACAAGCAGAGATTCTCTGCAGACCCTGATCTGTGCTGTACTGAGGCTGCTGCTGTGTCCATGTATGGTACAATATCCAGAATGTCTCTTTACGGCACAGGCTAGGATAACGAGCAAATAAGCAATGTGGAATAAGGATTTTCAGCTGACGGTATTCCTCTGAAATACAAACATTCTCTGCGAACACACAACTGTTGGTTCAACCGCTACGCAAGGACTACTACCAGAGATGCCAGCCTTGTCTCCCTGGCTCAGCTAGTTGATCTGATGCTCTCAGTAACCATGTATTTGCTAGATCTAAGGAAGCAGCAACGGGACCGCATAGTTAAAGGCAGCTGGAAGAAGCAGGATCATCCCCTCAGGCAGTTGTTGGCCACTGCACAGGACTGAGTTTGCCAGG
>JANVCT010000033.1:22275896-22289442 GCA_026770115.1 Aviceda subcristata | reverse complement strand
AAGTGCTTGTAACCCCGCGAGCTGTCTAAGCAGGAAAAATTCCTAGCAGCTGTAAATGACCAGGTGGTTTTTGTTATTGTTGGTGTTACAATTGCGGGCGGCTACGTCCCTGTCGAAGGGCCCGATTCTGACCCCGTGTCCCCAGGAGCCCCCGGCTGGGATCGAGTTCCCTGTCCCCAACCTTTTCCAGCTGCCCAACCCAGCCCTTCGCGCGAGATGGCCACGGCCGCTGCCGCTCTGGGGGGCCGCGGTGCTCGAAGGGGCTCTCGCCCCAGGAATGCCACCCCATCTTTCCTCGTGGGGCTAATTCAGCAACTTCAGATCTCGCTAAATTTTTTTAAACGATCCTTTGAGGGTTGGTTTGTGAGTGGGGGGCGGGGGGAAGGGGGTAGGACCCAGTCCCGCATTTTTCACTTCTCCTGGAAGCGCCCGTGAACCTCGCAGCCTGGGCACACGGTGTCCGACTGCGACTGGGAATTCATCCCCTCTCTCCCTGCACAGCTGGACGTGCCAATTTTACCGGAACTCCCTCAGCTAAGTATATCATTTAAATAAAACTACATCCCTGTGTATCCCGTACCCTTTCTCTGTTAAGTTGTGAGGGGCTTTACATGTTTTAATTCTGTGTGTCGGTTTTACAAAAATATTAGCTCTTTTTGTGAAGGAGCATGCAGGGTTCGCAAGAGTTTTAAAAAGTGCTGCTTTTTTTAAATAAAAAGAAGCCTAAAAATTGTTTGAGGTATTTTTTATATTTATTGATATCCGTAACATGTAGGTGTTGTAAATAAGCTCATTAATACTTTTTAAGTACAGTCCTGTGACAAATAGAAATGAAATCTGAATTACTGCATGAGGTGAGGGATTAGAAAACTATCTTGTATGAGTTTTCCAACAGGAGTGTGAGTTTATAACAGACTTTCTAAATCGCTAATAAAACTAATGCTCCAGTTTGACCATGAGGAAAACGGAACGGGCTCTGTGTGTCACGCAGTAACGCCAAGATGACAAAACTAAAAAGAAATCAAGGAGAAGTCGTCCCCTTCACCATGCTCTTTAGGTACCTCTCCCATATTCTCTTTCAAGCATCTTTTCCAAACAAGAAAGCCCTACTCTGTTCAACCCCACAAGGGGATTTTTGCAGACCGCTACTCCCTCCCCTTGTTTTTTTCCACCTTTTCTGGGTATCCATCCTGCGAAGAGAGGGTGGAACCACGTGGGCACAGCACAGGCTCATGCGGTGCCATAACAACACTTGTTTTTATTTGTTCTCCGTGTCCTCCCTCGTAATTCCTTATGGTCTGTTTGCCTTCCAGCTGCCTCCGAGTGCCGTGGGTAGCTCTGTGAAAACGTCAGCGCAGTGATGCCAGGATCTTCTCAGCCAGCGACAGCAGGTCAGAGCCCGTCCCTACCTGCTTGTAGCGATTTGCATGATTTTGCGTCCGTCAAAGTTTAGTTTCGCTTGTCCTTCTAGGCCTTAAATCTCAGGCCTGATTTAGACAAGGGGTTTCAAGCCAGGGTTGAGTAGGCTGACAATTTCACATTTGAGCACTTTGCTGGAACTCTCAAAATGCTGTCCCATACAGGAATTTTGTTCCCATTGGTTTTATTTATTCAGTTTAAAGCATCTTCTAGTGATCCTCAGCTTGAGATGACCTCTCCATCTTATACCTCATAAAGAAAGCCTTTAACGTGGAAACCTCCATGAATTCCTCTGTAGTAAACAGTGACCCATGTACTTCATTAGTGCTCGTACTTCCATCATTTAGTGGACATACACATTCTCCTGTAGCCTTCCAGCTTCTTATCTTTGGGAAGAGCCTTCCCTCTGATATCCTCAGGAGTTCAGTTTTCAGAATCTCCTTGTTCTTATTTTTTTGGCCTTAACTTTTTAGGGCTTGAGATGTAGCCTGCTAGAATACATTTGCTCTGTCATCTCCATTTGGAGATGACTTACATTCTTGGAAGGTCCCTTAAAGCTTTTCTTGATAGAAGGACTAATTTAATTTAATCTCTGGTAAAGTGTTTTTCAACACCTGCAAGTACTTGCCCTTTTGGCTGTTCCCTTTCGTTTCTTTTACACCAGTAAAAGAGTTTTTCTTTAGAGTTTGTGAACTCCCCGAGTTCTGTGTGGCTGAGTGCTGGGCTGGTATCTGGTGGAAAATAACACGCAAGGCCAGTAGCCGTGAGGTGAAGCTGTGAAGGCAAATGGTGGCCATAAAGACAGAACTCTGTCATCGATCTTTATTTTCCCACAGTGTTTCATTCTTATCGCTGGATTGTAATGAGATAAGCATGGAAGGCAGTTGCACAGACTATAGAGGTGAAAAAGCATCTCCTCTTTATTCTCCACATTCTCCATTAAGTCTAAAGGATCCTGCCATTCTCCTGTTGAGGATCCTATTGTCTCCACGTGTTTTCTGACATCTCTCTGGACAACTTTCTCCCCTTGGTTTCTGTGGCAGTCTAGTAGATCTCAGTCTCTTTTTTTTTTTTCCTTTCTTGGCTCCTTTCTCCTGTTTGGGTGACTTAGTTTTCTACAGGTAACATCTTTCAGACCTTGGCCTTTCTTCCAAACCCTTCTTCCCATCTTGACTTTGTTGCTGCCGCCTATCAACTATACCAGCCCCCCGTGCCCTTGTATTTGTGCTTTTTATCTTTGCTGACTCTTTCCGAGGTACTTCTAGAGCAGCTGAGGAACATTTCCTCGGGAGATACACTGCACCCTTAAATGGGAAAAATCCTGTCGGGAGCGATGCTCACCTCTCGGCACAGGTTTTTATTCACCGCTGGCTGAATGCATCAGGTTCGAGCAAACACCAGAGAGATGCTGGGAGCTGAGCACCAGCAGAGGAATTTAAAGAGGACAGCGGCTCGTGAGATGCTCTTGAAAAGTCTCATCTTGTCTTTCTTCCCAGCATGTGGAAAAACAACCCAGGCTGCAGCACTCCCCTTCTTGTCGGGAGAAGAAAGCGACAGGACAAAAACTCTTGCTGGAACTTTCCTCCTGCAGTGCTTCCCTCCTGTCCACCCTGAGGACAAACGGTGTGAGCCACGGTCATCTTTGGGGGGCGAGGGGGACCCATCCTGCTGCCTCAGCGCCGTCCCGCGGGGACGCAGGCATCCCTGAGCTGGGCGCTTTGCTTTGTTCACTTGCAGCCCCACCCGCCTCCTCAGCCAAAAATGAGATTTTTCACCAACTGCGAAAGTCTCCTGCTCGTGGTTCAATATTAATTTGGGCAATTTGTGCCCAGACTCTGAGGAGTTACCTTGTGCAGGAATCCGTGCGGCAGCCCTGAGGTCCAGCCCCATCCGGGGTGACGGAGTTTGTTTCGTTTGACAATATGGATTTAATGAACAGGCTGCCCGGCACTGGGAACCATTTCCCTCGAATAGCTGCTAAATAAATGATGGGACATTTTCCAGTGCAATGCTGCAACCACCCAAAATACCACTATAAAATTCACAGACGCAAACCAGAGTGACTGCATTAAGCAAGGCTTAGGGGGATTATCGAATTAAATTGGTTGCCCCTTCCACCCTTCCCCCAGTCAAAGACATTAGAAATCTAAATACAAAAAAGGGTGTTAAAACAACACAATGGGCTTCGCTAAAACCTATAAAAGCAAAGAAACTCATTGTTAAGGCTGTTGCTTTATTCTAGACTGCTATTGTGTTCAGGCACGGCGTTGTGTTTCGGAGGGTTTTCTATCGGGGGGCGGCAGAGCCCTGGGTAATCTTACGGACCGCAGAAACTGCCGGGGCTCTGGTGCTCCCGGAATGACTCTGCTTCCGTAATTCCCCTGCGAAAAGGGATGCAACATAACGGCGTACGGCGCAGGACCGTTGCCTCCGCCGCCGAATCCTTCTGCCCGACCTCGGCACTCGTTATTCACTGCCCGCTGTTCCCGGCTCCGGCCTTTTCCCGGGGACAGCAGCGTCACGAGCATCCTGCTCGTCGCGGGGAGAGTTTGTGCGGTGAAAGCTTTGCTTTAATCTGTGCTGGATTTATCCAGACGCATCCGTCTCTGGAAGTCTTACGTGGGTCTCGGGTCTTCTACATGCACGTAAGCCTTGATTTGTTAATCTGGAAATGGTTTATTCAAAATTAAAGCAGAGGAAAAAAAAAAAAAAACAAACCCAAACAATCCTTTCAAACTGCTTTGCTTGAACGGCTTTGACTGTGCAGTGGAACAAGTGCCCAGGCTCTCAGTCATGTATATGGTCTGGCACCCATGTAAGAGGTTTTAGGCTAGTATGTGGCACACTGTGCCTGCTTTAATTAAATGAATTATAGCAAAAAAAGCATTTCCAATTTAAATTCAAATATTTTAATATCTTAATGATATGATTTGTTTAAATATTTAATACATAAATATACAAAATTAAATATTAATTTCCAATACATTTACAGAACCCCTTCCACCCAAATGACCACAGTAATATTTCCTTACCAGGGAACCCCTTTTCTTTACATCTTTCTTAACATAGAATCATAGAATCATTTAGGTTGGAAAAAAGACCTACAAGATCATCGAGTCCAACCGTCATCCCTGCCCACTAAACCATGTTATATAGTACCCCGTCTGTGCACTTTTTGAACAGCTCCAGGGATGGCGACTCAACCCCTTCCCTGGGCAGCCTGTTCCAATGTCTGACAACCCTCTCAGTAAAGACATTTTTCCTAATATCCAACCTAAATCTCCCTTGCCTCACTTGAGGCCATTTCCTCTCGCCCTATCTCCAGCCACCCGACAGAAGAGACCAAAACATCATTACGGACCCTTGTGCTTAAAGCCTTTATTTTAGCACAGCTGTCTTAGTACATAAATATATCCATCAGGCGTGGGGTAACGAAAGGAGACACCTGGGTAGCAACAAATAGGTTTTGCAGAGATTTTAAGCTCTTTGGGGCAAACGGGGGTTTGTTCTTGCCCGCGGCAGAGCCGGGAGGAGGACCGCCGAGCACAGCGGCACCACCGCCAGATGAGTGGTGGTAATAAGTGCTAATTAGTCAAGGCATCGGGTTATCTCCGACCTTCTCAAAGTCTTACTGCGAGGGCTGGGGGGGCAGGCTAAGAAATGAGCAGAGGAACCTGTTTTTGGTCCAGGATTTGCCCTGGTCCCGGCCATCCTCTCTGGGGTCCCGTGTCCCCCCCCCGTGCCGTAGCAGAGAGCAGCGATGCTTCGGCGTGCGGATCGGAGCTGAAGTTTCCAGGTATTTTGCACCACCCTGGGAAGCCGCTGTCCGGGAAGGGGCTTGGGATGCTGAGCCTTTGTGACAAGTCTAGCCTGGAAGAAAACCCAAACGGCGGTGGTTCAAAACCTGACTGATATTACTATGGCAACAAAATAACCCACCTTTAAATAAAAAGTGCATTGGAAAGCAACCTTACGTGCTCAGGGAACAGATAAAGAAAGATCCTATATTTTTTATATTTTTTTTTTAGCTTCCTGAACTCTTGACCTATTTACCAGACGCTGATGCAGACATAAAAAAGAAATCCACTTTCTATCAGCCATGAAACGCAACCGAATCTCCAGCACTACAAGAAACTCCCCGGGGGATGCCACCAGTGTTATAAACTGGGTTAGTTTATACCCCCCCCTGCTGCCTGACCTGCCCTTTAGCTTTACGGTCAGGGGGTGAGCAGGGTCCCACCTCGGCATCCCTGAAGGAACAAAATATTCCCTCGGCCCCATCTTCTAGCCAAGCCCGCCTGTGGGAGCTGGTTAACGGCCCGAGGCCGTCACCGTACCGTTAACGGGAAGAGTGTGGTGTTCTGGGCTGAAATAAGCTGGAATGCGAGCCAACCCAGTAATGAGCTGTGCAGGCCTTTTTGCCTTCCTTTTCCTCCCGGGCTGGCATAGAAGATCCCCTCGCTTGCTGATGTGGACGATTTTCGATTAAGACGAAATGAAGGAAATCCCTGGAGTTTTTTTAATCAAGAGTGTAGCCGAGCACTGCCTTTTTTGTCTTTAAACGAACTTTCCTTGCACACGGGAAGGATAATATCTACTTCCATCTAGCGCCGCTGGACGTGGAGCTTTCTTTTGGCTCTTTCCCTCACCTGAGGTTTTCAGGAGGTAACGGAGCGGGCGAGAGTGTCGCGGCAGGACAGAGGGGCCGCCGCACGGCCCCCGCGCTGGGCCGAGCCCCAGGGTCCCGCCGCGGGCGGGAGGCGGCCACCAGCCCATCCAATTACCCGCGGGTTTTGTCTCAAAAACGCTCTGGGAAACCCCTACGGTGTGAAGGCTCACCAGCACAGATCTTCGTAGCAACAGAGAGGGAACAGGGACTAGATGTGGCAATACGACGGGCGCAATCATTGCAGCGACCCAAAATACGAGCGTCTCGCGCGCACTCGGTGAGAGCCACGGTTAACAAGGAGGGTGAGCGTGGGAGACCGCAAGAAATAGCATTTTCCTGGGGTTAGCGGGTGCACGGCCTCGTGGCCGTACCTAGCAGCACTGCCTCGTTACGTTACCTTCACCCCAAAGTGGAAAGGGCTGTTACTGGGGCTGAAATCGTGACCCCCCCCGGCGAGACACGTGGCCCCACCAGGGAGGTGCCGAGGCTGGTGATGCTGCGGACGCGCGGCTGACGGGGGCTGACGTCCCGCCGCCCAAAGGCCGTTGAGCAGCCCATGGGGTGTTAAATTCAGCTCGTTATGGCAGGGCGGGCCTTGATTGTGTTAGAAATACTGGGTCTGCAGACTGTACGGCATGGTGTAACTCTTCCAAACCCAAAAGAACCGCACCAAAGTGCCGTCTCGGCATCGAGCTCAACCCTAGCTTTGTGCCCGTGCATTTTGGTGTTCAGCACGTGGTAGTGAGTTGGAATCTTTGCGGCTCGGAAGAGGCTGGTCTTACTTGTGTAGAGCGTGTTGTACAAAGCCAACTTGCCAAAGGTACCTGGTAAGCCGGGGAATAAAAAAGAGCAGAAGTAAGGGGTTTTTGTGAATTCACTGCAAACGCAGAGCTTCCAGCCCCGGGGTACAACTGGGAGGCGTGCTCCTCTTCTCGCTGGTCGGTCACGGCCTCGGCTGGTTGGGCACCCAGCACAGACGTCGTCAGCTGTTGGAAACGTGCTCCAACATCACAGCATCACCGCAACGTCACCGCAACATCACCAGAACGTCACCGCAGCATCACCACAATGTCACCGCAACATCACCACAACGTCACTGCAACATCACCACGTCACTGCAGCATCACCGCAACATCACCACAATGTCACTGCAACGTCACCGCGACATCACCGCAACGTCAGTGTAACATCACCGCAATGTTATCACAACGTCACTGCAACGTCACCGCAACGTCGCGACAACATCACGGCCGCGGCTCAGCCCCTGCCCTTTGCGTTTTTCCTCCTCCGAGGAGCTCGTTGCTCCGACTTCAGTGCTTTTCTCCTTCTCGACCCATCCCCTCTGCACGAGTCCGTGCCCTGTGTTTGTCAGCCACGCCCTCTGTGTTTGTATTTAAGGATATTTTCTGTCTTGTCTTTGCTCTACCCGAGTGCTGGGCAAGGTGCTGGCAGAATCCATTCAACGGACGCTGTACGCTCACTGCTGCTCCCTTCCCTGCTGGGCCAGCTATCTTGTCAAAAAATAAATTAGTTTGCTTTGACGGCATTTATTCCTGACAAATCCGCACTGCCTGCTATTTTATCGTTTTAGTAATCTCCAGGATCTCTGTAAGTTGCCTGTTTAACATTCTTTACCCACTCCCTTCCCAAGTATCGGAGCTCGGCTGACAGCTCTGCGATTCCCCGCTCCCCGGTTGTGAAGACGGGTGCCGTGTCCGTCCGTCGGAGCCCTGGGGACTTCCCTGTCACCTTTTGGTGGGATGTGGCGGATGACCCCCGCAGCCATGTCCCTGTCCGGGCGGGAACGCTCTCCGCTTCCCGCGCTCCTCGTCCCGCCGGTCCCAGGCGGAGCTGTCGCAGCTGCGTCTCCCGATTTCCCCCCAGCTTTTGTAGTCTCTGCTCCGGCTGAGGTCTTCGTCCCCCTCACGGGACATCTCCCACCCCAGTTTGGGAAGCCTGCCCCCCGTTCCTTCTGGAAAGGAGCCGGCACGTGTTTCCCTTTATCTCTGCGATCCTTCGGGTCGTCCCGCTGCGGCCGGCAGCTCCTCGCAGGCGGGATTCCCTCGCTGACGCCAGCTGTGTCCCTTCCCGACGGGAGCGACCGAGTCCCGCGGGTTCCTGATGTCGGGGAGGGAAGCGGGACGGATCCCACGATGAGCGTCTCTGTTCAAGCCCCCGCTTTCTTCGCGAGCGTTTCTGCGTGTCCCCCCCCCGGCTCTGCCTTCCTTCCGCAACCTCCCGGGAGGCAGAGGGGCTCCCAGCCCCAGCTCGGCGCGAGCCGGACCAGTAGAGAAACCCAGTTGCTATTTTACTATTATTTTTGCTATTTGAATAGCAAAAATATTTAGGAGAATTCCTCTCCTAAAGGAAAGGCAAGTGGCGGAAGCACCACGTTCAACAGAAAATGAATATTATCGTTAGGAATTTAGCCCCTGATCTCTAAACCCCAGAAGGGGATGATTAACCTAATTGCTCTCCTGGCTTTGCTGGTGCAACTGGGAGAAGACAGGAGAGCCAGGAGCAAGTTGGGGGTCCTGCCCGGCCGCGCTCGCTGAAGGTTTCTTCTCTTCGTGGACGTTTCTGTGGCGGACGCTGCCCGTCTTCGTCGCGGAGCATCCCTGATGGGGCTGCGAGGGCAAGGCTGGCAGCTGAGCTCTGCCCCGGTTTTCCGGGTCTTTTCTTATTTCTTTGGATTTTAAAAAAAATAACCTTGCGCGCCTTACCGTGGCAGGGCAGTTTTTTCAATGTAAGGACGAACAAGAAATCAGCGACTCAGCCTTCCAATGCATTTTATACCCGTTTCTTAATGGTGTGATGCCAGCACCATTTTCATGTTCAGCGTTGGCCTGAAATCACGCTTGAAATTTGGAATTAAATCCCCTTTGTATAGTAAATGGGCTTAGTGCGGTGGTGCCAATCAGCCTGCCTGCCCCCCTCCTTTTTTTTTGGGGGGGGGGGGTATTTTTCCAGAAAAGAAAGAGCCCACTCATCTGACATAATTTGCTAAGATTCTCTACTCTAGTAACCGAAATAAATCGGGCTATTAAAGCCATCCTTAGGAGCAGATGCCGGCTGCTTCGGGGACGGCGAGGCGCTGCCGCCGCTCCCCCCGTCCGCCGTAGCACCTCGGCCCCGGCCCTCGCTGCCGCTGCCCCTCAGCTTTGTCTTTATTCTCCCGTATCAAAAAATCCCCATTAAAAACAGAAGTTAATAGGCATTTGCTACGGAGCAGGAAAACCCTGTAGTTGCTGGGAACTAAAAGTTATTCTGACAGACGTGAGATCCCGCGTATTAATATCTGAAGCTCAGGGCAATGAGCAGGGACTAATTATTGCTAAATAACTTTCATGGCCATAGTGTTAATCCCTTTCAAACGGTCCCAAACACCGTTTCTATGTTCGTTCGCTCCAGCCAGGTTTGTTTTGCCGCCGTTTCCGCATTAAATAGGAGTGAGGGGTGAAAACCCAGTGGTTTATCTGGGAATGCCAAACTCTCCCTGGCTCTTTTCATCCCACAGGCATCCCAGCCAGGTTGGGACCACGGTGGTTTAACCACCGCGCTGCTGGCGAAATGTTCCCAAGTTTTCTCCTACTCCTGGCCGCTTTTCAAACTGGAGGGAATAACTCCGACCGTCGCTATGTCAGGGAACCCTCGTGGTGCAAGGCTGGCACCGGCACCTCCTCGGGGGGTCAAACCCTGGCAGCAAACAGGATTTGTCCCGGCGGGCTCCTCTCCGGCTTGTCGAAGGCAAAAAGCATTTACAGGGTAAAACGTAAGGCCACGGGAAAGCACAGCACCCCCGCGTCAGCCCCGCAGCGAGCCTTGACTAATCCGGTACAAAAAAAAACACAATAAAAATTGTCCGGCGTTTCAGGCAGGATGCGGAGACCTGGTGACGTTTGATTTTGAGACGATCCGGACGATCCGCTGCGAGACGTAGATGTTGTTCTGAAAAATCGTGCTATTCCCCGGGGATTTCTTTGGTGATGATTCAGGTGGAGAGGTGTACCTGGTGCTCCAGCGGGTGGTGGGAGACCCGGAGCTATTTTAAGCCAAGCAAAAAGGCAGGCAGCGTTACGCAAAACCCAGGCGTTCTGGGTGCGTCTTGGGTACAGAGCATCTGACTGGAAACGCGTAAAAAAAGCGCCGAAGGCTCCGCAGAGCCACGCTTTTTCCCGTTTGTTTGGCAAAGTTCAGCCCGTCCATAAAAACCGAGGAAACCCCAGCACATCCCGGCAGGAATCGCCGGCAGATGCGGCCGCCTGAGCGAGCCCGGACTTCGAGTTCTTGCGGTGATGAGCCGCTGCAAAAATAAATCTATTTAAAATAATAAAGCGCTCCCTCGATGCTCTGCTGCTCCACTCGGCTTCTCCCGGGGCAGAGTCAGACGGCTCCTCCCGTCCTCTCTCCCTCCCCAAAAAGCCACCGCTCTTCCCCGCTTTCCCGGCCCCCTCCCCAGGTAGATCCAGCTCCTTCATCATCCTCCTCCTCCCGCCCCGGGGGGGGTTCTCTCCTCGCAGCTCCCCAGGCCCGAGCACAGCCGGGGGGGGGGTGCAGGATGGGACCCATCGCCCAGGACTTTCCAAGCCCACGGACGTTGGCTGGAGCAGCCCGGCTCCCGTTCGAAGGGTCGGTGGGAACTTCGGGCAGGAGCATCTCCCCGGGTCGGCCCGCGCTGGTGGGGGAACCAGGACTAACCCAGCGCGGGAAACTGGGGCCTCGGGCTTTTTCCCAGCTGGCATTCAGGTCTCCCAAGGAAGCCCGTCCTTTTTTTCCGCCGGCCGTTTGGCTCAGCCCCAAGGCTCGTGGGAGGCAGCAGGGATGGAGGGGCCGTGTCCTGCGGCGGCCGCCCCCCCCCGGCAGCACCCAGGGTCGCCTGGGCGGCCGCCGCTCCGGGACGCCCAGCTTCCCCAGGCGGGCTCCAGGCATATTTGGGAAGAGAATTTTCCAGATGAGCTGGTTTGATCTCTGGGGAAGGCGTGTGGCTGAAGTTGGGGCGCCGGGGGCTGCAGGAAAACTCTTCCCCTTTGACTCCTCTACCACAATTCCCACTTTTATTCTGGAATACAAATGACTCCATTCCCAAGCACATACCCTGATTTCAAAGCACACCGATAATTTCCGTAGAAAAGCCTTTTTCCACCCCCCCAGACCGGGGGCAGGCTGCAGCAGCCCCAGCAGGATGCGGCCATGGAGCATCTCCATGCGGGATCCGCGGGCTGGGTCCGGCAGCAGCCCCGGCTCCATGCGGGACCCGGCTGGAGCATTCCCCCTCCGCCAGACCAGCCCCGGCATTCGGGGCCAAATCATGAGCTCCCTCCAACCGTGGATTTTAAGACGTACTTTGGAAGAGGAAAAAAAAAAAAAGGGAAAAAAAAGAAGTCAAATTCCCAATTTGCTTCCTGAGCTTTGGGTACATTCTGTTGCCAGAGTTTCCACGGAAAGCAAGAGGACTATAAACGCGGTTTCTTTTTCAAATGGAAGCAGATATCCCTAAGGAAGAACCTCCCTGAGCTTTGGCAGGTGGTACCGAACCGGGGCGGGGGGTGAGCGACCCAGCAGCCGGGTCCTCGGCAGCATCAACGCCCCGTCTCTGCTGAAAAAAAAAAAAAAAAAAAAGCTGTTCCCAAGGAGAAAATACTTTGTTGGGCCTGGCAGGGGCTGGAGGTGGGATCGTGTCGCTTGTCCGCTCCGCTCCGGGGGCACCGTGGCGGGGGGCAGCGGCTCTGCGATGTGTTTTTCGCTCTGAAGTGGCGATATCCAGCGAGACACAGCTATCAAGTTATGGATTTTTCCCCCCGAGTACTCTTTTGATTACGGCAAATGAAGAACTCCTTAAATATTTTTTCATACTACCGCGTGTGCCTTTCACTCTATAAATCCCGCTTCGTGAGAGCTTTGCACCCATTTCGACAGCAACAAAAAATAATTTACTTCCAACTGCTTCTTTCACAGCAAACCAAGGAACGTGGATTAGAAGAAATGAGGTTATGTAGCACGACGAGGTACTGCAAAACAGCTGAGGAGGAGGAAAGGCGAGGCACGGCTCCGGCGTCGGGCTACTTCGGGTAGGTGCGCTGGTGCCACCACAATGCTAAATAATCGGGTTTGTCACGTTCTAACGTCGTCGTCGCCGCAGAGCCCAGGCGCTGCCTCTCCCCTTCCCGCCGGCATTTCCTGGCAACGCCACATTTTATGGCATTTGGTGCAGCCTGCGGTCCTTCGGCGAGCGCGGAGGAGTAGCTGCCGTAGATCCCCGGCTCCCCCGCCGCGCAGGAGGAAAATCATTTCCCAGCGCTGCCGTGGGCTCGGAACTGGTTCCAGCTCCGGCTCCGGGGCAGCCCCGCTCCTGCACCCCATCCCGGCCCGCTCTCCCCTGCGAGCACCCACCCGGGAAAAGTAATCACTTGCCTTACCGCTGGCTTTAATTACTCCCTGCTCCAGAGCTAATTAGGAGCGCGGTCCGTGCGGAGGTCGGGGACGGAGCCCTCCCTCCCGCTTCGTGCCATCTGCCATTGCCATGACACTGGCTTTGCTTTTCACGCCTGGCTGGGTGCGCTGGATGCGCGGGGTAATGGGGCTATTTTTCCCCCCCTAGGTCTTTGGAAAGGAAATAATAATAAAAAAAAAACCCCAAGAATGGTTCGAACTGCTGCGCGCTGCCGTTTTCCACTTTTTAAGCCTTTCAGCATACAGTTTTCCAGCAATTGGGAGGAAAATTGCCCTGAAAGAAAGAAATAAAAATCCGTCTTACTTTTTAAACACCCCCCCGCCCCGCGCCACACAAGCAGCTGCAGAGAATTTCTCTTCCAAACGCATGATGTAATGGGCTTTGTCAGCCAGCGCTGTAATGAATAAAAACCTAGACCCTAAAATCACCCAAGCTTTTGACGAAACTCGTAAGGTTCCTGGTGCAAGGGATCACCAAAACGAGCCGGAGCCGGGGGTTTTGCCATGCGGATCCCGGCTGAGGCGAGAGGGAGGATCGAGGGCTCGGACCAGGCAATCACCAAACCCGAGAACCGACCTGGCCGAGGGAGAGGCCGACGCAGCGGCGGCTGCGGGGGCACCCGGGGGCACCCGCCGAGGGGGTGCAGGGCCCCGGGGGCAGCTGGGTGCCGGGACATCAAATGGGGCCTTCAGCATCCACCACGGAGTCACTCCTGTGTTAAAAAATGTCACCTACGACTGCTATATATCTCTCTCTATGTATATTTAATATATTATATTTATAAAATTTTTTTTTACGTTACATATTAAATAAAACATTGTAAATAACACCTGTTGCCGCTGTACCGATGGGCACATTGTCGCTCTCCCAAGGACATCCCAGGATGCTGAGGTGGGGAGATGCTGCAGCCGGCGCTGGGCATCCTGGCTTGGCTCGGGTCCCGGCTTGCACCCGGCAAGGCACAGCGATCCCTTAGGGAAAGGGCTGGGAAGGAGAACCAGGGCTGG